>JAJJWW010012596.1:0-541261 GCA_023531295.1 Papaver armeniacum
TTTATCTAAACACAATTACCACACTAATCAAGTTAATTAATTCTTAATACTAATCACTTAGGGGCATTTTTAGCCATTTAAAAATTTTTTATAAGGGTGACCTAAATTAGGATTGGGTGACCTTTTTTGTCATCTAGTGCTTGGCCCCCAATTAAAAGGTCTGGCCCCCAATCAATCCAGGTAAATATAATGTGGGCATCTAATACTGCAACTTATTGTAATATTTTCAACCTCCAAAACAGTTGGAAATGAGAGGATCTAGGTTATCTTTTGAACTTCTTTAATTCTCAGTATTTCAATGAAAACATTTCTTGGTCGAATCCGGTGCCTATCACGACAAGAACTATAAATTTGTAATGTTAGAGGGGATCTTCCTCTATTTTTATGAAAAAAAAAAAAAAACACAACTACCACTATCTATTAAAAACCAAAAAAAAAAAAAAAAAAAAATGCTACTACACTACACCCTCGAATTCACTTTTAGCACCCCAAGTCAAACACGTAGTACGCTACGCTGCTGTCCTTCTCCCAGGCGCTGGTAAGAAGCATCCTCCCGCGGTAATTCTTCCAAAATACAGAACCGGGGAAAGCTAGGGTTTCTCTTAAGCTGAGTTCAAAATTTCTACACTCCAAGAAGAAGAAGAAAATGGCGGAAACGATTTGCAGAGCCTTACGAGATGGATCTTTAGCAGGAGAACACGCAACTGCATTAACAATAAAGGATTCTATTCCTAGTCCTTTCGGTTTTGATGCTTTCACTCATTTTCTCGCCTCTCTCTCCTCTAATATCTGTGCTGGAAAATCTCAATCTCAGTAAGCCCCACTTTCAATAACTAAACCCTAACTCTAAATCAATTTAAAGTTTTAATCTTTATTTAATTATTTATATACCTGTTTTTTTGGTTTTGTTTTTGGGGTTGTTGAATAGAGGTATTGTGCTGATTGCATTCACTAAGAGTCCATCTTTCTACTTTGATTTGCTGAAAAGTAGAGGAATCGATGCTTCCTCTTCTTCTAAATGGTGAGTGTAATTCGAACTTTAGAGTTGTGTGTTCTTTTTTGTGTGAATAGTATCTGATGGAAATTGAATTTTTGTTACTTGTTTTAAGGCTTAGGATACTGGATTGTTATTCTGATCCACTTGGTTGGAAAGATGGGGTTAGTGTTAGCTCTTGGACAGGGGACTCTTTGTAAAAACGTGAGGATCTGGATGGGTTGTTTTCTTCTGTCCTTCAACTTGGAAAAGGTTAGTAATTGTGGTTTTGCTATATGATATTGATAATGTTCTTGTAATCAAAATCAAGATATTGATTATTGGGGCATGTTATAGAGATACCATGGGCTTACTGTGTAGTTACTGTTGTTCGCAGAAATGGTAGGACCAAGCAAAGCTCGCTTTTCTGTTGCCATTGACTCGGTATGTCTCTTTAGTTGTTGCCCAGTTGTTGTAAACTTTGATGATAGGAGAATTTGAAAGATTGTTAGAGTATGCTGTATGTTTAAAAATTTTGGATAGAAATCTCTGTGCGGTGTCTTTTGAGAAATATTTTAAACAAGATCGAATATGCTATTTGGTTGAACTTTCATCTATCTGAGTTTCGACTTGAGATTTCATATAGTTTATCCTCTTGGTTCAATGAAAGAAAAGTTTATACTCTTTTGCTCTTTGTAATAAGTTTGTTTTTCACATTCTTTGTTCAGGTAACTGTAATGTTAAGACATGCAGCATTATCTTGTGTTTTGGGATGATACACAACCTCCGCAGCCATGGTAAGCTTACCTTCATTCATTTTCCTTAACTGTGTCAAACTATTCAGTTGTCACTTATCATTAGTTCCTGAAATGCTAGTTTTCTTCGTGCCTTTGTTTGAAGTGAAATTGGCTTACATTTAGATGGACAGTGGCATTCATATTTAATACTGAAGTAGTACAATTAAAAAATTTAGCGCACAATTATATAAAATAGTCAAGAACCTCCTTGTGGACCTTGCACGCACCATGGTTCGGATGCTCCCTACATTCAGATGTTTCGTCGACTCAATTTAAATCATATGGGTTCTCATGTGGTCGTAGAATACTGTGTTTATTATTTTCAATCCGAATCCTGTAAGCGATCGGCATTCATTCTAGATGTTCATCTTGGTGGCAGATTATGTTTCTTGTGTCTTTTGGTTGATCCCTCAGACCTACATGAAGCCAGGACCATTGCAGTTCTTGAATATATGTCATCTATGTTTGCCAGCTTGGAGCCGATGACTGTAACTGCTAAGGAACAAAGAAACGATTCAGAGAGTATTTTTCTCTGAAACAGTACTCCACAAAAGGGAAAGTTTCATCTTCGATTAAAGCGTCGAAATGGAAGAGTCAAAGTGCTGGTAATACTCTCTTGAATCTGCTCAAGTTGTATTGGATTTTAGCAGCAAACAATCTTATTTTTAACCTAAATGTAGAGCGAAGAGTTTCATGTTGAACAAGCAGGCATCAAATTTTCTGTTAATTCCTTTACAAATGATATCGTCAGTCAAAGCCTCTTGCCAAAGGTAGTCTTTAAGTTTTACTTGACTGAACTTAGACCCCTCCTCACATATGACATGATGACGTAATTTGCAATGTTATATGTTGTCTTTCAACAGGTTCAGTTTAATCTCCAGCTATCAGAGAAAGAACGGTCTGACAGAGAAAATGTTGTACTTCCTTTTGAACATCAAGGTACGACTCCTTTCCAGAATTGATAGCTCAAAAGTACTTAATAGTTCCTACACGGCTTCACTGGAACTACTAATTAGTCATCACTCGTATCCCATGAGTTGGGTAATACATAAAGATAGAAACCCTGAATCAACTTGGTCTTCAATGATCAGGTCCCCAGACCATGACTTGTGCCTTGTTTGTAATGGCAATTTGAAACTTTTGCACTTACTCTTGACTAATTTATGATTGTCTGCAATTGTGACTTTTGAAAGAGGCTTCTGCTTCTCCATGACCTATGTACATTATTGTGAGAGCTGCTCATGATGTTACAACATTAGCAATTAGGTTAAAAGTTTAAAGCTTTCACTTTCTTACTTCTTGGAATGTTATCTGAAATTTAAACTAGAATCATATCCAATTCTAATAACTTGTCTTGTCTCAGAAATGGGTAAAACTACTGAAATTTATGATGGACGGAGGTCACTTTCTAATTACGCAACTGATTTAAGTACTACATCTGCTTCCATCTCTGAGAAGCGGCATTCAGAGGCCAATATTGATGGAAAGGGTGAGATTTATTACTTGCGAGATTCTGATGATGAAGAGACGCCAGATTCTGACGAGGACCCAGATGACGATTTGGACATATAATTAGGTAGAGTGGAATTCACTGATACTGGTTCTCAACTTTTTAGTTTCTGGTTGGCTATGGCTGTCAATGAAGAGTGTTTGTAAACCATTCTTTCGTCTAATCCTTTATGACCTCAAAAGAATTCTTGTTCAGTGAATGAAGTGGTGGTGGTCATCCCAGTTTGTTGTATGTGGACCGGGAGCCACATAGATAGATTCATACCATTCATTACCTCTTGTACCATATTTTTCACCATGGTGAATATTGATTCTTGAATTTGAATGTGATGATAAGATTAAGAAGTAGCAAATCGATAATGAAGTTTATGATTTCTAAAATGAATCAATTGAATCTTTTGATTAATAAATTTACATAATATGCTCTCTCTATCGGAGTTATAAAACATAGAAATCGTGGAAAATAGAGCATAAAACTGGAGACTAATTATCTCAGATAATTATCTACAGTGCTGGTTAAAGAATAAGTAGCATTAGTCATAGCAGTAGTACTGTCAATAGAATGTTCACTGGATTTGGTATTACTTGTGGCAGTAGTACTGGCAATAGAATGTTCAATGGATTTGGTATTGCTTGTGGCAGTAGTGGAAGAATATGTTGCCCAGCGACCGACACGTCCTTGATATCCTGGTTTTCCAGGTTTAGGTATCATGAAAGAGTCGCTCTCTAGCATGAGATGAACTGCATTCATTTCTGGTCTGTCTGCAATACTTGCTTGACAACATAGCAGCCCTAGTTGAATACACTTTACTACTTCAGTATTAAACCTTGTCTCTATACCTGGATCAACCAACTCCAGTGCCTTCTGTTCTTGCCAGATATTCCAGGTCTGTATGTGAACAAACTTGAGTTCGAGAAAGAGGAAACTGATACATCAATTAAATCATTGTTATACGGAAATCAATTTCTTACATAGCTCAAGAGATCTGTCTTTTCTTCTTCTAAAACTGTCGTCGTGATTCTTTCTCCCACTTACAATTTCTAGCACCAGTATCCCGAAACTGAAAACATCAGTTTTAGCAGACAGGTATCCATGCAACGCGTACTCTGGAGCCATATAGCCACTGTTGAAAACCAAAAGCAAGTTAAGTTCTGCAGCTGTTTGGTATTGTATATCGATTCAAACAGAAAGGTATACTCACTGAGTGCCAGAAATCCTAAATGTACTAACATGAGTATCATCCCAAGGAAAGAGTCTTGCTAACCCAAAGTCTGAAATCTTTGGTTTCAACTGTTCATCTAAAGTATGTTACCAGCTTTGATGTCTCTATGTATTATTCTTTCAGGTGACTCTTCATGCAGGTACAGAAGACCCCTTCCAATTCCGCTAATAATCTCGAATCGTTTTTTCCAATCTAGCGTTGCTCGCTTCTCCTCATCTGTTGCACAATCAATCATTCAAAGCGAGTCAATACAAATGAAGACATTGACCCAAAATTAAAACAAGGAAACAAGAGAGGGGGGGTGATAGGGTAGGGATACCGAACCAAAGAGAAAGTAGTCAAGGCTCTTGTTTGACAGATACTCATAGACCAACATCTTCTCTGGACCTTCTATGCAGCAGCCTAATAGCCTAACCAAGTTTCTATGTTGGATTTTTCAGCAGCAATTTCACTTCATTTGTGAATTCTTTTGTTCCTTGTCTTGAATTCAAACTCAGCTTCTTTACAGCAATTTGCTCACCATTTGGCAGCAACCCCTGAAATCTCAATTCAAACACAATGAAAAAAATCATTGGACAATTTGATACTTCAATTGGTAAGTAAGAATCATTTTTACATACCAGATAAACGGGTCCGAAACCTCCATGCCCGAGTTTATTAGAGTCAGAGAAAAAATTTGTGGCAATTTCAAGAGTTTGAAGCTTGAAAAACAAACCCCATGAATCACTTCCTTCTTCTTCTTCTCTATGTCCATTTCCTGCTGCACCCACTTTTTTCTTGATTTTGCCACAGCAACGTTGCTTAACTAACGATGCTAGATTAGACCAGACAACCCCCATCTCCAAAAACAAAGAAGAAAATCTGTGAAAATTATGGTGTGAGTTTTTTTTCTCTGTCAGGTGAATAGAAAAAGAGAAATGAAAGAAAACAAAGAAGAGCCAATTATTTTCAGATAATTAGGTGACAAGGGTCAATTTGAAAAACTGATAAAGAACAAGTAAAAGTCTCAAGTCATCCCCTTTATGGTACTACTACCCTACTTGATGAGGATGGAGTGTTTAAAAATTAAAAGGCATTGAATGGTCCTTCTCTTCTCTATTTTGACTACATTTGCTGGTTTTCCTCATGATGGTTCTATTCCTACCTATGAATTTCACAAAGAAACAGGTGTGAACTAATATTGTTGAGTGTCAACGCATGCTTGGTAAAACACTAAAAAGATTAAGTAAAACACTAAAAAGATTAAGTACGAAGTGGCCTTCGTTTCGTTTGCTCTTATCTGGCTCCCGCTGAGCATATGGTTGTTGGTCATGGTTTTGGGGGTTTAATTTGTGTCAAAATAAAAAATCTATTGACGGAGAAAGGTTGGGTGTAATAGCATGTGCAAATGTATATATTTCTCTGTTTATCTGTGGTGGCGGCCGGACGAATCTCTTCTGCCGTCGCGGATATTTTCTTCTAACTTATAGATTGGAAATATTTTATTTCAGTCAAACAAGAAAAAAGTGAAGCTAAATGGTAAGCACAGTGGCTCTTTCAAGGTCAAGATAGTTCTGCCAATGCAAGAATGAGTCTATGCTAAGCAACACTGCAATTAAATCTCTGGATCAAATGCGTATGTGTACGATGCCCTTATCAAAAAAATAAAACAAACAAACAAACAAACTTAGTATAATAAGGTTTAGTGATATTTGAGTGTTTGACTAAACTTCTGATTTTAAAATGACAAGTAGGTGAAAACTAAAAAAGCTGATGTACTGCAGAACCATGAGGTGGTTTGTTTTCTGAATCGAGTTTTACAAATCAGTCAAAACGTTTAACCTTTATACTTTGTGGCATGTCCTTATCTACATGCGTCTGGAGCCTGGACCTGGACCTGGTCAGGGAGTTTCATACGACATGTAAGGACTTTGAAGCACAAGTACCAACTTTAACTTTAATTGATATTGCCGTACTTAGGAAAGCTGATGGACCATATGATGTACTGCACATTATTTACAATCCAGCTTGCATCACAAATGAATAGAAGCCGAGTCTAAATTTATGCGTCCCATATATCTCAGTGGTTGTCATGGTGTACAACTATCCAAAAGGTATTGTGTGGACTATTGGTGGAATCATTAAATCCATATGCTGACATTCTCAAACAATGAAGTAGTGGCTGCACCAACGCCAAGTACAAACTAACCAACTTTAAGGCAATTGGGAAAACACCCTCATCATCTCAAAAAAAAGAAAAGAAAAAAAAGTGGGTGCAACTTTTATGGGAAATCAAGGAGGGGAGACTCTAGACCAGAGTGCATTACTTCTTGTTTCCATGTTTATTCCCCTTTAAGCAAAAACTTTTGCTTTAGAAGAAGAGATGCAAGCTCAAAATGTTATAATTGAAGAAGAAGCCACAAATATTACAACAACAATTGATAGTTCAATCCAAGATATTCCATCAATGTAAGATCTGTTGTTCAAGAAACTAAAGATTCCAGATAGGAGGTTATGAACAAAAAGTCTACGGGCTCTGGAGTTTTATCAATATGCATTAAGAGTGTAAGAATACTATAGTGTAACTGAGGTGTAAATCTATTTTTTATTTTTTAATGTATGTTACAGTCTGTTGTAACAATCTCTTGTATTCTATGTCAGGCTATAAATAATCGTTTGTTGTAACTGCTTCTGTTATCGTTTAATAAAATTCAAAACTCTTTTAGGTTTCTCCCTCTTACAGTTTCTTCCATGGTATCATTACGTTTTTCACCATTTCATATTCAAAAAATTTCGATCCATTTCCGCTTATTTTTTCCGTTAAGCTTGAGAGATCTAAAACATTATCCACAATGGCGATCAATACACTTTTTGATTCCCTGTGAATCAACAAAACAATTCAAATCAACCTCAAACTTCAAATCATGTAAACTCGACTTTTGAGTCTCAGATCAATCTACAATTGCCTAATCTCTTTAGTTTCATCTTTGTTAAACTTGAAGTAGATGGATCCAACTATCTCATTTGGCAAAATCAGTTTGAATCTATTTTGATTACCACTAATCTCGTATGATTATGTTGATGGATTTATTAGAGAACCGATTGATTTACCAAAATTGATGGAAAGAAGGCTTTAAATCCTGAGTATTATACTTGGCGCAAATATAACAGGTTTGTGATGTCCTGTCTTAATGCAACTCTTTCATATCGTATTTCTCGAAGTGTTGTTGGTCAGAAAGCCGCAAGAGAGATTTGGTTACATCTTGAGAAGCTAATTCTTCGACAATTCACCGCTCGTAAATCTCTGTTTCATAGTCAACTTCATTCAATTCGACGAGGTAATCATTCTATTTATGATTATATTGATGAGATCAAATCAATTTCGAATTCTTTAGCTGCAATTCATCAACCTATGGATGAATCAGATCTTGTTATGTACACATTTCAAGGATTTGGTCGTGAATATAGTCAATTTGTTGTCACTACCAGCTATCGAGAGACTAAATTTACTTTTAGTGAAGGAGTTTATAAAGATACAAGATAACCCCTATCATATTCCACAGCCGCACTCCCCACACATATTTGGCAATAAAGCACAAGTTCAAAAAGAACTCTCCCCCCATAAAATATCATTCCAGAAAGAACAACAAAGGCGACCTTGCTTTTACAAGAAAAGAAGGATTTCTTTGGATATAACCAAATCACATGAAAACATGGATTTGAATCCAAAAAACTCAACTGAATTAACCACAAAAAAGATTAATTCAATTGTCCATGCTCGACATAAGAGAACTTACGGAGCAACACAGTATATGCACAAAAAGGTGTGGATCGGAGATCGATCAATACTGCGGAATACACAAGGATTCATTCTATTTTTCATCACTATTTGAACAATGACATATAATAGACTTAATCCTTGTAATCAAAAGTTTTATCCGTTCTTCCATCAAAATAATGACATAAAAGGCTTTAACTTTTGTTTGTCAAAAGTTCATTGTATCTTTTATCAATACTTTCATACCGACATAATAGAAATAACTTTTGAACAAGTATGGGACAGTCACAGGTTCACGGACGTAAACAACATATCCCATAACAATTTGCAATATAAAATCATAAAGATTAAAATTGCAAAAATCATCTTCAAACAAAACTTAGAATTTAAATAAATAAATCTAAAAACATTGAAGATGAAAACGTTGGAAATAGCTATGTGTACTCACAATAATGGTTATTCTGAACCCTAGTAATCCTTCTAAAAATACAATAAATAAATTCTCATAAGAAGTTTCTGTGACATTAACCTATTGATGAATCAGATCTTGTTATGTACACACTTTAAGGATTTGGTCGTGAATATAGTCAATTTGTTGTCACTACCAGCTATCGAGAGACTAAATTTACTTTTAGTGAAGGAGTTTATAAAAATAACCCCCATAATATTCCACAGCCGCACTCCCCACAAAGATTTGGCAATAAAGCCCTAAATTTACTAAGGGTGGGTTTGTTTGCAGAATTCACGATTTCCAGGAATTTATAATCCCATGGGATTAAAAATTCTGGGATTCATGTAAATTCCTTGTGTATTTGGTAACTCAATTCAAATTCGTAGGATTCATAGAATTATTTTGTTCTAAAGTCCATATACTGTTTGGTTTTACCCTTGGAATCTTAAAATTGAATATATATGGGATTTAGAGTTTAAAAAAGTAGGCCCATAAATCCTTAATAAGTTTTCCAGCAAATCTTAGGGGGAGGGGGGACTCCATATGGAGGATTTCTTTGGAAAACCGATTCTGAAGTGGGAAACGTGATTCCAGGGATTTGGGCAACCAAACAAACCGAGGGAAACATAATTCCACCAAATCCCCTGAACCCATAAATCCCGCCTCTAAAATTCTACAACCAAACCCACCATAAATTTGTTTTCTTTGAACTCTTCTTTTCGTTTTCCAAATATTCTTCTTACATTGGTGCAATGCCTTAAGGGGGAGTTTTCTTGGCCATGTAGTATTACTGCAATAAGTAATGCATCACCATCGAGCTTCAAAAATGGAACGGAAGTAGTTGGCAAGGACAATCACCTATCATCTATGCCTCTATAAAACTAGGACTTGTATTTCATTTGGGTTTTGCAACAATGCTAGGTTCACCGCGAAGAACACTGAAGGAAAAACCGTGTGAGAGATTAAAAAGGTGGTGGGTCCCACCATTAACCCCACCCCTACAAATCTTCCCAGGGCTCCCATCTGACCGTCCATTCCCCTCACGGGATTTCTCGTCAACGTAGCATCATTGGTTATAAAAGTAGTTGGCTGACGATAGGGGTCCTAGCTTACAAGAAAGAAACATACTGTTACTATAGTGAACAGTCAATCGAGGAGGGTCCATTTTCGTAATTTTACTGCCTCTTTCATCATTCAACGGTCCATACATCAAGTTCACCCATTTTAATTAGTCCACACGTCAAGATCCTGGTCATGTTGGTAAAACAGAGTGGTCCATATCATATGAATGTTTTGTGGGTGTTATAAGTGGGAAATACTAACAGGTCATAGGAATAATATATTAGAGTTAGTTTGGTCCAGTTGACCCAGTCAACTATCTGTTTGGTCTTTTTTAAAAATATTTATTGTTGTTTGGTCCTCCAAATTATTGTTTGGACCAAAAGATATTTTCCCTTACATAAAATGGTCACACTGCCTTAGTTGGTTTTTACAAGACGGTCATATCTTTGATTAGTGTTTATAAAATAAATTGTTCCATCCGATTAACATTTTCGAAACAAACAGTTATTTTTTTTTTAATCAAAATATCCTTTCTTATCTATTCCATTATATAAAGAGAAGACCCCTCATGAACAGTGCCTGAAGCTGTAAATTTTTTATTTCTGAAACTGCCCTTTTCACCTGCCCACACAAATTATGTATTAAAATAAAAGTGAGGGTATATCAGTAATTTTACATTTTAATTTCAAAACAGTGGTAATTCCCTATCTACCCACAAAAGTGATGGGATCCGTTTCTAGCATCGCACGTGCATACACGTGCGAAACAATCTTGTTTAACTTAAGGGTCTCTTCTGCCTAAAATACCTTGTACTGTTTGGTACCCCGTCAATCCATATCTTCAAAAGCTAATAAGGCCTAAATTAATTTCTCCCAGATGTTTTTGTTGTGTGAGTTATTTTGTTGTTCGGAAAGCCATTACTTAATTTCTTCTTGTAGCTTATGATTGGTCTCTTTAGTTTGATAAGCTTCAGCGTTATTTTAGATAAGTTTAGTTTAGGAAGGATAAAAATTCAGTCAAATTGGTCATACATATCTCCAATTGTAACCTCTCTCTATATATACTAGGATATGATCCGTGCTGTAACGGCACGGGGCTATGATTTGTTTTTGTGCTGGTTAGATATTTCTTTCTTGTGAGATTACAAAGAGATTAGCATGGGAACCCTGGGGGAACTGTAATCTTTCTCAAACTAAATTCGAAGCTTTGATCGATACTATTAACATCAACCGGAACGGTTTCTTGTTAAATGGCGATTAGGATGTCCACATGGATGTACACTGACGTATATACATCAGAAATTATTTTTTTTTTTTGGTGATTAAGATATCCAATATAAGTGTGTACACTGGGATCTGCACCCGTTTTCATTTATAGTAATTGAGATAACCATCCATTCATTGTTGTTGCAAATAATACCAACAAACTCGAAAACCTAATGTCCCCAGAGGGAACACGTAGAAATTCCAGGTTTGAATAAAAGTAACTTGTCGATTGCATTCCAAATTACAAATGCAGTTCGGTCATCATTTAAATAGATTGTCATTTTGTGCTAAAAAAGTTTAGTATTTTTTTTCGAAATTCAAAAAGTTGAATCGAGTTGGGAATCCTTCTTTCATATCCTTAAAAGTGTTATATCTACATTAATTTTTGGAACCGCTAACAGTTTTAAAATACAAATATTGACTTTGTGCTTGTATCAATGTATAATTGGCATGGTTACACATTAGTAATACTTGAACTCATGGTAAAAAAATTAATCGGTTAGGATAATATAATTTACGGCCAGTCATTTTACGGCCATTAAACGTCATTATTCCCTACAATATTCTAGGTTTGAGAGACGTTATACTGTAATATGAAACCTCTTGATAAAGAATGATAACTATACATTTATGGTTTAAACTAACATATGAAAAACGCCCAGCTTATAGCGTCACAAAAAAATAAAAAAAAATAAAAAAAATAAAATGTAAAACATTAAATCCTACAGCATTCCCTTGGATATTAATGATACGAAGCATCCTTGAATCTTTCTTAGCGGTGAAAAATGACGCGCGTGATGATATTGCATATATCATATGCCAAATATGCTTTTCCTTGCAAATTAATAATACAATCTTATTGTCTTAACTAAGTAGTGAAAGAATCGCGTTAAATAAAATTGCATATCCAAACAAAAGAAATTTCCCCCTCTAATTTGATACATGTATAAGAGAGTTGCTCTTTATCAGCATATGCGTTTGAGACCTAGAAGTAAATAAGTGACCCAGTCTAAATATGAATGGTATGAAAACTTGCAAATGGA
The DNA here is from genome assembly GCA_023531295.1 of Papaver armeniacum. Taxonomy (NCBI): domain Eukaryota; kingdom Viridiplantae; phylum Streptophyta; class Magnoliopsida; order Ranunculales; family Papaveraceae; genus Papaver; species Papaver armeniacum. The sequence continues at coordinate 12,081 of JAJJWW010012596.1, forward strand.
ACTGATATTACACCTTAACCTAAGAGTACATAAGAGACCAAAAACATCCATAATTTTATAATTTGCTAGCAGAAAATGAACATGACAATACAATTGAATATTAAAATATTTTTTAAATCAACTTCTATAAAGTGTAAGATATTTGTACCGACTTTGGTTACTTGGTATCTTAAATGAAATAAAAGAAACTCAAGTATTAGATGATATCTACATAGTAAAAGATAGGTAATGGACCAATTATTAGTCATGGTATCTTTAGATGAAAAATGTAGATGAGTTCCTATGCACTAAGTTCTCTTAAACCAAGATAATCTTTAAAAAACTCGACAATTTAGTCATCGCAATCACATATGTGCATATGAACCACATCTTCTAGAAAAATTAGACTTGTACCTTTTTGGAATACCAAAACTCTTCATTTGCATCAATGATAAAATGCATGCAATGAAAATTTGTGTAGTCCCGACACATAAAGATATAGTGACGCATCCCACAGAAAAAAAAATTGTATCATTGTATTGCTCCCTAAACCGCTTTCTTCATTGCTTAAAAATAATCTCTTGAAATCAGAAAATGAAAGATTATAGGTGAGTTTCAATAAGCCAGTTCCGCGTTGCTTGTTTTGAGGCTTCTTAAATTTCAATATTAGCAAGATGGTTGACTACGTATAAAGAATTTAAGATGATCTTTTAAGAAAATACCTATTTTTAGATGTCAACTGCATATAACCATTATTTGACTATGCATGAAGAATTTAAGATAAAAAAATACTCACTTTGTAAACCATCAAAAGGTTATAAATATGAAGAAATGTAATTTCAAGTTTCACATGATACAAAAAAATTGAAGAATAACATACACACATAATCAATAAACTTTAATCCATTTGATACGAACATGTACACGACTCTAATCCAACAAAGAGTATGAACTCTCTAACAGTGTGATAGTAAATACTGATTAAAAAATGCTATTTACCGACCTAAGTTAAGAGTATGAACTCTCTAATCCAACCATCGTTCTCTTCGTCATTTTCTCTCCATGTAAATCCTCTGATTTTGGCTCGAAGAAGTCAAAGTCTAATTGGACAATTTCTTGTCCAGAGAAAAATAAAAAATTTAGTGTAAAAAATTAAAAAATAAAAAGGTATGTTATTAAAAAAGAACCAAACATAAGAATAAAAATGAATAGATAGCAATCATATCTGATCAATATCTTTTGACTGCAAATGAAAAGTAACAAAGAGAAATTAAACTACATAAATGACATAAAAATTAGGCGCGAGGCACCCTTAATCCATTGATGTTAAACAAAAAATTAAAGAGAAAAGCTAACAAAAATTATCTCAATCAAGCAAAACAACATAGAATCATACCTTGAGAATAGAGTTGTGCAAAGGATAAAAAGCTAACAAAAATTAAAGAGAAAAGCTAACAAAAATTATCTAGAGAAATTAAACTGCATAAATGACACAAATATTAGGCGCGAGGCACCATGAATCCATTGATGTTAAACAAAAATTAAAGAGAAAAGCTAACAAAAATTATCTCAATCAAGTAAAATAACAAGAGAATCATACCTTGGAAATAGAGTTGTGCAAATGATGAAAATCTAACAAAAATTAAAGAAAAAAGCTAACAAAAATTATCTCAATCAACCAAAACAAAAGAGAATCATACATTGAGAATAGAGTTGTGCAAAGGATGAATAGAGTTGTTGATTTAGAACAAAAGAAATGGTTTTACATTAAATGGGAGGAATAACTCCCAAATAAATGACATTAAAAATCTACATTTATTGTCTTAAGTAAATTAATATGTGCATTAATCTGGACCCTTCTTTATATGCCTAAAATGTGGATTGAAAATCTTAAATATTTAGCTCAATCTGGACCATTCTTTATATGCCACAAATGTAACTGAATAACTTAAATATGTATCTCAATCAGGGCCATCCTTTATGTGTCCAAACTGTAGATCTCCGTCCATAGGGAAAAACACCATTGTCCCTTATAATATAGATAACTACAGTAAATGAAATGAATGCCACACTCATACAGTAATTTTCTTGATCGAATAATAGTCGTCTCGTCCATGTGACGATATATGACATCAACGAATCACATGTTTCACTGTGCTAAAATTTTCCGCAGTAGGCATCTGTAGTCAGGGAAAGTGACTGGTTTTGCTTATTTTACGACTAGAAGTAAATAATATTGAATCAACATCAAGCAAAGCTGCAAAGCCATGGGATAATGAGGAATAAATTAAGAGGAATAAGCAAGTCAGTAGATATCCCTATCGTAAAAATTTACACAAAGGAGTGGTAAAATAGATTACTGAGAGTTACCATGTGAAGCTATTGTTACTGTCATATGTGCATGTGAAGCTTTTACTAATCGGTAGAAAAACAATCCATTACTACTGCATTGTGGATCTTTTAATCTTACATAAGAAAGCTACTGACGCCAACAATCCACACCAAAAAAGAAAAAGGAAAAGATGAAAGGATAGCTAGCGCAAGTTGATAAACCCAACCAGAATAATTTAAGACTCGTATTCATGACTATGTGAAATTTCTTATTCAAAAAACCAAAGAAGATACGCTCATCCTCATCTATAAAAGCACACTATGCATTCTCTATTCCATCACCCCACAACACAACCCAGTTCTACTACTTCATGCTAGTAACCATTTCCAATGTCTCTCTCCTACTTAGCCACCACAACAATCTCCTCTCCCACCACCACCATCTCCGGGAACCCTCTTCGAAGGTCGGCAATAAACACTTGCAGATATGTTCGTCTTTCAAACCGCACACCATATACCTCTTCTGAACTTAACCAACAAAATCAAGAACCTACTCGCAATGGCGCCGTTGATAGGAGAAATGTGCTCTTAGGGTTAGGAGGATTATATGGAAGCACCGCTGTTGTTGCTAACAATGCATTTGGAGATCCACTACACACCTTTGACACTTCAACTTGTCACCTCTCAACCGATGGCGAAACCAAAGAGAAAGTTAATTGTTGTCCATATTATTCCACAGCCAAGATGGTCGACTTCAAATCACCATCACCTGGAGAGACATTACGAATCCGCAAACCAGCCCACAAGTATAATTTTGATGACATTGCAAAATTTGAGGTGGCTATTGCTAAGATGAAAGCATTACCAGATGACCATCCATGGAGCTTCAAGCAATAAGCTGCCATTCACTGCACTTACTGTAATGGAGCTTTTGATCAGTTGAACACAAAAACCGAACTTCAAGTTCATGGAAGTTGGTTTTTCCTTCCATGGCATCGTTATTATCTCTACTTTTGGGAGAGAATTCTTAGAAAACTCATCGGCGATCATACTTTTTCTATCCATTATTGGAACTGGGATACTCGTGAAGGGATGTGCTTTCCGAAGATGTACCAGAACAGTAGCTCTCCTCTTTATGATGAAACTCGGAACAAAGATCATTATAAGAAGCTGATGGATTACGGGTGTTCTATGGAAAAAGAAAATTGTAACAGAAAAAAAAAATGATGAGCTTGTTATTTATAATTTAACTGATATTTATAATGAAAAGATGAGGGTACCCAAATATACCTCAATCTAAAACTTTTCCACCTATAAATCCTTTCTCCGAAAGTGATTGTCTATGGACTGAGTCGAGAAAATACAACTAATCGGTTCACATTTCGTGTGATCGTCTATGGATACGAGATCGAGACAATAAAACGACGAGGTATGTTTACTTGATAAAAGGTTCGGACTTAACCAAACACAATAGGTTTACTTATCAAGTAAATAGGAATTAACGTTTGTGTAATTTACTTTAAATTATAATAACAACAATTATAATTGCGGAAAATAAAAGTAAATGACACATCAAGATTTTGTTAACGAGGAAACCGCAAATGCAGAAAAACCCCGGGACCTTGTCCAGAATTGAATACTCTCAGGATTAAGCCGCTATACAAAATCAAACCAACTTCGTATAGTTGAGACCAAGCAATTAAACCTATAGCTCACTTAATTCCGTCTGTATTCCCACGCCTCCAACCTGTAATAAGTCATGTACTTGGAACAATTCCTTTGGTTCGTATTCCAAACAGTAAAGGAACAACAAATCTATTTGGTATCAACTCTTTTTAACCAAGTGATGTGAGTTCGACAAAAGGCTCTTATGTTTATCTCAATAAACTCCTTTGTCGGGTTCTTAGATCTATTTTATCATCAACTACCAAAGTAATTGTTAAGATTTTGCAATCAATACTTTTAATCACAAAGAATTATATTGATGCCGATCTACACAACTAATCAATCTAATATACCACAAGGATAAACCGATTATAGTTGGATCCTCTTTTACCAAAACAAGTATTGTGCACACCAAAGATTATGAACCCAAATCAGAAATCTTCAAAGTCTTCTTTGTCTTCAAATCTTCTTAGATCTTCAATAAACAAATGCACACAATCAACTTGAATCTCTTGTGATCAATCACGCACAGAACGGAGTCTGTTAACAATGGATTATCACAAGACGTCTTTAGATCTAAAAACAATCTAAAGATCCCCGTAGAAACTTCGATCTAGTTTGAGTGAATCTTATATCAAAACAGAAGATTCTCAAGCATAAACAAACTAGGTGCAATCAAAGTTCAACCACCGTTAGTCAATCAAATCAATCGAAAAAACAAAAGATTAACCGCAATTATCTAGTTTCCCACCAACGGTACTAATAGAGCTTCTCAATCCCAAAGAAGTTTTTAAACTGAGCGGCCACGAGAGATTTCGCCTAATTAGGTTACTCTCCTCTCCGAATAGGCGGCTTCACTAGTAGCAGCACAACTGAGATAGTTTTGCTGTCTCTGAGGATTAGTTTGCGCGTAATGCAAACTTTCATATTTATAGACCATGGAAGTTTGGACACCAAGGAATTTCCAAAACCGAAAATATTCTCAAGATATGCAATATATTCCAGATTCGGTTTCCAACTAGTAAATGCACATTACTAATTTTTATTTTCCAAAAATAAAATAAAAACCTTAAATAAAAGATTCTAAATTTATTTTATTCGATCCGGGATTTTCTTCCTTTAGCTTTTAAGGAATAACTTTGAACAATTAAAGATAAGCGTTATTGCCCATGTTCAAAGTATGTCGACATCTTTACTTTGTAAGTCCTCTTTCATACTTACAACCTTGAAACCGTTTTGCCACACTTCCAAACAAGTTTAGAATTGGTTCATCTGACTTTCAAGAACTATGTGATTGATCAAGAACACTCAATCACCAAACATGGGTTTCACGATTCTGCCAAAACAAGTTTCGGTTCTACCTCCATGTGAGTACTTTGCATAGTCACGCTAGTTACCAAAATTCGGTTGACTAGGTACTAGGATCGGTTCCCCTTTGCCTAAAAACGTGTTGCACATGTCCATAGGATCGGTTCCCCTTTCTACTAAAAACTTGCTGCACCTCATACAAGGATTGATTCCCCTTTGTGATAGGTTGCACCTCTTACTAGGATCAGTTCCCCTTTACCCAGAGTCGGTCATACCAATAACACTAAATCGATCATACCATCTTAGGTGATTACTTAAGATCGGTTTCACTAATAAAAGTCATACCAGTACAAAAGTTAGGCCTTTAAGAATAGTTTTACCAAGAACATAACCAAGTCATGAGCGGTTATACTAATCATACATATTGGTAGTTCAAAAGATATGCAATGAATAACATGTACCAATAATGCCTGGCGATTTCTCTTTCGATTTACAAAACAAGTTCATGAATTTACTCCCTTAAAACAAATGTAAAACATTGTTTCCTATGATGAAATCTTCACCTTATACATACAAAATTGTTAGAGCACTGTTCGTTCGAACTCGCATGCGTTGCTATCTCAAGCATGTTTGTCAATGTTAGTGATCAAAACTATAAGTCTTGATTTCTAGTCTACTATAGCTAAGTCTCGGACTAGGATAGAAAGTGTAGTTGCGCTCAATAACTCCATGGCAATCATCATACAAGACGAAGAACTACTCAAGCAACTGGTGGAACTTCATCGAATAAAAGGTATGTGGAGACTTGAACTTATCTATTACTCAAAAGTCTATCTACTATATCTCCTATCTTGAGACAAAGGTCGTTTTGCTATATAGACTTTGATTATACACATTTGCTATTTCGAGCCGAGTTTATCTCGCTTATCTATTTCTCGAAATATGTGTTCGTAAGCTTTTGCTTTGGCCAATTTCATCTTTACTTAGTGACGAAAGTCATGTTAAGTTACAATTACTTGAAAATGGCTTTGACGAAAAATAGTTTGTAAATAACAACTATATAACATCCTCTAAAAATGTTTCAATGATTGAAATGAGAGTTTAGATTATATAACCATTGTTGGATATACCAAAGTATGCTTACTTTGTTGATCAGGAAAATCGGAACAAGAGTCCGCGAACCCAGTCCGCGTACTGTCGGAGATTTTCTTCCCGAAAAAATCTGCTGGAGTTTGTAAACTTTTACAAGCTTATTCCAGGTACTTAAGTCCGCGTACTTAGGTTGGTTATATTCTAAAAACGATTATTCGTGAACTTATACTTATATTAACTAAGGAATGCAAGTTTGCATACCGTGGCTATAAAGTTCATGAATCGATTCGAGTGAATCAAATCGTTTTTGCTTCGATTGTGTCTTGTATACTTCTATAAGATCTAAGCAATTGAACACCTCTCTAACTAGTTCATTTGAGTCATTTGAACTAGTTATGGTGAAGAAGAATATGGTTAATATGAAAAGTGCTTATATGGCTAACCATTTGGTTAACTATTGTTGAACCAACAAATGTACATGTTTGGGTACGGTTACACAAACCTAAAACGTGCATTTCATTTGTGTGTAACAAGCTAAGTTTTCGATCCAACGGTTGAAAGATATTAGCTTGAATCTAATCAGGCTTTTATCTAACGGTGAATATTGAATGTTTTGTTACTAAGCTAACATTGATTGCAAACCCTGATTTGAAAGACTATATAAGGGAGAACTCTAGCAACTGAGAAACCTAATCCCCACACCTCCCGTGTGATACTAGTTGTATAATCTAGAGTCGATTCTCCTTTAACCTTAGGTTTCTACCGAGACCATGTAGGCTAACGACTTAAATACTTCATTGGGATTGTGAAGCCAGGCCGATACTACTTTCTTGTAGTTGTGTGATATGATCTTGTTGTTTCTATCGTGTTGAGTACAATCGTAATGATTGGCTTGAGATTGATATCTCCGATAGGCAAGATATAAAAGTAATCACAAATATCTTCGTCTCATCGTTTGTGATTCCACAATATTTTCTTTCGCCGCGTCGATTAAGATTATTGTGAGGTGATTGATAATAATAGGCTGTTATTCGGGAATATAAGTCCGGGTTATCAATTGGTTCCTGTTCACCTTAATTTATCAAAAGACAGAACAAAACTCGTAGGTATTTCTGTGGGAGACAGATTTATCTATTACCATAGACTTTTTTGTGTGATACAGATTTGTTTATTAAAATCTTCGAATTTGGGTCGTAGCAACTCTTAGTTGTGGGTGATATCAGCTAAGGGAATCAAGTGTGTAGTATCCGACTGGGATCAGAGACGTAAGGAGCGCAACTGTACCTTGGATCTGTGTGAGATTGATTTGGGTTCAACTTCGGTCTAGACCGAAGTTAGTTTGTAGTAGGCTAGTGTCTCATGTAGCGGCTTAATACGTGTGTGTGTTCAATATGGACTAGGTCCCGGGGTTTTCTCGCATTTGTGGTTTCCTCGTTAACAAAACTTCGTGTACTGTGTTATTTCTTTTCCGCATTATATTTTGCTATATAATTGAAATATCACAAAGTTGTGCGTTAGATCAATCAATTAGAATATCCAACCTTTGGTTGTTGGTTTACATTGATTGACACTTGGATATTGGTATTTGGTACCATCCAAGTTATCTCTCTTGTATTTAATTAGACTCGCAGATTTCTATTTGCTTGAGTAGGAATTAAATCAAGAGATTGTAACTCTTTGATATACTTTATTAAGATTGAGTCTAGTTGATTCTCATGAAAGTATATTGGCGTTAGTCCACACAGATTGCTAATCGAAATATTGGGTATGGTTGTTGTACCCCCGCTTTTTCAATAATCATAATAGCATTCAAACGATTATGTCGATGTCTTATATACAAAGTTTAATGGTTAAGCAATAAACCTCGTATTGTATTCCTTAATATTATGTCTAACTAGAGTATAATCATTCATGCTTCGCAGTTTTGTTTTCTATATGAACGACTTGAAAGATACGTTATGGAATGAAACAGTTCGAGTCAAATATCACTAACCTCAAGTGGAAGGATGATGTTGTCGTTGTAGCTCCTTACTTCTTCACTTCTTCAAGTCTTCGTAATAATTGTAATGTCTCATATCCAAATACTTTCAAGCCAACCTATACGAAGTTGACTCTATTACATAATCAAGCGACTCTTTAAATGAGTTTTGATTCACTAAAATATGACAACCAAACTTGACATACCAACGCTTGGTGGGTTCAACCGAGCTATGCTCTAACATATACTACATTCCAAGGTACTTTGAAAATTTCGTCACTTTTCATGGGGAACGAAACACAGGCTGGGAAGGAGCCTACAGGAGGAGGGAGTTTGGAGCAATTGCACAACGGTATTCATGTATGGGATGGACAACCAACTCCGCAAATGGTCCGGAGAGACAGGTAAATTCAAGTATGAATCAGATTGGTTCGACTCAGCTTTCGTCTTCTATGATGAGAATTACCAAGTTGTCAAGGTTAAGGTGCGTCATGTCCTCTCTTTCCCTCTGATAATGGTATTATATTCATATTTGTGTCTTTATATTTTATAGAGACAAGAATCAAATTCCATGCCTGATTTTATAATACTAATAGTATCCAAATCAATCATGTTATAGGGGCGGCAGATTTGATTAGAGGGGTGGAATCTAATAGGACAAAAACGGGTCATTATATGGTAATTTGAAGTGCCCCTTATAAAAAAAAACTGAAAATGACTAATTAACCCTTACATAGTTTAGTGGTGATAATCTAGTTTAGCATTGATAATCTAGTTTAGTGTTAATGATTAATTTTCACTTATATTAACTCTAAATCAAAACAAAATCAGATTTTTAGAGTTAAAAAAAACAAAAGTTTAGAGGAAAAGAAAAGAAAAAACTTTTGTGATATTTGTGAAACCCCAGGTTTTGATTCACTCAACCAAAATAAGTGATTCCAGCGACAAATTTGAGATGGGTGAATATCTATAAAATAGAGAAAAAAAATACTACATACCTCTTGATGGAGATCCTGATATGGAGTATTTGTTAGATGGTTGAGATGTTTTAACCCAAAATGAAGGTCAATATCAATCAATCGAAGAAATCAACCAAGAAAGTGAAGAACCAGAGCCTGAAATTGACCAGGCATACTTCTAAATTAGTTCCCATTAGCTTTTTGTCGCTCAAAATTATATAAAGTACGTAAAAAAATCAAAACTTTTAAAATTTCAGAAGAACTTACGGTTGAAATTTAGCTCGTGACCAACCGTAACTCATAGTTACGGTTCGAAAAGTATCGAATACCAACCGTAACTGGTTCAATTTGGGGAAAACCGTAACTCTTCATGTGCATGGCAGTATTTACTGCACTATTTACGGTTGGTAACTTATAAACCGAAACGAACCGTAACTAGTGTTACGGTTTATTGTAGAATTTTATTTCTAACCATAAATTACTCTGTATGTTTTTAAATTACTTTTTATTTATTTAAAGTTTGTAAGTAGATGATCGATACCAACCATATGTTGGTTACGGTTCGTTTTGGATTATAGTAAACAAACGTAACCTACGTACGATTCGTTTCTCCTATTTCGTTACCAACAGTAACTTCATATATGTTGACATTTTGTTGCCTCGTTTAGACTAATGTGGGTATATTTTTGTCCAGGTCGTGGATGTACCTCCCCTAGTAGATGAACAACATTTAGCAAATGAAGTTCTCACCGAAGATTCTAGCTTTCACTATTTAACTGAGGAGACATGGAAGGATAAAGAATATGCAAAGAAGTGGGCTAGAGAACGAGGCAAGTTGATTATGTGTATCATAGTTTGTAATGGTACCACTAATGAAAGTAGCTTTCAAATGGTTTGCGAGTGTAGTGGACAACATAGAAATCACACAAAAAAAGGTATTGTGCACGAAGCAAAGACAAAGAGGGAGAATACTACTTTCACTAAGAAGACCCGATGCCCCTTCAAGATTCAATTTAGAAGGAACGCGGAAAAAATGTGGTTTTTGGAGAAAGTTGTATGCGGTCGTCATAACCACCTTATACCTGATAGTTTACTATCACACCCTTATGCTGGACGCCTTACTGAAGAAGAAGAGATGATCATAGAGTCGATGACACAAATTCGTATGAAGCCTATTGATATCCCCGCTCACTTAAAGCAAAGAAACCCACAAAATGCTTCTACTTTGGCTAACATCTACAACGCAAGATCAAAATTGAAGAATAAGAAATATGAACAAAGGAACGAAATGCAACAAATAAGTGATTTGGGGGAGACGCATAATTACTCGGTTTTCCACGATGAAGATGAGAAAGGACGAATAAAACATCTTTAATTGGCTCATCCTGAGTTTTTAGAGATGGCACGGTGCTCTCATCAAGTACTTCTAATGGATTGCACATACAAAACCAACAAGTTTGAGATGTCGTTGTTGAACATTGTCAGGCAAACTTCTACCAATGCTCATTTTAGTGTTGGTTTTTGCTTCTTGAAAAATGAGCTCGAAGAGAGCTATGTGTGGGCATTAAAACAAGTGAAGTTATTCTACGTAGAGGGATTTACTCCAAAGGTGATTATTCCCGACAAGGAACAAGCTTTGTTGAATGCAATAAATAGGATTTCCCAGAAACTCATAACCTTCTTTGCACATTCCACTTGTGGAATAGTATTGAAACTAAGTGCATGCACATTGTCCGACCAACCAAAAAAAGTGAAATGGATAGAATAAAGAAACTACCATTACATAAACAAGAGGAAGCCAAAGAGAAATATAAGAAGGATGACAAGTTGGCGGAACTAAAATGAGATAGTTTAAAAATGGAGTGGAGAGCCTTGACACATTCTATCACCGTGGATGCATATGAGGATAGAGATCGTATGTTAGTGGCTTATTGGAAAAGAAGTTATCTAAGTGTTGTGAAGTATTTGTTGGATAATTGGTTGGATCCGCATAAAGGAGTTTGTAGAAGCGTTCACTAACCAATATAGGCACTTTGAAACCAAGCTACAATTACAGCGGAGTAATCTCATAACCGGTTGAAGAAGAAACTTCATAGTTGTAATGGTGGGTTAGTTATTCGAAGCCGTGATCACGATAGAGTTACATATTCTTTTGAAAAAACCCGAAGTAAAACACACACCAAACGGTTAAACAATTCGTGACTAAGGGGAACTACATATCAAGTTTCGCATCGCGCAATTGATAAGATAATGTATGAAGTACAACATTTTGAATTGGGAGATTATGAAGAAGAGTGTGTTTTTCCAAACATGACAAGTTTGGGACTCCCATGTCGGCACGTTATAGCAACATACCAAGACAAAGTGATCCCGATTCAAGATGTTGATCCCTTTTGGCAATAATTATCATTCCGTGAAACAATATTTGATCAATATTTTGGAGGAACGTTTGCCGATACCGAGATTGGAAAAGCTCTAGCCGAGAAATATGCTACACTAAGTCGGGGTCAAAGGCAAATATGGTTGAGTAACTTGAGAGATTTCGTATATCCACAGTTTAGGCATGATATCAAGGAACCACCAAAGGGAAAGAGTAATGGTAGGCCTCCAACCAAAAAAAAGAGGTAGGCAGGAAATATAAAAGCAAGGGAATTGGCAGAAGAATCAACGAAAAGAGATCCTTCGGGTTATGAATGGTTGAGAAAGGAATATGAAGTGGAGGATGAGATGGAAGAGGATGTTCAAGGTATAAACAAACGAAAAAGAGGTCAAGCGGATAAAGGAGAACCAAGCCGTCGAAATGTTCAAGAAAAATGTATCGAGCTTCCTACTCAAGAAAGTGCAACAAGCAAAATTGATGTTAAAGGAAAAGGTCCAGTATTTCGCTCCAAAGAACAACAAAGAAGCAAAGTTGTTGTTAAAGGAAGTGGTTGCAAAGAAAGTGGAAAAAAATATGATGGATTTAAAGGTAAAGGTTCCTATGTCGATTCCTAGGTTTCCTCCCAAGATAGTTCAATAAAAAGACTTGTTGGTAAAGTTGGTGTTAAACAATTAGCAAGGAACAATAGAAAGAGTCTGATGGTTGAAAACATTACATTAAGTGGTGAGAAGGAGAAGGTGACGCTTCGTATAAAAGGAGAGCCTAAACTACCACCTAGAGATGAGAATGGTCGATATATCCAGAACTATTACATTCTCTATGAAAGTTACCTTCTATTTTCCCAGACTATATTTGTGATTATATCAAGGCCACGGATGATGTTCATGGTGATGGGAATTGTGGTTACCACGTCTTCGTGGATCAACTTGGACCCTTTGAAGACGCGAAAGAGTGGGGTTGTGACCAAGTTACTTACGTAAGGTAAAAATTCTTAATAGAACTACGTGGTCACCGCGACTTCTATAAGCCAATGATGAGAGTTTAAAGAGACGAAACTAATGAGGTGTTAAATGAGAGCTTCGCGGAATGGGAAAGGTGGTTAATCGGCAATATATGTTTGACAAGCGAATATTGGATGTGCATGCCTATATGTGGCCAACTAATCGCCAATGCATTAAATTACGTCATTCATTTAATCTCCAGAGACATGAGTTATACATTTGCACCAACAAGAATACCGTTTGACGAAGATTTATCAACAACAAAAACAGTTATCATGGGGCACGTGCAAGAAAATCATTACATCGGCCTCCGAATGCAAGAAGGAAGCCCATTACCTCCTTTGAGGATGGAATTTGATTGTGACGATGAACTCCCCAAGTCTTGGTGCAATCGATTTGAGGTAAGGATTGAATTATGGAAGGCCATAATACAATCCTTGACATCCCAATTCATAGTTATGACCGATGATTCAGATGCATAAATGTTTTTAAGGGTGGTGAAATACATTTTATATTTTGTATTTTGGTATTTTGACTAAATGTGATGTGATTAAAAGTGACAATATCATATCTATTTGATTCCCGTTATGAATGAAGTATTTTGTTCAATTTATATTGTTCTTAACAAAAAATCCAAGTAGGTTGAGCTAATTTGAATAGAATTTAAGGTTTCAGGTTAGTTACGGTTGGTAACAAGAATTCCATTACAAACCGTAACTACATTCACAAACATATTTCAACTGCCATTGTCATTTACGGTTGGTTACGATAATGTAGTTACCAACCGTAACTACCTTCACAAACATATTTTAACTGCCATTGTCATTTACGGTTGGTTACAATAATGTAGTTACAAACCGTAAATGACAATATTACCATAATTTAACTGCCATTGTCATTTACGGTTGGTTACGATAATGTAGTTACCAACCGTAACTAACACTGACAACTAAGACTAAACAGATATAAGTCATTTAAAACCATTAAACCATCTTCATTACTAAACCAATATTACAACCATTAAACCATTACAAATATAAATGACATTACAACTAATTCATTCATGCGACTTAAAAGGATACTAATATCCAGGTCTACGAGTGCGATAGAAGTCTTTAAGGATGTTGAAATGAGGTAAGTATTGAAAATTTAACCTTTTCCATCGTCTCCATTCTTGAATAGAGCTCTATAAACCTTCAGCGTCAGTTTCACCCCTTAATCGTATTTGACCCATAATACGAACTAATGCCATAAATTCTTGAACGTTATCCCGAATAGTTCCATATCGAACATACAACATAATTCCATCGCGGTTATAAGGGTTACATGTTTCGGAACAAAAGTTTTCAAAAAGAGTTCTCAAATAACTTATACTCACAAAACCACATCGACGTCGTTCTTCTCTTTTTTTTGGATAGCATAAAACATAGTTGCGGCAAATACATAAATATTCTTCCAAAGTGAATTCAGGGTTTTGAGCCATAATCTAGTTTAAGGTAAGAAATGATTCATGTGGAGGTGTAACTTTTGGTGAGGAGGATAAACATATATATATATATAACAACAAAAAAATTGTACTATGTAACGGATCTATTTTTTGAAAATGAAGTTGTTGAAGGTTTCAACGGCTATATTCTCAAATCAAACAAGGACATGTCAGTGCAACCATTTATTTATCTGTTGGAAAAGAATAGTTACGATTGGTAACTACTGTTTATGGGTGAAAACTATTTATGCTAGTTTTGGTAATTTTGGGTGTGTGGATGAGAAATGAATCTAAACCCTAAACAAATACACTGCACGTGAGTTCTTTTGATTCGAGAGATCAATCTGAACAATTCTGGACTAAACCAAGAAATGGCCGTTCCAGACTTGCTTCGGTCACAAAGTGAAGGAGATGAGGTTGATCTTAGGGAGGGAAGCGAAGAAGGTGTTGAGATTGTGAAGGTGTTGGCTGTTTATGACTTGTATCAGAATGATGATTTCTGGATACTGATGACAACACTTGGTTTTTTCTGTGTTTGTCTGTCTTGTTTTTGAAATAGGTGAAAGACCTATTTATACAAGTCATTGAGCGCAACCCTCATCTCATAGGAATTGGAGGAGGTGAAGTGATGGAGTAGTGGGGTCGTGCAGGAGTGTTGATTGTTACACGATCACACCTTTGCCCACTTCCCTCATCACTGTTAACCGTCCACTCTCCCTGACACGTTCTTGTAATGGTGCGTTGTACGCTGCACGCTGTAAACCGCCAGACCCATACCCCAGTGAGTATCCCCCAGTTTGTGACATGTTTGATGTCTCAAGTGAGTGGGTCGAGTCGTGGGACCCGCAGGAAATAACACGTGATGCTATTAGGTTAAATAACTAAGTTATTTAGGAAATCGATATTCATGAAATATCGTGTATACTTTATGCATGTAATGCATCGAATACAATAATATGTATGAAGCATCGCTGTTTTAAGGCTTAACGGAGTAAGTCACGGATTAAGCGTCTTAAAATAGCATCACGTCCAACCATCTTCGAGTGATCGTTTGGAGGCCGCATGGGCGGGCCATCCCTTGGCCGATTACTCCCCATGGAAGAGTGACGGACGGTGATCACCAAGGTGCCTCATTGGCCGTTTAACTCTTAGCCTAGGCTGTCCGACCAAGCTGGCAAAGTTGGACGGAAGAGATGATCTGCGGCACATGTTTGCGACCGTTGATGGATTTTAGGGTTTTAAAGAGGTGTGAAAGCATCACTCTTTAGCTTGACCGAAATCAAGCATGGACAAAGTTTTTGGTGGGACCGACCGAGCACGCGTGTAGACGGCTTGCCGGTGTACAAGTCCATGCCACTCTGTCTCGCGGAGGTGCAATCTAGACCACTCAATTTGTCTGGAAAAGGTGAGTGGTCGTGATCAATTTGCGACAGAAATCCTTTGCGGCAAAGGATTTCAGGGGGCCACAACGTGCCATCTTTGGGCGAGCGTTTTGAGGCGCCTGGCCATGGTCCACCTTGTCCGAATGGTTACATGTGCAGGTGGGCCCACGGTGATCATGTTGATGCTCTCTGGATCTCCTTAGTCTATATCTATACCCTCCATCCGAGCTGGCGAAGATGGATGGTCATGATCAAACTGCAACATATATGTAATGCCGCAAACCCTAATTAGGGTTTTGGATCAGTCATGCGTGCGCAACTTCGGCCAAACGGTTTGGCAAGCCATGCTTCCCCTTTGGGAGGACCGACCGTGTGGGGCCCACGTTGGGATGACGGTGAACATATGTGCACCTTCCTGATGGTCCTAAGTTCGATCTAAGCCATCCAAATAGGCTGGCTAAGTTGGATGGTTGTGATCAATTTAAGACGCTTTTAGAATTCCGCGACCCTTAGAAGCATCATGTCTGCCATGGTTTGAGCAAACGTTTTTACTGCTCCATGACTTCACCGTGAGAAACCAATCGGGTATGGGGAGAGTGGGCCCGCCAACGTGTGTGTTAGCGCTTCCCTAATCATTCACGGAATTTTCTAATCCGTCCAACCAGGCTGGTGAAGTTGGACGGTCGTGATTGTTTTAAGACTGCCCTGAACAGTCTATGCTCGATCGAACCTTCACAAAGCAGCACGACCACCCTACTTAGGGTTGGCGTTTGATGATGCTAGGAGGTGTTCGTGTGATGGACGACCGGCTAGGGCATAAGTGGACCCTCCGGTGGTCATCATGACAATCGCCTATTTTTGCCAGGGTTTGGCTAGGCTTGTTTAAATTTTGCGGCCAACTCATGTGGCCGTGATTGTTTCTGAGACTGATATGGACAGTCTAGATTTTCCTTAAGGAAATTAAGCATGCTCAATCGGCTAACTAAAGCGCGTCAATGCGAGACCCTCTGTCAGAGAGTGATGTAGCATGTGTAAGTACTTCGTGCATGTATCAATATTGACACGGAGATTCATACTACTCTGCTGAGAGTGAACACTCAGTCGTCATGTCATGTCAATAATGAGAGTTCGGCTGAGAACACACCACGGAAAATACTAGGCAGATCATGCATTAATTGTTAATGCTAATAAAATTCACAGAATATTTGGGATTGCTGTTGCATGCATCATTCTGGGTGAATTTTGTATATTTATTGAATTGCTTCAAATAAATAAAGCGAGAGGTTTTCCGCGCTCATCGCTTATCAAATGGCTTTATCTTTTGCAGGATGTCAGCACTCGGCTTTATCCTTTGCAGGATGTCAGCACATTAAATTTGGTTTTACAATTTTAACCCTGAATTAAAATCCACCATCAACATTAAGTCCCATGCCTAGCACATAATGGTTGCATTATTGTGGGGTAGGCATGAGATGGTGACAAATAAAGATAAAACTTATGAGACTAAGTTAGATGTTACCAGGAGAGATGGGTCGTCCTGTCCTTGGAACATGTCACGTTCAAGAGGCGTCCAGGTAAGCGTTCCTCTAGCATGATGTCGGTTTATGTCATAATCCTCGACTCTGATGTGGACGAGCCCTATCAGGAATATCCTTAAAAGGATGTTGATGCAATTTCTAAAAAGATGTTGAAGCATCTCCCAAAGAGAACGTTGATGTAGCTTCCGGAAGGCATGTTGAAGAGGCTTCTGGAGAGAGCGTTGAAGCGGCTTATGGAGCGAACATCAAACCGGATCCTGGGGAGAGTGTTGAAGCAGCTTCTGAAGCGAACGTCGAGGCGGACCCTGGAGAGAGAGAGCGTTTAAGCAGCTTCTGAAGCGAACATCGAGGCGGACCCTGGAGAGAGCGTTGAAGCGGTTTTCTCTGAAGAGAGCATTGAAGAGGCTTCTCCTGGCGAGCGTTGAAGCGGCTTCTTCTTCAGTTCAATTTTCCATTGCGAATTACATGCTCCTTGATTGACCATCTCTCTTGTGCTGAAGAAGTCCTTGACTGACAGCGAAGAATTTTCATGCTGAGCCTCAGTCCCCAAGCGTGATTTATATGGTCTATCTTGTATGGTTGTTGGGTTTACCATAATAAAGATGTCGCCATCTCTCCTCCGTGACTCTATTACTTCTCCGTGGGAAAATAAAATATGCAGAAGTTCAGATTACCTCTGTCCGTAGTGGTTGTTGCTATGGTGAAGCTTGGGCACTTGTATCAACAAACGAACAACGGTTCTTAGCTGCAGCTGTGATCAGAAGAGACTGGCAGGAAGAGGCGTGACAGTTACGGGCACGAACTTGGCGGTCTTCATATAGTGGTAGAGCTTGTCTCGTTATTAGAGGGAGAAGCTAATGATGGAACCGATAGCTTCTTGATGATGCCTCATGGAATGAAAAAGAGGGAGACAGTCCCTGCCCACGAGTATCCACTGAGCCTTCGACTTGATAAATGTTGTCACGCTGGGTTCATGAGGCCGTCTTTACGCCTGCGTTGCATTTCATAGACATCCAGGAATATCGCTGGTCTTTGACAATACGTCTGCTCTCTTGAGTATATCCTCGTATTTTGACATCTTGGAATCATAATGATAGCGTGCTTGCATTTCTCTAAATTCACTTTCTTTGAGATGGGCAGTGCTAAGCAGTCCCCAGTCACACTCTTTTGCCATTATCATCTTTGGATCGTGTCTTTGAGGAGTAGGGAAGTTCCTTCATGCGAATGACTTAACTAATAGGTTCTGCAAATATGATGAAGCTCTTTTCATGGAGAATCAGTATGTACCTCTTAAATCCCAGGTGCAATCTCCTTTGGTAACGCAATTACCTCTTCTACGGGGGACAAAATTCTGAAAGCGTCTCTCATTGATGTTTCTGCCGTCGATACAGATATGGAATATCTTGGACGTTGTTTCATCATTGTGGCATCCGCGCATGTGGTACTGGAGTTGGAGATTTTGGAAGCGCAGGATGTTGTATCTCGGTGGTTTTCCTCTTGCTGCTTCACCGAAACTGCTTACAGAAGGCTGAAGGTTGTATTGCCTGTTGGTGAGATGTATGCTTCCACGAACATCATGAGGCTCTTCATTACTGGCAGGCTTGTTATTTCTAGCAGGGAAGGCTGAATCTTCATCATGAATCTTCTTGAGGCTGCTCCCTTGAGGTGTCGGCTCCAGTAGATCTGAAGATGTCCCGGGCTCGCTCTTATCCGGGCTGACATAATATGCAAAACCCTTTATGATGATTTGGAGATGATAATGTTGAATCTTCCGAAACGCTTCATGTTGTAGTGCGGTCTAGACGAAACTTGCTTATTTCTTAAGCAATGGGGTGAATGAAGCAACAAGCTGGGCTAAACCAAGTATACAACTGTAGTTCACCTTGCCCATGAAGCTTTGGAGTTCCTTCACAGTTCGTGGAGGCAAGCATCGTGAGGATAGCTTGGGTCTTGGATGGGTCCACTTTGATTCCCTCATCAGTCACCTTTCAAACACTTGTCGTAAGACTCCTGTGTGGGCCGCCCGAGCTTTTGATTTGATTACTTTATCATCCACGTAGTCTTCAACTTGCTTATGCATCATATCGTGGAAAATTGTCGTCATAGCGCGTTGATACGTTGCACCGGCATTAACCAAATGGCATTACAGTATAATAAAACTCCCGAGAGGAGTTCGAAAAGATGTCTTACTCGCGTCATGCTCATACATCCTTATCTTATTGTAGCCGCTATATCCATCCATGAAGGAGAACACGCCGTGTCCGCTGGTGGCATCCACTAACATGTCGATGTTAGGTAGAGTAAATCATCTTTGGGGCAGCATCTGTTCAAGTCTCTGAAATCCACGCAGCACCTGATCTGTCCATTTATCGGAACCACATCAGCCAACCAGGTTGGATGATGAATGGGTTTGATGAAGCCAGCAGCTAGCAACTTCTGAATATCAGTCTTAATTTGATCTTCTACCTCGTGTCTGAACCGCCTCGGAGACTGTTTAACCGGCTTGGATCCAGGTATGACATGTAGATGATGGGTGACCAATTTTTCATCTAAACCGGGCATTTCTTCATACGTCCAAGCGAATATGTCCTGGTATTCTTTGAGAAATTCCATGAACTTCGTGCGTTCATCCGTACACAAGGTTGAGCTGATGGAGATATGCCTAAGAGATTCCTCATTCTCGATGTTAAAGATTTCGAGATCATCAGTTGTGGAGTTGGTGCCATCTTGCAGTTGTCGTGGAGCATCTAACACTTCTTCTTGTGGCCCGTCGTTGTTGTAGCATTCCATTGGGCGGAGAGACTGGCTAACAGTCTCCCCTGCTAATTGCTAACAGCGGCATCGGTACACGGTTTTCCCTTTCTGGTCACGGCTTGCCACAAAAGTTTGTTCCCTCTTTGTGTGAGCGTGGATCACGGCCTCACATGATGAAGAAGAATTGGAACGCCTTGTCAGCAAAGATGCATCGTGGGGATTAGTCTTCATGATGCAAGTAGGTCCTCCTCCTGGATTGACGCCCACGTGGGGAGTGGGATGCAATGAAATTTGTCTGATTCTTCGCGCGGAGCTTCTCTTGGTTCAAACATTTCCACTCCACATATTGGTGTGTAAGGAGACAATGATGCAGGAATACGAACGACTTATTTATTCAGCATAATCTTCAGGCATTGGTGATACGTGGTTTGGTTTCCTTCAAAGCCTGTCATCGCGGTAGGCTGTCGCACGATCTTGCTTGGGCGAACCTTGGCCGTCCTGAGTGTCTTGAGAGTAATCACATTCGAAGATGCTCCCGTGTCGATGAGGGCCCTCTTGAACTCTGAATCCTTGATGCGTGCAGTAACGTGTAGGTCCCGGTTGTGACCTTCTTCCGCCATCATGTCTTCTTCTGTAAATGTAACATTATTCACAGACATCTCTGGTGTTTTTGAGGCTTCTGGACGCAAAGGAGTTAAATGCACGTCCAAGGCTATCTGGTTGATTGCAGCAAACGTCTCCGCTTGCTGATTCTTCGAGAGGTGTAAAAGTTCGCATAAAATTTCCACTAAAGAAGCCGCTTCCTGATCTACCGGCCTCTGGTTCATAGTGAAACTATTGACTTGAGGAGGATCGTTGCGAGAATCAGTCCCCAGTGTAGAAATCTCCGTGACAGGAGAATCGGTCATATCTGATGTCATCTTGATGAGGAGATCGAGTATGTCGTTTATTGTTTCTTTGATCAGGTCCATGTTCTTCGTGTGAATTTCCTGCACCCGTGCTAACTCGATCAATGTTGGCATTTCTTCCGGTTACACCATCAGATACACAGTTGGGAAGAGGGGTATCTTCACTGGAGGAACTTCGACCGGGATTTAAAATTGTTGGGGGAGTCCAAAGACCAACCATTTTGAAATTAACCATATGGGATTGGGTATTGAAGAAATTGACTTCACAACCGAGAGATTAATCTCCCACTGTGGTCGCCAATTGTTTATGGGTGAAAACTATTTCTGCTGGTTTTGGTAATTTTGGGTGTGTGGATGAGAAATGAATCTAAACCCTAAACAAATGCACTGCACGTGAGTGCTTTTGATTCGAGAGATCAATATGTACAATTCTGGCCTAAACCAAGAAATGGCCGTTCCAGACGTTCTTCAGTCACAAAGTGAAGGAGATGAGGTTGATCTTAGGGAGGGAAGCGAAGAAGGTGTTGAGATTGTGAAGGTGTTGGTTGTTTATGACTTGTATCAGAATGGTGATTTCTGGATACTGATGACAACACTTGGTTTTTTCTGTGTTCGTCTGTCTCGTTTTTAAAATAGGTGAAAGACCTATTTATACAAGTCATTGAGCGCAACCCTCATCTCATAGGAAGTGGAGGAGGTGAAGTGATGGAGTAGTGGGGTCGTGCAGGAGTGTTGATTGTTACACGATCACACCTTTGCCCACTTCCATCATCACTGTTAACCGTCCACTCTCCCTGACACGTTCTTGTAATGGTGCGTTGCACGCTGCACGCTGTAAACTGCCAGACCAATACCCCAGTGAGTATCCCCTAGTTTGTGACATGTTTGATGTCTCGAGTGAGTGGGTCGAGTCGTGGAACCCGCATGAAATATCACGTGATGCTATTAGGTTAAATAACTAAGTTATTTAGGAAATCGATATTCATGAAATATCGTGTATACTTTATGCATGTAATGCATCGAATACAATTAATATGTATGAAGCATCGCTGTTTTAAGGCTTAACGGAGTAAGTCACGGATTAAGCGTCTTAAAATAGCATCACGTCCAACCATCTTCGAGTGATCGTTTGGAGGCCGCATGGGCGGGCCATCCCTTGGCCGATTACTCCCTGTGGAAGAGTGACGGACGGTGATCACCAAGGTGCCTCATTGGCCGTTTAACTCTTAGCCTAGGCTGTCCGACCAAGCTGGCAAAGTTTGACGGACGAGATGATCTGCGGCACATGTTTGCAACCGTTGATGGATTTTAAGGTTTTAAAGAGGTGCGCAAGCATCACTCTTTAGCTTGACCGAAATCAAGCATGAACAAAGTTTTTGGTGGGACCGACCGAGCACGCGTGTAGACGGCTTGCCGGTGTACACGTTTATGCCACTCTGTCTCGCGGAGGTGCAATCTAGGCTACTCAATTTTTGTGGCAAAGGTGAGTGGTCGTGATCGATTTGCGACAGAAATCCTTCGCGGCAAAGGATTTCAGGGGGCCACAGCGTGCCATCTTTGGGCGCGCATTTTGAGGCGCCTGGCCATGGTCCACCTTGGCCGACCGGTTACATGTGAAGGTGGGCCCACGATGATCATGTTGATGCTCTCTGGATCTCCTTAGTCTATATCTATACCCTCCATCCGAGCTGGCGAAGATGGATGGTCATGATCAAACGCGACATATATGTAATGCCGCAAACCCTAATTAGGGTTTTGGATCAGTCATGCGTGCGCAACTTTGGACAAACGGTTTGACAAGCCATGCTTCCCCTTTGGGAGGACCGACCGTGTGGGTCCCACGTTGGGCTGACGGTGAACATATGTGCACCTTCCTGATGGTCCTAAGTTCGATCTAAGCCATCCAAATAGGCTGGCTAAGTTGGATGGTTGTGATCAATTTAAGACGCTTTTAGAATTCTGCGACCCTTTGAAGCATCACGCCTGCCATGGTTTGAGCAAACGTTTTTACTGCTCCATGACTTCACCGTGAGAAACCAATCGGGTATGGGGAGAGTGGGCCCGCCAACGTGTGTGTTAGCGCTTCCCTAATCATTCATGGAATGATCTAATCCGTCCAACCAGGCTGGTGAAGTTGGACGGTCGTGATTGTTTTAAGACCGCCTCGAGCAGTCTATGTTCGATCGAACCTTCACAAAGCAGCACGACCACCCTACTTAGGGTTGGCGTTTGATGATGCTAGGAGGTGTTCGTGTGACGGCCGACCGGCTAGGGAATAAGTGGACCCGCCGGTGGTCGTCATGACAATCGCCTATTTTTGCCAGGGTTTGGCTAGGCTTGTTTAAATTGTGCGGCCAACTCATGTGGCCGTGATTGTTTCTGAGACTGATATGGACAGTCTAGATTTTCCTTAAGGAAATTAAGCATGCTCGATCGGCTAACCAAAGCGCGTCGATGCGAGAGACTCTGTCGAGAGTGATGTAGCTGTGTAAGTACTTCGTGCATGTATCAATATTGACACGGAGATTCATGCTACTCTGCTGAGAGTGAACACTCAGTCGTCATGTCATGTCAATAATGAGTTCGGCTGAGAACACATCACGGAAAATACTAGGCAGATCATGCATTAATTGTTAATGCTAATAAAATTCACAGAATATTTGGGATTGCCTTTGCATGCACCATTCGGGTGAATTTTGTATATTTATTGAATTGCTTCAAATAAATAAAGCGAGAGGTTTTCTGCGCTCATCGCTTATCAAATGGCTTTATCTTTTGCAGGATGTCAGCACACGACTTTATCCTTTGCAGGATGTCAGCACATTAAATTTGGTTTTACAATTTTAGCCCTGAACTAAAATCCACCATCAACAACTACAATGAAACAACGAACCGTAACTCTGGAATACAATTTTCTCCAGAGTTACCGTTCAAAAGAATTTCGAATATACGAACCGTAACTCTGGAGAAAATTTTATTCCAGAGTTACTGTTATTTAATGGAAGAGGTTATCAACCGTAACTCTACAAACAAATTTGTATAAGGAGTTACGGTTGGTTTGAAAAATTAAAACCAACCGTAATTTCTCACACCTTAAAATTCCGAGTTACAGAGTTAATTACGGTTGGTCACGATAATATACTTACCAACCGTAATTGGTGATGCTAATTTACAGTTCTTAAGTATAAAAGAGTCACAAACCGTAACTCTAGTTACGGTTCATCCTGCGGATTAATTATGAACCGTAAATGCTGACCTAAAAAACCCTGGGTTCCAATGTGTTTTACGGTTGTTAAATTCAATTAGTAACCAATCGTAACTGAAGTTGTGGTTCATCTCGAGATTTAGTTACGAACCATAATTAACTATGTATCTTTTTAAATCCAAAACTATCACAAACAAACACACATATCCATAACTTCAAATTCATAGATAATATCCATAAACTAAAATCCATAACTAACACACATATCCATAAGTTCAAATCCATAACTAACACACATATCCATAAGTTAAAATCCATAACTAACACAAATAAGTTCAAATTCATAGATAATATCCATAAGCTAAAATCCTTGACTAACAAGTATTCGTACCTTTGCCAATTTATATTGACAAAAAGGGAGAGAATTAATGTGTAGTTCACACTACAAATACATATGGTTTACAAATCATTATGTAAGGGGGAGTGGTTTTCATGTGAGATGAAGTATTGACTAAGGAGGAGTGATACATATCACCATAGTATTGTTGTCAAAGTTGTGATACAATTGGACTTTGATGTTGTGTAATGATACTATGACACTGTATAACAATGGTTGAGAGCAACTGTTTTCTCATTATTATAGGATGCTGAGTTGAACACATTCAGAATCACTGGAGTACTTGGAAGTGACGAAGATTTCGAGTAATGTTGAAGAACCAAGGAGATCAAGCATTTGGATGAGAAGCTACACAGTTTATTTATTTTGTAGTCCATATGTATTGATAGTTTTGTGAAAAGGCAAGGGTACCCAAATATACCTCAAGCTAAAACTTTTCCTAACTATAAGACCTTTCTCCGAAAGTGATTGTCTACGGACTAAGTCGAGACAGTACAACTAATAGGTTCACACTTCGTGTGATCATCTATGGATACGAGATCGATACAATACAACAACGAAGTATATTACTTGAAAAAAAGGTTCGGACTTAACCAAACACAACAAGATTCACTTATCAAGTAAATAGGAATTAACGTTTGTGTAATTTACTTTAATTATAATAAAACAATTATAATGCGAAAATATAAAGTAAATGACACAGCAAGATTTTGTTAACGAGGAAACCGAAAATGCAGAAAAACCTCGGGACCTTGTCCAGAATTGATTACTCTCAGGATTAAGCCGCTACATAAAATTACACCTAACTTCGTATAGTTGAGACCAAGCAACAAAGCCTATAATTTACCTAGTTCCGTCTGTATTCCCACGCCTCCGACCTTAGTCACGTACTTGGAACAATTCCTTTGGTTCGTATTCCAAACAATAAAGGAACAACAAATATGTTTGGTATCAACTCTATTAAACCAAGTGATATGAGTCGGACAAAGGCTCTTCCGTTTATCTTAACATAAACTCCTTCGTCAGGTTCTTAGATCTATCTTATGTTCAATTACCGAAGTAATCTTTTAAGATTAAGCCAAAAACACTATTAATCCAAAGAATTGTGTTGATGCCGATCTAATCAATTAATCAGTCAATCTATCACAAAGATAAACCGATTATTAATTGGATCCTCTTTTACCGAAACAAGTATTGTGCACACCAAAGATTATGAACCCACAAATCATAAATCTTCAATATCTTCTTCGTCTTCAAATATTTTTAGATCTTCAATAAATACCTGAACACAATCACTTGAATCTCTTGTGATCAATCACGCATAGAACAGAGTCTGTTAACAATGGATTATTACAAGATCGTCTTTAGAACTAACAATAGTCTAAAGATCCCCGTCGAAACTCTGAACTAGTTTGAGTGAATCTTATATCAGAAGAGAAGATTCTCAAGCATAAACAAACTAGGTGCAATCAAAGTTCAACCACCGTTAGTCAATCAAATCAATGCAAACAAAAGATAAACCGCAATTATCTAGTTTCCCACTAACGGTACACGCTAGATCTTCTTAATCCCAATGAAGACTTTAAACTGAGCGGCCGTAAGAGATTTCGCCTAATTAGGTTACTCTCATCTCTGAATAGGCGGCTACACCAGTGACAACATAACAAAGAGGAAGTCTGTTGTTACGAAGGATTAGTTTGCTAGAAAGGCAAACTTCAAGTATTTATAGACAACGAAGTTTGGACACCAAGGAATTTCAAAAACCGAAAATATTCTCAAGATATTCATTAAAGCACAAATTCGGTTTCCTTAATTCCTGGAAATGCTCTGTCCAAAAATAATGATCGAAATCTCTCGGAAAATCTCTAATTAGTAAATGCACATTACTAATTCTTTTCCCTACAAAATGAAGTTAAATACCTTAATTAAAATATTCTTAACTTATTTAAGTTTCGATCCTGGGATTCTCTTCCCTTAGTTATTAAGGAATAACTTTGAACAATTAAAGAAATAAATATTCATTACACGTGTTCAAAGTATGTCGACATCTTAACTTTGTAAGTTCTCACTCACACTTACAACCTTGAAACCGATTTGCCACACTTCCAAACAAGTTTAGAATTGGTTCATCTGACTTTCAAGAACTTTGTGATTGATCAAATAACATTCAATCACAATCATGGGTTTAACGGTTCTACCAAAATAAGTTTTGGTTCTACCTTCCATGTGAGTATTGTGCATAGTCACACTAGCTTTCCCAAATTCGGTTGACTAGGTACTAGGGTCGGTTCCCCACATATATATATGGTATCTAACTTATATGTGTTGCACATGTCCATAGGATCGGTTCCCCTTTGCCTAAAAACGTGTTGCACATGTTCATAGGATCGGTTCCCCTTTCTGCTATAAACCTTGTTACACCTCATACAAGGATCGGTTCCCCTTTGTGATGTACTGCACCTTTTACTAGGATCGGTTCTCCTTTTCCATTTTTGGTCAGACAAAAAATCACAAACCCGATCATACCATCTCAGGTGATTACTTAAGATCAGTTTCACTAATAAAAGTCGTACCAATACATAAGTCAGGCCTTTGTGAATAGTTCTACCAAGAACACATCAAGTCGTGAACGCTTATACTCAATCACACATATTGGTTGTTTATAAGATATTCAATGAATAACAAAACCAATAACGCATGGCGATTTCCTTTTACAAGTTTATGAACTTACTTCCTTAGAACACATGTAAAACATTGTTCCCTAGGATGAAATCCTCACCTCATACCCATACATAATCACAATAGCATTCAAATGATTATGGCGATTTCTTATCTACAAAGTTTAATGGTTAAGCAATAAACCTCGTATTGTATTCCTTAATACTATGTCTATCTAGAGTTCAAATATGCTTCGCAATTTTGTTTTCAATATGCACGACTTGAAAGATATGTTAGGGAATGAAACAGTTCAAGTCAAATATCACTAACCTCAAGTGGAAGGATGATTGTTGTCGTTGTAGCTCCTTGATTCTTCACATCTTCAAGTCTTCGCAATACTTGTAAAGTCTCATATCCTAATACTTTCAAGCTAACCTATACGAAGTTGACTCTAGTACATAATCAAGCGACTCTTAAGATGAATTTTGATTCACTAAAATATGACAACCAAACTTGACATACCAACGCTAGGTGGGTTCAACCGAGCTTTGCTCTAACATTTTGTCACTAAAATTGACAAAGGGCGAGATTGTTAGAGCACTGCTCGGTCAAACTCGCAAGCGTTGCTATCTCAAGCTTGTTTGTCAAGTTTAGTTGCCAAAACTATAAGTTTTGATTTCTAGTCTACTTATGGCTAAGTCTCTGATTAAGATAGAAAATGTAGTTGAGATTTAGACTTCACGGTGTTCATCGATTGAAGATGAAGAACTACTAAGGGGAGCTTGTGGAATTTCATCAAAAAAAGGTATGTGGAGACTTGAACTCATCTATCACTCAAAAGTTTATCTACTCTATCTCCTATTTTGGGAAAAAAGTCGTATAACTATATAGACTTCAATTATACACATTTGATATTTCGAGCTGAGTTTAACTCGCTTACATATTTCTCGAAATATGTTTTGGTAAGCTTTCACTTTAACCAAGTTCATCTTATATTATTGACGAAAGTCAAAAGATGATCATGCGAAAATCGCCTGGTAACATCTTACATGATTTGTGTGAGACAATCATTTGATGTAGACTCAGAATGTTTCGTATTGATCATTGGATTACTTGAATATTGCTTTGAAACTAATAGTTTTGTGTGAGACAGTTATTCCCGTCTTCAGACAATGTTTCAATGGTTGAAATGAGAGTTTAGAACAATTGGATATAAGCATAGTATGCGTACTTGCATATGTGTAATCCAAGTTCGGGAACCATGGTATGCATACATGTATGCGTACTGATCGGTTTAGTCAAGGTCCATGAACTCGGTACGCATACCGGTATGCGTACTGGCGCGAGGTTTAAGTTCCGGGACTTTACTGAGTTTGTGATATGCGTACAAGTTCGCGTACTGGCGAATCCAAACTCAGTCCGGCCACTTAGGTATGTGTACCCGTTTGCATACTCGAGTTGGATATGTTCTAAAATCGGTTTCTTCATGAACTAATACATTTATATAATAAGGAATGTAATCTTCTGCAAACCGTGGCTATAATGTTCATGAATTGATTCGAGTGAACCAAAATCGATTTTGCTTCAATTGTGTCTTGTGTACTTCTATGAAAATATAAACAATTCAACAACTCTAGAACTAGTTTCATTTGAGTCATTTGAACTAGTTATGGTTAAGATGAATATGGTTTATATGAAAGTGTTCATACAACTAACTTCGGTTAACTATTGTTGAGCCAACAAAGGTGTACACATTTAGGTACGGTTACTCATATCTAAATGAAGTCACTTTTCATTTGTGTGTAACAAGCTAAGTTTGATCTAACGGTTGAAAGATATTAGCTTGAGTCTAATCAGGTTTTCCTCTAACGGTGAATATTGAATACTTTGTTACCAAGGTAACATTGATTGCAAACCCTGATTTGAAGACTATATAAGGGAGAACTATAGCAACTGGAAAACTTAATACCCACACCTCCTGGTGATACTAGTGTTGATGGTGGATTTTCGTTTAAGGTTAAATTTGTAAAAACCGGAAAAAATCAATCGCTGACATCTTGTAAAAGATAAAGCCATTTATAAGTGTTGGATACTCCCTCACTTAATTCACCAAGAATGGAGCATGTAGCAACAATCCCATTTCGTGAATACATGAAATTCCTCCAGGTTGGAGCATGTGGCAACAATCCCTTCCCCGTGAATTTCATATCAGCCTTGTATTTCCAAGACTCATTATCAGTGTGGCATGACGACTGAGTGTTACTCTTACAGAATAACACGAACCTCCAAGCACTATAATGAAACCATGTACAAAATACCCGTACAGGCTGATTCTCGGTGTGTTATACTAGCCCGAGCCCCTCTCGGTGTGTTATACTAGCCCGATTGAGCCCCTCTCGGTGTGTTATACTAGCCCGATTGAGCATCCGGACTGACCGTATCGGTCCGGATACGATCTCGATCGCAGATCATCCAACTCCATAAGCATGATTGGATGACCCCGGATCAATTCCATCACCCCCAAGCGGTATAGAATACCCACGGCCGACCCGCATGGTCGGTCATTGGCCTAGCCTTGCCAAGAAACCGTTCATACCAAGCATTATGGATGGAAAACCCTAAATTAGGGTTTGCGGCATATTACATGTGTCGCAAAACAGTCTCAACCATCCATCTTCGCAGGTATAGATGGAGGGTGTAGATGTAGACTCAAAGGGCCCAAAGCATGTCAACACGATCACCGTGGGCCCGCCTACACACTTGACCAATCGTTCAAGACCAATAATGTTTGGCCGTGACAAAATCATCACCCAAACAAAAGATGACGCACGGCTTGAAAGCCAAAATTAGGGTTTCAAGTCATCACGCGCGTCCATCTTCTCCAAGCACGAATGGAGGGTCACGGATTAGATTAAACAAGGGCGGTCATACAGCATGACCACCGTGAGCCCATCTACCCCCTCATGTGTTCGGCCAAGGCATATCACGCCCGGTCAATCCAAAACGTGCGTCCAAACTAGCATGGCCGCGCCTCCCAAACCACGAACCGATCTAGACCGCTCAACTTCACCGGATGATTTGAGTGGCTTAGATCACGTTTTCATGGGATAGTCAGGTATAGGTGTGAACACCAGCCTACCACCTACACGCTAGTATGATCGACCAAGACCGACCAAGATGGGTCGTCTTGAAACGCGTGCCCAAACTAGGGATCTCACGCCGGTTTCCAACTCCTTTGCGGCAACGGATTTCTGCCGCAAACCGATCTCAACCACTCAACTTTACCCGGTTAAATTGAGTGGCCTAGATCACGCCTCCATGGGACGGTGAGGTGTAGGCGTGTACACCGGCATGTCGTCTACAAACATGCCGGTCGGTCCTCTCCAAATCCCTTTCCATGCTTGGTTTCGACCAAGCTGAAGAGTGATGCTTGCGCACCTCTTCAAAAACCCTAATATTCATTAACGGTCGCAGATGAGTGTCTCAAAGATCATCTCATCTGTCCAACTTCACCAGCTTGGTTATACAACCTGGTCAGGAGTTATTTGGTCAGTGAGGCGTCATTACCCATCACTTTACCACACCATAATGCAAGACACTGCATAAAATACACACGATACTTCACAAGTATCGACTTCTAAATAACACAAGTTATTCAATTCAGCATTACATGCTATCTTTCGTGGATCCACGATCCACACATTCCAGACATCAATCATGTCACAAAGGGGGGATACATCTTTGGGGTATTGGTCCCGCGGTTTACAGACGTGCGGCGTGCAACGCGCCATCACAAGAACGTGTCGAAGTCATGGACGGTTAGAGATGAACAGGAAAAGTGGGCAAGGCGGGTCGACGCACAACTCCACTACTCCATCACTCCACTTCCTCCACTTCCCACGAGAGACGTGAATGAGGCTCAATGACTTGTATAAATAGGTTCTCCGCTATATTTCAAACAACAACACAAGTTCGTACGAGACGAGAAAACCAAGTGTTAATACAAAAACGTATTCAAACACCCAGAGCTTGCTTGCATCAATCACAAGCCTGCTCACCTTTCTGTTACAAGTCATAAGCAAGCCAACACCTTCACAATCTCAACACCTTCTTCGGTTCCCTCCCTAAGATCAACCCCATTTCCTTCACTTTGTGACCGAAACAAGTCTGGAACGACCATTTCTTGGTTTAGGCCGGACTTGCAAAGATTGATCTCTCGAATCTACAAGCACTCACCGCGTAGTGCATTTGTTTAAAGGTTTAAATTCATTCCTCATCCACACCCCAAATTACCAAATTCTGCAGGAGTAGTTTTCACCCATAAACAACTAGTTGCGACTAGAGTTGATTCTCCTTTAACCTTAGGTTTTTCTAAAACCGTGTAGGTTAACGACTTTAAGACTTCATTGGGATTGTGAAGCCAGACCCTTTGTAGTTGCGTGATCTGATCTTGCTATTTTCTGTCGTGATTGAGTACTATCTTCTCTAAGATTGGCTCGAGATTTAATCTCCGATAAGCAAGATAAAAAGTAGTCACAAACATCTTCGCCTCATCATTTGTGATTCCACAATATCTTGTTTCGCTACCATACGATTAAGATTATTGTGAGGTGATTGATATTTCTAGGCTGTTCTTCATGAATATAAGTCTGGTATATCAATTGGTTACTGTTCACCTTGATTTATCAAAAGACGGAAAAAAACTCATAGGTTTATCTGTGGGAGACAAATTTATCTATACAATAGACTTTTCTATGTAAGA
The DNA here is from genome assembly GCA_023531295.1 of Papaver armeniacum. Classification (NCBI taxonomy): domain Eukaryota; kingdom Viridiplantae; phylum Streptophyta; class Magnoliopsida; order Ranunculales; family Papaveraceae; genus Papaver; species Papaver armeniacum. The sequence continues at coordinate 43,864 of JAJJWW010012596.1, forward strand.
CAGATTGGTTTATCAAGTCTTCGACTTTGGGTTAGCAACTCTTAGTTGTGGGAGAGATCTGCTAATGGAATCAAGTGCGCAGAATCCGGCGTGGTTATGAAGGCGTAAGGAACGCGACTGTACCTTGATCAGTGTGAGATTGGTTAGGGCTCAACTACATTCTAGTTCGAAGTTAACTTGGAGTAGGCTAGTGTCTGTAACGGCTTAATACAGTGTGGTGTTCAAATCTGGACTAGGTTTCGGGGTTTTTCTGCATTTGTGGTTTCCTCGTTAACAAAATATCTGGTGTCTGTGTTATTTCTTTTCCACATTATATTTGTTTCTATAATTGAAATATCACAGGTTGTGCGTAAGTTCAATCAATTGGGAATCCAACCTTTGGTTGTTGATTAAATTGATTGACACTTGGATATTAGTTTTTGATACCGTCCAAGTTATTTCCTGTATTCAATCGGGCTCGCAAATTCTGATTTGTTTGATTGCGGGTTGAATTGAGAAATTGAGATATAACTCTTTGATATACTTTTCTTAAGATTGAGTCTGACTGTCTAGTTAATCCCCTTGAAATTATATTGGAGTTAGTCCATACAAATTGCTAATCGAAATATTGGGTGTGGTTGTTTGACCCCCGTTTTTTCATGTCTGCTACTAGCTTAGCCAGTAATCCAATCTTTCATGCTAGAACTAAACACATTGAGATTGATTATCATTTTATCCATGACTTGATGACTGCTTCCTTTCTCAATATTGTATTTGTTCCTTCACATTTGCAAGTTGCTGATCTCTTCACCAAAGGCTTGGTGTAGTCTATTTTTTATACTTTGGATGACAAACTACTGTACTTGTGTCGTGCACAACTTGAGGGGGGAGTATAATAATACTATTGTGTAACTGAGGTGTAAATCTATTTATTTTTGAATGTCTATTACAGTCTGTTTTAACAGTTGCTTGTGTTCTGTGTCAGGCTATAAATAGCCATCAGTTGTAACTGCTTCTGTTATCGTTTAATAAAGTTCAACACTCTTTTAGGTTTCTCTCTTACAATTTCTTTCAAAAAAAAAAACTGTAGGAGAATAAAAAATATATATGCTTCTGCTTCTCCAGAAGTAGAAATCAAGAAATCAGAATCAACATTTTTTTGCCTCATACAATTTTTCTTTTTTTCTTTAAAAAAAAATCTTAATCAGTTATTTTGAGATCTGGTTTCTAAGTTGGTTGGTCCATACAGACAACCCCCTCCTTTATGTACTTTTTCTTAGGCATATTCCCATGCACATGTCAAGCAGCTGATTTTGCCACTTTAGCACCCACTATGGGCACGCCAAAGTGTAATATATCTGCCTAAGTACCAAATATACCACTTAGGCATACAAGACAGAGTTTCTAACGAGCGATAGAGTGTCCATTGCTATATGATAATAATATTGCTCATTGGTCATTCCAGCGCCAGCGATAATTATGATGTCGCTCATTTGGTCCGATTCATCGCTCATCAGTTCCTCATCCAACGACTACAATGAAACACTTCATTTTAATTTGAAATGTTGTTGTAGTCTACTTAAATCGATCGATGTTAACTATGACGTTGTCGATATTCACATTAATGTTAGCGCTTTAATGAACTTCATTCGCCAGAAACTCTGTCGCGTGGTGAGTTTTCCATAATGGCCCAACTCATTTGCCCATACCTCCTTGTATGTCAAATTAGGGGTGAGCATTTGGCCCGTAATCCGAGGATTTAACCGGGACCAACGGTTCATTTGCGGATGGATGCCCGGACCGTTCATTAATGGGTTGGATGCGGATGAAATTTTTGAAATCCAACGGATTACGGAACGGGCCCGGATGCAACTTTGAAAATCCGTTGGACATCCATATCCGTTAAATTAAGTGCATTTATATAGTTCTAAAAATACTATGGATCATTTTAAGAATTATTAAGGTGTTTGCTTGGGGTGTTGTATATGGAATTTTTATCTTCCTACACGTATATAGTATATGTAGGTTCTATGAGGAGTCATTTGTCATGGCTTTATATTCTTTATTATAAATTTTAACTAAAACAAATCCATTGGATTATCCGTATCCAATCCGTCCATCCGTGTATCCATTGGATGTGGATTGGATGCGGATGCCAAATTTGAAATCCTTCAATGTATTGGATTGGATGCGGATGAGGTGAAAACCGGTCCATGCTCACCCCCAGTCAAACAGGTTTTTTAACCTTGTACATAACAATGGGCCTTATCTTGCTGCCCAATTGTCCAAATAGGCAGCTAGTGATTGCCTAACCTCAAAATGTTTGTCTGCCTATATCAATAAAACTAAATTTCAACAGCACTCAAATGTCCTCACCTTAAAGAAAGTTTAAAAACAATTTGACTCTCCTCTTCTTCCTCTCTCTCTTTGTCTCAACTTCTCAACAGCTTCCCCATTACTCCCTCACAAATTAGGTTTTGGGGGAAAATACTGGTAATGTTGATTTTATAGTCCCTGAAAACCCTATAACAGAGAGAGAACGAGAGAGATTGATAGAGAAGATGAAGAGGAGTACATCAGGAGCAATCAGCGTTGCTGATAGTGCTCAGAAACTTCCTGTTGAGAATCGAATCTCTCTTCGTTTCTACTACCGTATCGCTGATAATCTCCTCAGACAGGTTTTTCTTCTGTATTTTTTTTCAATTTTAATTCTGCAATCGAAAACTTGATTGTGATTATAACCCTTTGATTTAGGAAATTTTGAAATTCGATCATGGAATATGAAGCTAAAACACTATTTGATTCTATAACGAACTAAGCGAAAATCCTCAATTCACTGTGTTGTTAGAAATATTTATTATATGAAATCTTAAGGTAAAAACTAATCATCTCCTGAAAAGGGGAAGAGTTTGAAGCATTGTGGGTACTGATATCTTGAGATTATGTAATGAAAGCAAAAGCGTAGAGTTTGTAAGTACTTAATCTTTTGTATACTAATAGATAGGTGTATTGGATAGCTTAAAATTATGATACTAGAGATTCTGCCTAATTATAGCATAGGAACTAGCTCTTATAATGTGCATCTGGAGGAGTTATTTCCTTTCCTTCTTGATGTTTATCCACTCACTGAATCGAACTTTGGTGTTGAAAGGTATCCATAATCAACAAGTAGTAGGATATAGAGAGTTTGTTTCTAGCTAGGTTGTATAATGAGCTGACTTGGATGGAGAAGAGCAATTTATATGTTTAGGGTATTAGTCAATTGTGGCGAGGGTGGAGTCTGTGATAACAGTGATAAGGACATCAAAATTTGAATATCATGAATTGCAAAATTCTCGGTACGGGATCATCTTTTTAGTGAAATGTAATTTTCCCAAAGTGCAAAAATGGAAAGGGGATTTCTTAATTTTTCGTATGTTACTTAATCCTGAAAGTGTTAAGTCATTGAAACTTTCATGTCTGCTTGCCTCAATGCTGTTATCCCCCCTGCCTTCATATATTTATAGTTGTCATTTTGTTTCCATACTGAAGTCTGAACATAGGCATGCATTTCTGACCGGTGGTTACTGCTTTTCTCTTTCATGATATTGCTTATTGTATGAGAAGAGGTCTGGAACTGTTCCACCAAATTATTACCAAAGCACGCGATTTTGGTAGATGAACTTTCAGCTAATAAATTTCAATTTTGAATTTTCTAGGCTGCCATTTTTCGAGCCGAGAAGAATATAATAGATCTATATATTATGCTGTTACGATTTTCAAGGTAAGAAATAATGAAAAGCTTTAACGTTTCACTTCACTTGGAGGTCATATACGAATTAGGCTGTTAAACTGAAGGATGTAATAACTTTGGTGCTGAAGCAGCACTAACATCTTCTGCTGAATGTATGTATCTCAGTTACGGACTTACGGTACTTTCAATACTAATTGATTTTCCTTACTCCAGTTTGATCATTGACACCATACCATGCCATAAGGATTACCAGTTCATTTTACAGAGAGAAAGGCAATCATTTGGAAAGGTATATCTCAGTTAATTTTTTTTTTTTTTAATCATTTTTCAATTGAAATGTCTTAACTAATGTCCTTTTTTATGTAGAGATTATTGAATGTTCTGAGTGAGCTGGAATCATTAAAGCCAGAAGTACAGCTGCAGATCAATGAATTGAACAGAAAACGAACCATGAAGGAAAATGGATGGGATGCGTATGATCCTTCATTAGAGTGGCCTCCTGCTAAAAATCAGGCTCGACCAAATTACGAGATTGGAAAGGTATGTCTAAGTTCTCTGTTAAGTTGTTGGAGCCTTTCAGACTTACTTGTGTATATCTGTTACATCGTTGAACTGAAAAGCTAAATTAGAAGGATGGAGTTTAAAATTAAAAAAAAAAAAAAAAAAAAGTAAAGAAAAATAAAGCAGGAGGAGTCAGAAGACAGTTATAATCAAGTTTCATAGTGTTCGAAGTTATCAGTTAGTTTGCTCTCAATTTTGTTTGATACTCCTTTTTAATGTATATTTTGTTCAAATCTTCCAGATACCACGTTCTGTTGGGCGAGGAAGCACAATCCAGAACCCATTAATCCAGCGAGATAAATTTTCATATGGTCAGCCTGTAGAGGAACAATTTCGCAAATTGTAAGTATTTTGTGGTTGAAGTAAAATCAGGTTGCTAGCTGTCCGAGTAATCACTAGTCTGTGCCATGATCTACAATTATTTTATTTTTTCTCTGCAGACTAGAGTCCAGTTAACTCTTTAACTCTACTTTATGACCATAGGCAGCAGTATTACCTCTTTGAGTCTAAAGTCATTTTTGCCAAGTTGTCTCCTCAAGCTAATTTTGTCTGTAAGAAAGATTTTTTGTGAATCATGTTGATATCCCAGTCTATCCTTTTAGTTTCTAAGTAATCGATGAAGCCTAAATTTGTAGGCTATAGGTGTCAGTCCATTGTTGAAATCCTAAAATTTGACCAGTGTCTTAAGATCATAATTTGGATGTAGCAAATACTGAATTGTCCGCCTTCCTTTTTCAAACTACGTATATTTCATTGTTATTGAAGTTGGTGAAGAAAAGTTTGAATTTGTACTAATCATTCTTCCTTGATTGTTCATTTAGCAACTTAACTTTACCACGTCCTTCAGAAGAGACATTATCAAAGCACTCCATTTTTGGTCCAAATGGACTTTCTGGGCAGTGGCAGCCACCCAAAAGTAACACAAGGGTATGTCTGTTCACTTTCTTTAAGTAGAAACCATGTCCATTATGTTAGCAATATTTTTTTTTTTTTTTTTTTTTTTTTTTTGTCCTTCTTGCGGTCCAGGTTCAATATCCAAGCAATTTAGATTTCACTCCAATTGAAATCCCAAGGTTAGAAAAACTTAAGTTTTTTTTTGAAAATACTATCTCCCTCCCCTCACCAATAAAAAAGAGAAGTGCTTTGTCAGTTGTACAAGTTACAACTATAGTTTGTTAAAATAAAGGCGATTAAGTTTCCTTGTAGACAGGGTACTAAAAAGGAGTGTGATTGGGTTATAGGGAGAAGTATACACATTCCTCAAGTTTCTGATAATCATCTTTGATGCTATATATTTTTCCACTTCATCTCCTGGTTTCTTGGAAAAACAGTTTGCAGCAGCCACTGCCAATGATTCAAAATGGCAGTTCAAATACTGAATTTGGAAAATCTACTCTTGAGGCAGTGCTTTCGCTGAATAATGATAGTCAACCACTTAATACCGAGGAGCCTCGTCCAATGATTTCCTTGGATGCGATAGAACTTCCTACAAGAGTTGAAATTGTTAGACAACCGTCTCCTCCACCTGTCCTTGCAGATGTACATGATTTAATCCCCGCCTCCTCACCGCAAGTTACCGAGGCAGGATGTGGGATGGATTCGTTACCCGATGAACTTGCTCGATCCAAATCGCCACTGGAACTGCACATTGTGAGATTCTTAACTACATGTTGTGCATTCTACTACATATTTGCCTTGTGATAAGTAATTATCTGACAAAAAATTTCAGGAAGCTTCTTTTTTGTCATCACCTAGTAAAGATCATGGATGCGTCATTGGTCTTTTCATCCATGACCACTTTTTGGCTTTATTATGTATTTTAATGATAAAGCTGTATTTACAGTTGCTTTTTCTTATTGATCCTTTTTTCTTTTCTGTCTCAGTCGACTGCCGTGATGGAAACGTTTTTGAGACTAGCTTCGTCAAATACTAAAAAGAACTTAGAAACTTGTGGTGTCCTTGCAGGTTTACTTGTAGGTGTTAAAAACATTAATCTCCTTAGTTTCAAATAGCCTTTTGTAAAGTTTGTCAATGATCCTTACATTTTTGGCTGTGCAGAAAAACAGAAAATTCTATGTATCAGCTCTTATCATACCAAAGCAGGAGTCCACATCAGACACTGTAATTAATTTTTACTATCATTTGCGCTGAATGCTGCAGATTTTTTTGTATGACTAATAATTTCTATATGGTTTCTGTGATCAGTGTCAGACAACAAATGAAGAGGAAATATTTGATGTTCAGGATAAGCAGTCTCTTTTTCCTCTTGGATGGATACATGTGAGTTCTTTTTGTTAGTTGTTATTAATCAACATATTTTACTCTTTGATTTTTTTTTTTTTCTGAAGCATTTTACTCTTCGATGGTTTCATAAAGCTTAGGTCAATCATTAATATTACCACTTGTTGAGGTCTCAGTTATATTACTAGTTGCTGAGCTATCATCACTAAGGTTCATTAGTATCCCAAGCAATATGCTGTTATGCCTGATACTTTTAAAAACTTCTTATTGCTTCTAAGCTTGCCGGTTGAGTGGTTTCTCTACCAATCATCTGTTGGTGATTGAAGACAACCTATATCCACATGATGAGATTGAAGTACGCAGATGCTGCATATTAGAATAACAATACCAAAATAGTGTCCGAGTCTAAACCGTCAAAATCTATAATGGCTATTTGAAGCAAAACATAAAACAAAACCAAAAGGGCTCTCCAACATAGCCACATCATGCTAGTTGGGTCTGCACAAGATACAAACCACATCATATTAGATCTATGCATCCGACCAACATTGTCTAGTTCCTGCTTCTAGTTCTTGAACTAGGCAACCGATGATTAGTCATTCACCTGATTATTTTTTTATATCTTGATTGGTGCTGAAAATAACCAATTAGTCATTCACCGTTCTTTTTTATATGTTGATCAGACACATCCTACTCAGTCATGTTTCATGTCATCGGTCGACGTTCACACTCATTACTCATATCAGGTGCATTATTCTCTCTTCTCTCTCTCTCTCTCTCTCTCTCTCTCTCTCTCTCTCTCTCTCTCTCTCTCTCTCTCTCTCTCTCTCTCTCTCTCATGCAAACTTGTTTGTTCCTCATCTTTTCCTCTATGCTTTCAGATTATGTTGCCTGAAGCTATTGCAATTGTTATGGCTCCAAAAGATAGTTCTAGGTAACGTTCCCTCCATGCTGATCTATTTTTAGCTTATTGCTGTAACAACCTCTTAGTTTCATTTTTATGTGCAACTTGCATGCAGAAAGTACGGTATTTTCAGATTGACATCTCCTGGAGGCATGTCAGTCATTAGAAAATGCCCTCAACGTGGTTTCCATACACATCAGCAGCCACCTGATGGCGGGCCAATCTACGATCAATGTACAGAAGTTTACATGAATCCTAGTATGAAGTTTGATATAATTGATCTCCGGTGATATACATGTTCCGTGGAATTGTATCGTTTGGGTTTTCAAAAATGTATATGGCTCCCATGGGCAACTTAATTTTTTTAACAATGAAAAATAGCTACCAGACAAAGAAGTGAGTTGAATGTAAAAATTTGTACGATACTATTTTTCTAGTATTACTGATTGGATTATTTAGCTTAAATATTTCTATGTAATAATGGAGATTTTAGTAAGAAACAAAGATAAAGACAAGGAGCACTACTCAAAAATTAGTCCCTTGTTTCCTTACGTAGAAAAGAATGAGAAGCATGCAAACATATGTTGCAAGAGACAAGAAAAGAGTTTAGGAGATATTAGGAAAACCACTTGGTAAAACCCGAACACTTGGAAGGAGAAGAATAACCTCAACCGAGAAGTTATATTTATGGTGCTACATTTGTCTCATTAGAAATCTTATCGAATAACAAAACTCTGTGAGAAAAAGTAACCTCGGTTAAGCAAAAGAGTTCAACACACTTTCATGTCAATGTCGCATTGTTGGATGCTCCCCCCGATAACGACATTCCCCCTGATTGTATTTTATGTATTGTTGTCTCCTTAAAAACCTTGCTGAGTAACAAAACCCTGTGGGGGAAAAGTAACCTCAGTGAAGGAAAATAGTTCAACATACCATCAAGTGCTCCCCTGATGCAGGACAGTTGCTTCATTTCAATATAATCCTATCTATTTCACAGGCAGTCACATAAGTTCGAACATTTTTCTTAGTCCAATATTCCTCAGATGTCTTTCAAATATGGACTTAGGTAATGTCGTAGTGAATAAGTCGCCACATTTTCATCGGACTTTACTTTATTGACTAGAATGTTTGGAAGAAATTGTGGTTGCTGACTGTAAAAGAACTTCGGTGATGTATGCTTCGTATTATCACCCTTGATATATGTTTGCTTCATCTGTTCGATGCAAGCTGCATTATCTTCGTAAATGCAAGTTGGCTCTTCAGTAGTGGAGCTCAAACCACATATCCTCGAATATGTGTAATAATAAACGTTAACCATATACACGAGCGCATCATGGAGGGCAATAATCTCAGAGTGGTTCATGGAGATAGGCACAAGGGTTTGCTTGGTTGATCTGCGGGATATCATTGTATTCCCCATGATGAACACATATCCCGTTTAGGATAGACCTTTGCGTGGATTTAAGAGGTACCCACATCAGCAAAATCCTGTGTAGGATGCCTTTGTGTGGATTTGAGAGGTACCCACATCAGCAAAACCAAACTAAAATATTATTTGTGGTTTTAGTGTAAGGCTAACCACTATGGTCATCCAACATCCAAGATTCAGCCTAAAAAGCGTTGCAAAAGTGTTGCATTTTTCTTGATTCAACATGAGGTTCAAACATTTGCTTGGATGCTAGCATTGAATCAACATAGGAGTGACTAACCATTTGGCGCTCGAAAATATGCTTTAGCAACCAATGGTTAGGCGCTCAGAAGCATATTCTCAGAGAATATGTTATTGGCGTCTAAAGATTTGGCGCCCCCACTAAGCGCCTAATAGTTAGTCGCTCAGGTTAATATTTGTTTGACTTTTTTTAAGCTACCCCCTGTTTACACTCAAACGACATAACTCACATTGTTGATAGATAGTGCGTGTTCTGGCCGGGATATCTTATTGTTAGGCTAGAATTTTCATCACCCTTTATCAACTCACTGTTATTGATATCTCTTTATCCTTATCAATACACTGTTATTGGTATTAATATCCACGACTTCTCTTATAAAATAATATCAAAGGAGATCATATTTTTTCACACATCTACACATCCATTATAACCATTCTTAGAAACACATCGTGAAGCATAAAACCATTCTCAAAATATACACAGTCAAGCCATGAATTCTAGCCGCAAAGGAAAACATATAGTATGTGTGGAAGCAAAACAGGTTTGTCCACTATGTTTTCTTGATGACCATACCCCCATGCAATGCCCTTGGATGTATTCCAAGTGCCCGCAGAGAGGTTGTACGGACATTAAAATGTTACTTGCAACGGAACCGGACATAGTAGGTACTTGCGTTGCCAATACGACGGGGATCTTTATACTGTTTGTAGATCTAAAGACGTCTTGTGATAATCCATTGTTAACAAACTCCGTTCCGTGTGTGATTGATCACAAGAGATTCAAGTTGATTGTGTGCAGGTGTTTATTGAAGATCTAAGAAGATTAGAAGACGAAGAATATTTCTGATTTGGGTTCATAATCTTATTGGTGTGCACAAAACTTGATCTACTCGGGATCCAACTATAATCGGTTTATCTTTGTGATAGATTTGATTGATTAGTTGAGTAGATCGGAATCAATACAATTCTTTGTGATTAAAAGTATTGATTGCATAATATTAACAATTACTTTGGTAGTTGTTGAAAAGATAGATCTAAGGACCCGAAAAAGGAGTTTATTGGGATAAAAGGAAGAGCCTTTTGTCAAACTCATATCACGTTGTTTGAAAAGAGTTGTTACCAAACAGATTTGTTGTCCCTTTACTGTTTGGAATACGAACCAAAGGAATTGTTCCAAGTGCGTGACTTACTGCAAGTTGGAGGCGCAGGGATACAGACGGAACTAGGTGAACTATATGTTTAGTTGGTTGGTCTCAACTATACGAAGTTGGTTTAGATTTTGTATAGCGGCTTAATCTTGAGGGTATTCAATTCTGGACAAGGTCCCGGGGTTTTTCTGCATTTGCGATTTTCTCGTTAAAAAAATCTTGTTGTGTCTTTTACTTTTCTATTTCCGCAATTATAATTGTTTTATTATAATTAGAAGTAAAATACACAAACGTTAATTCATATTTACTTGATAGCAATCCTATTGTGTTTGGTTAAATCCGAACCTTTATCAAGTAAACATACTTCGTTGTTGTATTGTCTCGATCTTGTATCCATAGTCAATCATGCAAGTTATCTTGTTGTCGTATTGTCTCGATCTCGTATCCATAGACGATCACACGAAGTGTAAACCGATTAGTTGTATTGTCTCGACTCAGTCCATAGACAATCACTTTCGGAGAAAGGACTTATAGGTGGAAAAGTTTTAGATTAAGGTATATTTGGGTACCCTCGTCTTTTGAATAAAGATACAAGATAACCCCTATAATATTCCACATCCACACTCCCCACAAATATTTGGCAATTAAGCACAAGTTCAATTAAGAACTCTCCCCGATAAAATGTAATTCCCGAAAGAACAACAAGAGCGACCTTACTTTCATAAGAAAAGAAGGATTTCTTTGGACAACAACAAATCACATAAGAATGTGAATTTGTATCCAAAAAATCAATTAAATTAACCACAAGAGAACCCATGATTAATTTAATCGGAAATGCTCAACATAAGAGAACTTACGGAGCGACACAATATATACATAAAAATATGGATCAGGGAAGATCAATATTGCGGAATAAACAAAGATTCGTTCTATCTTTCATCACTATTTGCACAATGACATACAGTAGACTTAATCTTTGTAAACAAAAGCTCATCCTTTGTTCCATCAATATTTGCATAGTGACATAAAAGGCTTAACTTTTGTTTGTCAAAAGTTCATTCAATCTTTTATCAATACTTGCATATCGACATATGAAGGACTTAACTTTTGACCACGTATGGGACAATCACAGTTCACGGACGCAAACACACATATCCCATAACAAATTGCAATATATAAAATCATAAAGATTAATACTGCAAAATCATCTTCCAAATAAACTTTAGAATTTAAACAAATAAATCTAAAAACATTGAAGATGAAAATCGTTGGACATAGCTATGTGCAATCACAATAATGGCTATTCCAAACTCTAGTTATTCTTCTTAAAAACACAAGAATAAAATTCTCACAAGAAGATTTCCTAGGCATTGAGACCTCTGAAAAATTCTTTATCGTCCCCGAACTCCTTGTCGTCAACAACCATAGGAACATATGGTTCATGAAGAAAGGAGTCAATTCCAACAAACCTTCTAGGATGAAGATGTCGAACTAGGGCCTTCTGAATCTCAAGAGTTCTCATAACAAAAGCCTTTATTTGCTGAATCTCCTTTCTTGTCTCATTCAACTCTTCAACAACATCAGAAAACTTCTCAGAGTTTGAGGGAATAACTCTTGGATTCCTCACATTCCTTCTTTTTCTTTTCAAAGTTGGAGGTATTGGAGATTTTTCTTTATCCTTCATGATTGATGGCTTAACAATCATATTAACATTTTTTCCATCAGAAGACACGATGCTTGCAGTATCCATATGCGTATGGGTTTGTGAGAGGAAGTCACAAAATAAGCTCAACAAGCAGTCTTTGGTTAAAAAGAGTTTCAGGGAAGGAGAAAGATATGTAGGGTTACTAAACCTTTAAACAGACAGGTTCGTGAACGCACAACTCTCAACCCTATAAAACGCAGAATTATCTATTTTAACCCTATTTTACTGATTAAACATGGAAGTCCTTTCCAATATCTATTGGATTATGAAAAGTGGCATGAATTCTAGACTTTACACTGCTCTCAGAGCAAAAACAACCAAAAAAAAATCAAAACAACTAAAGTTTTTTTTTTTTTTGTTTTTCTTAAAGCCTGAGGTGTGCAAAATCTTGTCTCTTTTAATCAGGCACATGAGACAAGATGCATTAACCAACATAATTTAAGTTGTGTTGGGATGAACAATAATCGTCCACCATATCCCTTTCGATCGGAATTCATACAACCCGTTTTCGATAGTTTCTAGACTGTAACTTTCTTTTCAAGTGGTCTTGTCTTATCCTTGGAAACTAACTTCTTTGACGAAGATAAAATCTTACATACCTCAGCGGTCTTTTGAACAAGTTTAAGCTTGTTTGCTAATCGATTTGCTCTTCGTTGAAGTTTGTTGACATGTCTCAATTTGTGTTTGTACTTGTAACACTTTGAAAGTTCATGACCCTTGAGCGAACAATATGAACATGTCAACATTGAATATGATTCAGGTATCCGAGATGTGCAAGCGGCTAGACACAAATTAGAACCTGAAAAAATAGACAGAGAGTTTCCAACGGAAAGGTCAACTTTTTCTTCCAGATTGGTTGAGTTTTCTTCTGAAAGAATATCAAGATTGATGTATGTATTGCTACAATTATCAAAATCAATATTTTCACAAAGAAGTGCAACACTTTATTTTTCGTCTTCATTAGAATCATAGTTGTCAGACATTTCATCAAGAGTTGCAAAGCAAGACCTTTGTTCCAGTGTAGTATTTCTTTCGATTTGGACACTCATTTGCAAAATGACCAAAACCTTTACACTTAAATCATCGACGCATATCCTCGTCATCGGTTTCATCATAATCCTTATTTTTAGTAGGAACACGATTATGGGGTTTATCTCGATGGCCTCGGATTTATCTTTGGAGAACCGTTTACTTCTCTTCAAAAGAAGATCCCTAAATTGTCTTGTGATCAACAAGATCGACTTGTCAAGATCTTTATCTCGATGAATCAGACCTCGTAAAGATCATCTTCAGAGATGCAAACACTTTTACTTTTATCAAGTAATTTAGTGTTCTTTTGTGCTTTGAACGCAACATCCTTTCTAGATTTGGATGTATGCTCAGGATCAAAGATCTTTAATTTCCCAATTAGAGTATTCTTGGAAAGAGTATCAAGTTTATTTCCCTCAACGATGGCATGCTTCTTAGAATCGTATATGGATGGCAGAGATCTGAGAATTTTCATCACAATGTCCTTTTCAGGAATAGTCTTACCCAATGCAAAGGATGGATTAACAATTTCAGACACTTGTGATTAAACTCATCAAATGTTTCTTCATCTGCCATATGAAGGTTTTCCCAATAAGAATTTAGGTTTTGAAGCCTTGCTTCTTTTTCGCAGGTATTCCCTTTGAATACAGTTTCTAAGATATCCCATGCATCTTTAGACTTTAAGCACATAGTCACATGATGCTGAAGATCTGGGGTAATGGCATGTATGATAGCATTTAATCCGTCAAATTTTTGCTTTGCAGCAAGGATTTCTTATGGAGTATATGCACCAATATCCTTAGGTCTATACACATCGCCTCTCGTATCAACCGGAGGAGTATAGCCATAACAAGACGTACCCATGTTTGAAAATCACGAGCTTGAAGAAAGGCACGCATAGCGATTTTACACCACAAGTAGTTTGAGCCATCAAAGACTGGTGGTATGTTTATGGAGATAAAATTTCTGTCCATAGAGTCAGATTGCTACAAACACAGACTTATAAGGTCTTTATACGTGTTTGCCTGCTCTGATACCAATTGAAAAAGTGGGGGTACAACAACTTCACCCAATAATTCGCTTAGCAATCTGTATGGACTAACTCCAATATACTTTTAAGAGAATCAACTAGACAAATGTAATCAATCTTAATAAAAAGTATATCAAGGAGTTATATCTCAATTTCTCGATTCAATACTTACTCAAGCAAATAGAAATCACAGTTTAATTGAATACAAGAGAAATTAACTTGAACGGTACCAAAGACCAATGTTCAAGGATCAATCAATTTCAATCAACAACCAATGGTCGGATTTCCCAAATGATCGATTCAACGCACAACCTGTGATATTTCAATTATATAACAAAATATAATGCGGAAAAGAAATAAAACAGACACCGGTAGTTTTGTTAACGAGGAAACCGCAAATGCAGAAAAACCCCGGGACCTAGTCCAGATTGAATACACACTGTATTAAGCCGCTACAAACACTAGAATACTACAAACTAACTTCAGTTTGGACTGTAGTTGAACCCCAATCAATCTCACACTGATCCAAGGTACAGTTACGCTCCTTACGTCTCTGATCCTAGCAGGATACTACATACTTGATTCCCTTAGCTGATCTCACCCATAACTAAGAGTTGTTACGACTCAAAGTTGAAGACTTTAATAAAGAAAACTGTATCACACAGAAAAGTCTATAGGAATAGATTAATCTGTCTCCACATAAATACCTACGAGTTTTGCTCCGTCTTTTGATAAATCAAGATGAACAGGAACCAATTTATATACCAGACTTATATTCCCGAAGAACAGCCTAGAAATATCAATCACCTCACAATAATCTTAATCGACTAGCGAAACAGGATATTGTGGAATCACAAACGATGAGACAAAGATGTTTGTGACTACTTTTATATCTTTCCTATCGGAGAAATTAATCTTAAGCCAATCTTACGATTGCACTCAAATGCGATAGAAACAACAAGATCAGATCACGCAACTACAAATAAAATAGTTGGGTCCGCTTCAAAATCCCAATGAAGTCTTCAAGTCGTTAACCTACTGTGGTCTCAAAGTGGAAACCTAAGGTTAAAGGAGAATCGACTCTAGATTATACAACTAGTATCACACAGGAGGTATGGGGATTAGGTTTCCCCAGTTGCTAGAGTTCTCCTTTATATAGTCTCCAAATCGGGTTTGCAATCTAAGTTACCTTGGTAACAAAGCATTCAATATTCACCGTTAGATGAAAACCTGATTAGATTCAAGCTAATATCTTTCAACTGTTAGATCGAACTTAGCTTGTTATACACAAATAAAATGCACGTTCATTTAGGTTTGTGTAACCGTACCTAAACGTGTACACCTAGTTGGTTTAACAGTATTTAACCAAATGGTTAGCCATATGAGCACTTTCATATCAACCATATTCATCTTCACCATAACTAGTTCAAATGACTCAAAAGAACTAGTTAGAGAGTTGTTCAATTGCTTATATCTCATAAAAGTATACAAGACACAATCGAAGCAAAACGATTTTGATTCACTCGGATCGATTCATGAACTTTATATCCACGGTTTGCAAATATACATTCCTTAGTTTATATATGTCTTAGTTCACGAATAAACCGTGTTTAGAAAATAACCCACTCATGTATGCATACATGTACGCATACTTAAGTACCTGGATTGAGTTTGTTTTCAGTTCACAAACTCCAGCAGAAATTCACGGGACGTGAACTTTGTTGTATTACTACAACAGTTAGACAACAAAAGGATAAAATTAGTGAAAATCACCTCCTAAATCAAGAGATTCAGGCCAAATCTGAGTTTAGAGAACACAACCATGAGAAGAACAAAGTTCTAATTTGGATTAATAATTTGATTAAAGGTTTCATTACACAGACTTGAGAATATATAACTCACTCACTCTCTCAATATCTGACGGCTAGTAACAATCCAGGCGGGTTAATCTAAACCAACCATTAAATAATACTAAGAACATGCACTATAATTATATGAGCACCCCCTAACTAACTACTACTGGCACACAACATGATAGCCCCTACCTCCTACACTGCTACATTCCACTCTCCTTGAAAACATCCTTGTCCTCAAGGATGGAAGTTGAGTGAAGCACCAAAAGTTGGGGAGTCCGCGCCTGCTGTACCTGGAGAAGCACCAAATGTGTCTGTAGTCGATAGATTCCCCTCCACTTATGGTCGTCGTATCCCCATGGAATACACATAGAAGCACAGGTACAATAATGCCAATGAACACACATGTGAGGCTCGTACACACTTCCAAAACCAGGCCCGATAACCAACTGTCTCCTTCCTTGCAGAATGCAATGCCTGTGTTTTCCTCAAAATCAACTAGTGGACCTGACATATTTGTCATTTTCCTAAGGCAAACAGGTGGTGTATCTTCATTACTTGCAGCTTGATCATCACCAACACATACACCACTTGAAGAATCAGTCGTAGTTGCTGAGGCAGGAATATGAATCTCTATGTCTTCATCTGTGCAGAGAACCCTATGATCATAAATTTTGATCCATGGTTCTGTCCAACTAGCAATCTTGGTAGGGAAACAGCCGAGACCCCTTAGTTGACTCAAAATGATTCCAACTCTCTCGACATGTCCCTCATTCCATAAGCCATTTGAAAGCAATCTGAACTTCCACCTCAAGTAATCCACCCATATCCACACATAAAGCATTTGAATTACCTGGAGCCAGAGTGGAGTTTGCTGATCCACCTGAGAACATGGAGCTGATTATCAAAATTTGATGCAAGTTGCTGGAGCTTGTAGATTCTATTTCTCTCATGATTCTCCAACAACTCTAGGGGATGAAATTTGAACCCAATCATCGCAACTGTAATGAAGTCTAGATTTGTCCCTTTAACATTTCTCTCACTCTCAGAGGCTGCAAGAAGGATATGAAATTCCCACTCCAAGTAGAGCACCAACTTCGACACAGCTGGATTGTCTATCATAGTGGAAAAAATTTGCACTGCCATCTGCCTTCCATCGAACTTGATTCGGGAGTAGCCACTTGTTGTTAGACAGGTCAAACACCACAGTCGATGACAGCAAAATAGCGGAATAAGAGCAAGAAACACAAATTTCTCATGTGCTTGAACTATCACAGGTGAGAAAACCAATAAAAGAAGTGTCGATCGATTTTTAACAAGCATCAGAAGAATGTGGAACTGTGAATATGCATTTGCTCCCATACTAACCTTCAACAGTTCACCAACTGAGACTTTTGGAGTAATCCAGAGAATATAATCATCACCACCATTCAATCGCCACATTAAACTCCCAACCGATGTATCATAAAGTTCTGCAGTCAAAAACTGACCAGAAGTAAAAAACTTGGCTGTAAGCCCAAATTCAACCGTTAGATGCGCAAACCCTTCATTATACAACTTCATGACACAAGTGGCCATAACCAGAAGTGTGGAAGCCTAAAGTTGCTAGAAAGATAATATATGTGCAGATCCATTAGTAGCTTCGAACTGATTATGCCTTTCCAGCAGTACACAAATGAGCTTGGCAACAAAATTTGTGGCAATTCGATGTCAAATCCTAGCTTCACAGAAAATATTACTCCACCAACCACTTAAGAACAACTTGTATTTCCACCGCAAGTACTCAATGCACAACCAAACAGTTACACTCTGAAGTCCCATGAACAAGACCCGAGTTCTCAACCTACCTTCATAAGTTCTGGTACACGCATAATCATCTCTTGCTTGATATACCAAACCCCACCAGCAGCTGATTCTTAAGAAATAAAATTGAGCAGTAGCAATGGCATGAATTGAGAAATGAACTGTAATATCATGAAGCAAACAACACTCCAGCTGCAAAACCAGAATAGCTTCTCCCTTCATCTCAAGCATTTGAACTGGAAACTGACAAGCTCACCCAATATGAACTATTCTAGCCAACAAAAGAAACAAAAATCCATTTCTATTTGACAATTCAGCAACCAAATACCATTCACCAGCAAGTTCAACATCACTGACAATTACAAGAAGCAACGAATTCAGAAAACAGATTTTAAAATCATCCACAAAATGAGAAAACCCCTGATGAATTTCAATTCTTTTTCCACGATCAAATACCTTTTTATGTGATTTGTAACTGCTCCATGTACAAGATACACTCTCTGGCATATGAACAAACAATTCCTGTGCATCCCCATGTGTAAACATCCATCTAAAAACAAGTGTAAAAATGCTATTTCTATCTGGCATTTTAACAAACAGCCTCTCATCATAAACTTCAGCATCATTAATACATAAGAGATAAACTGATTGCATAGATGAAAAATATGATTTATACCCAAAGCTAAGAAGTAATCGAACAAGCAATCTACCAGCATATTTACCTCGATCGAATAACAAACGAGAATCATCAAGTTTGAAGTGAAAACAAAGCATACCTAGAATTTTTTTTGTGGAGAAAGAAAACTTCGTTCAAACATTCAACATTGCCCTGGTTTTTTGGAAAATTTTTTGTGTAATTCCCTCTGTTAAAATCATCTTCCTCGCCAAGTTTCAACTGAGTTAACCGGAAAAAATCATTGATCAACAATTTTGAAACACCTGTAACTCGTAAACTCTCATCAGGAAGTGAATCGACAACTTCTTCTTCAACAACCAAAAATGGAGGAATCAAGTCTACTTCGAGAGAATCATCAATTGCATCGATATTAGAAGGAATTAACTCCGCATCAGAAGAATCGCCTACTTCAATGACAAGAGAGCTTGATTCGACTACTCTTGTTGTGTAGAGTCTTTTTCATCATCAATAGATGGAGTAACGTTGCAAAGATATTTATCCAAGATGTTAGTGAAATTGCAATTATATTCTTGAAAGATGTCGAAAGTGGTTGCAGAGGAAGCAAGCTTAGCAGTTAGATCTGCTGATAACGCCTCTAAAGCTGCTTTTAGGTTTTGATTCATGATAGAAAAATTTTGAATGGATAGAACGGCTCTGATGCCAATTGTTGTATTAGTACAACAGTTAGACAACAGAAGGATAGAATTGGTGAAAATCACCTCCTAAATCAAGAGATTCAAGCCAAATCTGAGTTCAGAAAACACAGCCATGAGAAGAACAAAGTTCTAATTTGGATTAATAATTTGATTAAAGGTTTCATTACACATACTTGAGAATATATAACTCACTCACTCTCTCGATATCTGACGGCTAGTAACACTCCAGGTGGGTTAATCTAAACCAACCATAAAATACTACTAATGACAGGCACTCTAACTATATGGGCACCCCCTAACTAACTACTACTGGCACACAACCTGATAGCCCCTACATCCTACACTGCGACAAACTTCTGGCAGTACGCGGACTTTAGTTCCGGTTATCCTGAGTAGCAAAGTACGCATACTTTGGTTCAAGGATTTTGGACTTACACAAGTATGAGTTCACATACAATGTTTATATCCATTTAAGGTCATATATTCTAAACTCGCATTTCAATCATTGAAACATTCTTAGAGGATGTTAAATAGAGGTTATTCACACACTATTTTTCATCAAAGCGATTTTCAAGATATTGAAATAATCAACATGACTTTCGTCACTTGTAAAGATGAACTTGGCCAAAGCGAAAGCTTACCAACACATATTTCGAGAAAAGATAAGCGAGATAAACTCGGCTCGAAATAGAAAATGTGTATAATCGAGGTCTATATAGCAATACGACTTTTGTCTCAATATAGGAGTTAGAGTAGATAGACTTTTTGAGTGATAGATAAGTTCAAGTCTCCACATACCTTTTAGTTGATGAAGTTCCACCAGTTCCTTGAGTAGTTATTCGTCTTTGCATGATGAACGCCGTGGAGTCTAGAGCTCAACTACACTTTCTATCCTAGTCCGAGACTTAGCTATAAGTAGACTAGAAATCAAGACTTATAGTTTTGTCAACTAAACTTAACAAACAAGCTTGAGATAGCAACTCTTGCGAGTTCGACCGAGCAGTGCTCTAACAGAGCTTACTTTATGAACATGCCCGAAAGGTGGAACAACGAAGACGCAGTGAGTTTACTACAATAATTATTTCCTATATTATGTTCATACGTCCCCAGTGTTAACTGCTTTAATGAATTTGTCTCCAGTACCGCGAATGTCAACTTCAGTATGAAGAGGATCCAACTTATGGAAAAATATGGAGACACGAAGCGGTTTTTCAAATTCTTAAAGCGCATCAGACCTAATATGATCCAGAGATTATTGATAATCTTCCCTAGGATGGGGATGCAAATTAGACCAATCGCAGCTGCATTACTGGTTTTGTGGGTACACTGAAAACCTTCACGAGACAACACACGTCCTCTAAGGTCGCTTAGGGGTTTAAAGGCTTGTTACACGGGCTTAGTGTAACCGCAGGTCATGCGAAATTGACATAGGTTTACTGATTTCGCAGGTGTATCTTTTATCTTGTTTTTTTTCTTTTTAATTTTTATCAGTTTGCTCATTTCTAAACTAAAGTGAAGGTGTTGAACACCGAAGTAAAGTTAAGATGTACGGATGAGTTATGACCATTAAATTTGTTTATGATTATAATTTTTAGTGTGATTGTATGTTTTAGTTCGAATGAAGGTAATGATTATGATGTTAGGTGTTTATATACCGCTATGATGTAATGAACACTTTTTAACATTGGATATTTATTAGCACTTTAGTATATTATAACACACGATTCAGACCCTAACTCACTTTCGTAGGAATCACGGGTACACTTAGCATGTGCAACAAGCCTTTAAACCCCAAGGATACCTTGATGGACGAGTTTAGTCTCGTGAGGGTTTATATAGAAGATTTACCCACAAAATCTTGAAAAAACGATGAACAAATTAATCATCGTCTCCATCTTGTGGAGGTCCGTAACAATCAAGAGGTAAACCGTCCTCGTCAAACTCTTCGACATACAGATATGCCAATCTCATGAAAATAGAAAGTCTTCATCTTCTTACGCCACCTCGCCATAATAGCTTCAGTCAATTGTTGGTCCGCATTCTTGAAAGCAAATTGAAACACATAAGAGAAACTGTAGTTGTCACAAAGCGCACGTGCCAGGGGGTTATTTGCAACCACTATTTCATAAAACTCCTTTACACTACCCCAACTGCTTCTAAATTTTCCCTTAGGAGGACTATCAATGATATCACTATCAGTTATATGCCTTGATGAAGCATTTTTTCTAGACAATATCTCAAACTTGTCCAAATCAATATCCTCCTCCATTATCTAATTTATACAAAACATAAAATCATGCTCAATTTATGTGTCAATTAACAAATTATCAAAACCATCCATATCTCATTTTCAATTTCACCACAAACACCATTACCACATATGCAAAAAGACAAACCCAATTCATCAAAACAACCTTGGCGAATCCAAAAACTCATACCATGCATAATTCTGATTTTTTTACACAAGCATCATAAACATATACTATGGGAATAACAGTGATCAACTACTCCCGAAAAGAGTTGTCATACGTATACGACGACGTTTATCGATAGGTTGCACAAGGGGGGGGGGTTATAGAAAATCCTCAAATCTTTACAACCCTTCAGTTATAGTCGTAAACATAGCTGTCGATTAGTCTTGTACAATGCTTGCTTCAGTTGTGAATGTCTTCAAAATTTCCTCTTAATGCCTAACACAACTCATATATGGGTTGTGAATATAACTCTTACACTACACTTGTTGTTGTTGCAGAAAATTTGTTGACAACTATGGTTATAGTTGTATGTCTTTTCTTTGACAACAATTATTAGAGTTGTATGTCACTTCTATGACAACAATGGGAAGAGTTGTATGTCACTTTCCTTGACAACTATGGTTAGAATTGTATCTTAAGTATTTGACAACAATAGAAAGAGTTGCAAGTTATTTTCTTGACAACTTATGTATGAGTTGTAAGTCAGGTATTTGACAAGTATTGTTAGAGTTGTATGTCATATCTTTGACAACCAAGCTATGTGTAGCAGAAACATGTATTACAATCCACTTACAAGCTTTTATAACAATTGTGGTTCTTTATCATTTGTAAAAAAAAAAATGAAATTGGCTACAACATTCACATATACCAGCATTATTCATTCAAATGTACCAGCATTCATTAAAATGTTCCAGCATTCATTCAAACACTTCAACCACTCAAACACTTAACCAGTTTTAGATCATTCAAATACTAAACCATTCCACCATTCAAAATATCCAATGACACAAAAAAAAAGAGCAACCAAAAAAGAAAGTTTCCTGAAACACTCCCAAAGAAGATTAAGAAGTCAGATGGCTAGTCAATCAATATCATATCCTTGGCCCATGAGATGTAAGTTCCTATAGCATCATGGATACACTTCAACTTATTGGTTTGCCTGTAGAGAAGAGCATCATCCACACGAGAAGTTTTCACAGATACCTTGTAAGCTCCAAAACCTATTGGCATTCCATGGATTAACTTCTTTGGATCTGTTTCAGCAATAACTGCATCAGCCACAATCTCTCCCTTAACGTACCAACTGAGTAACTTGCAAGCTCTATTCTTCTCTAGCACTCCCACTGGCTATTGCACCATATTTTTTCTGCTCAATGGTTGTTACTGGCATTTCCAGACTACAGAAAACATACCACAGTTACAAGAGAAATTGACATAAAACAAAGATAAAAAAATGGCATAATGCAAAGAAGAAAAATGTAAACAGACTTACATTTGGACTGGCCTTTTACAACAGTGATTCATCATGGCAGCAGACACATCTCGAGATCCTTTCCTATACAAAGACCAAACCAGCAGTATAAGGGGCAAGTTTGAATTCATAAACTAAGAAAAGAATATTACATCAATAATAAAATTTTCACCTCTAACATCACAAGTCTCCCATTCAATTCCATCATACTTTCCCGACACTCGTTAATGATCTTCTTATAATGGGACTTGACAACCATCTTTGTCTTTGTCGCTCCAAACCCTATTCCTTTGAGTCGACCTGGTTTGTCATCACTAAGAGCTTTGACAAGAAGATCATCTATCACAGATGATCCAACATCAGCACCACCCTCTTCTTCAGCCCTTGCAATTTTCTCTTGTATTAGTGTGAAACATAATTAGTCACATTTATGAATTGAATCATTCAAACACATAAACAAAGAAAGAATGAATAAGTCTCTTGAGTCCTCACAAAAGCCTCAACAACCCCTAGATTTGGTTCCTTTCCTTCCTTCTGCTTGTGACCCACTTTCCACAATTCAACTCTATTAATCTCTTCAGCTGTGTTCTGCTCCTTTTGCTGCAAACAAAATGTAAATCCAGTTAGTTAAAAAAATCCACAAATAGTTTTTAAACATTCATACTAGCAAACACATAATGAACATACCATTTCCGCCTCCAGTCGAGCATAACCTTTCCTACTAATCGTGTGTGGGGTGGTATGCTTGTGCCGAATTTCCTGCATTTTAAGTCTTTTTGCCTGACAAAGTAATGGAATGTCGTTAAGTAACAAGACATAACCAACAAAATGACTGTATAAGGACTTAAAGTAAAAAATTACATAATATAAAAACTTACTCTAAATTCCTCCGAGCAAACATTTTTTACGAAGTCTTCCTACTCATTGTCTGACATGTTCTGTGGTTTAAGTGATTTTATCCTCTTCTCTCTTTCTTCTTCTTCCAACTCATCAAGGGCGAGTATCTTACCTACTTTCCTATACCTAGCCTCTTTAAGATAACAACCCATCTTCCCATAATAGTAATCTCTGTAAAAATCATCAACAATGAACCTCATCTGCAAATAACAATGAAGGATTTGAGATTAATATTGAAGGTTAAAAGAGCTAAAGAGGTAATTAAAGAGTTGAAGAGTTAAGAAATTACTTGTACAGTCTTCCATACATTAGCTTTGGCTTCTTTAGGGACCACTCTCCAATCATTCAAAGTTAATGGAATGTTTCTTATAACTAAAACTCCCAACACACTTGCAAGTTTCATAGAAGGGTCACCAATGGGCTGATCTTTATTGTTAAAGCTAACAGTGGCCTTGTCTGGATTTTTTGTTTTGTTCTCTGTTAGCCCTAGTGAAGCCATCCGTGTTGGGACACAAGGAACATGCTTTCTCTTATCTTCTCCTTGTACAACCTAAGTGTTATCGCAGTTATCAAACAAAAGAGTTAAACAAGGATTGAAAAACTACTATAAAGAAACAATTAACTTAAATCAGCGACACAAAGAGTTATACCTCATCTCCTTTTTCATTTTAATTTGCTGCGATGTCATTCTCTCTATCATTCTCCATTTCCTTGTCTTCACCTTCCCTCTCTTCAGTAGCAACAACATTCTCCAGTTCCGCTTCCTGTTCATCTTCATATTCTGCATCTTCTTCAACCATATCAGAGAAGGTATCATTTGGATTCCTGATTTGGATATCCGAACATGGGCCTGATTGGTACAATTTCCGCTTCACTGCCTTTTGCTTCTCAATAACTTCCTTGGAGCGTGCAATTTGAGATGCTCCTGATGTGGACTGGACTGGTTCAGATTGTGCAGCGCATTCCGGTTCAACTAAACTTTTCCTTTTCCTAGGTGATGATCGTGTTGGAGTATTCTTTTCAGCAATATGATCGTGTTCCTCTGACCTGTTCTTAAACCTAGGTGATGACCGTCTTGGTGTCTTTTCACGTTCAGTTGGTGATCGCCTTGGAGTCTTTTCGGTTGCAGGTTGCTCCAAACTCTTCTTCTTGTTAGGAGTTGTTTGTTTGCTTTGAGACTTTGAATGGTCCAAACTCTGCTTCTTTTTCAAAATGATCTGCAACTTAAATAAGTTAATCAAGAGAGTTTGGTAAATAAATTGAGTTACACAAATACAAGAAACTGAATCAAGATAGTTTGGTAAACTATATAATAGGTTAATCAAGAGAAAATGTTTTAGTACCTTATTCTTTGGTAGTGGGACAGACTGGACAGTTCTGGCTTGCTTGCTAATCTGCAACATAAACTAGAATAGGTCAAACAAAAGAAGATGGTAAATAAATCATTACACTAAACAAAGAATGATATGCTCACGATAAGTCTTTACCTTCTTCTTGGGAGTTGGAACAGACTTTTTGGCCTTGGCTTCCTTGCCCAAATTGTTCTTAACCATTCTTCCACGCGTACAGCTACTACAAAAACAGGATTAAAAAGTCCAAAATTTGAAACCAAAACCACCAGATCACCAAGATTGTACAAGTTTAAACAACACATGTGAAACATGAGTAACACTTGGAATCAACCACATATTGCATTCAAACATCAAGAAAATACTGTAATGATACCAAATTAGGATAATTTCTAAATGAGCTAGTGTACTCACTATCTTATGAGTAAGTCGATCGCTCAACAACGAAGCAATTGTATCGCTCATAAGATAAAGAGTGCACTAGCTCTCATCAATCCTTAACAACCAAATTTCTCATACATGTATCTATCAAAAAAATAAACAAAATCAAGCACCATGTAACCACCAAGCAACTGAGAACAGGAGGTTAGAATACCGAAGCCCTGGATAAATCTCAGTTGAGAATGAGCCAGGGGTTCGGGACTCCAACCACCTAGTCTTACTTGATAGCTACATACTACTGCTGCTGCAAGAACATGAGCAACTTTATACAGAGATGATGAAATCAATCAATGAAACTTGCAAGAAGATATAAGACTTTAGCGAGTTTTCTCTCACCTTGTGTGAGCTCCTTTGTTCATCTTCTTTGATGATTTTTTTCTCTCCACTATGGGTGCTATGTCTATCACAGATTTGTGAGATTTTAGTCCTTTATTCCTTTCTCTAGTTGTTTCTTTCTCTCAATCCTTCTCCTCTGAGCGAGTTTTTTTTTAGTTTCTCAAGATTCCTGTGTATGGCGTCATTTGCTGAAGAACATGGTGCAGATTCTGAAATAAATCTTTTAAGGAACAATTCTATTGAGGAACCCAAAACCCATATCTATGAAGAAGCTGAAGATCCAAATGAAGATTTTATAGAACACAATAATGATTTCATCTTCAAGTTTATTTCTGGTAGGGAATATAACATCAGTCTAATAAGCGAAGTATTATCAAAGGCATGGAGACCTTCGGGTTCGATTACTATCACAGATTTAGGAAATGGTCATTATAATACTAGATTTTCTCTGCTTTGTGATTTAGTAGCAGCTATGCAGGGGACTTCTTGGTTAGTAAAAGATGATTTGATACTAATGAAAAGGGGTGTTGATGGATTCCTGCTGGAAGATTATGAGTTTAAGCACGTAAGCTTTGGGATTCACATATATGGACCGTCGTTCAACATGATGAAGGCAGTGAATGTGTTTGATATTGCAAAAACCATAGGAGATCCGGAGCCGATTGATCAGTCTTTGCCCAAGAAATGGGGGAAATTTGCTAAGATTAGAGTCAGATTGGATATAACAAGGCCGTTACCAAAGGACATGGAGATTACCCTAAGATCAAAGAAGATAATTAGAATTACTTTCAGGTATGAAAAACTACCTAGACTATGTTTCTATTGTGGCTTCTTTGGGCATCAAATAAAGCAATGTCTATCTCTGTCAAAAAAACTGGAGGAGGATACGACTCTTAG
Source organism: Papaver armeniacum (assembly GCA_023531295.1). NCBI lineage: Eukaryota > Viridiplantae > Streptophyta > Magnoliopsida > Ranunculales > Papaveraceae > Papaver > Papaver armeniacum. The sequence continues at coordinate 70,497 of JAJJWW010012596.1, forward strand.
TATGCAATATATTACAAAACAGATGAACAATAGATCTCTGGCAAGATATACTGAAGACATTAGAGCCTTTTACAAAGCTAATGATTCAGGTGTTATCAGTATTAACCAATATATTGATGTTGTGCAGAAGATGAATGTAAATGATCAGGAACCGTTGATTAAAGAGAATAGAATGGAGGGAGCGATGAATGACACATGTCATCTCCACCTGGATTTGGAGGCGCTGAGGGTGACTGGGTCCAAGGATGACAGCAGAGTGTGGAAAAATACAAATGACATATTGCAACAAGATGGTGGTAAAGCTCAGATAAAAGACAAGAAAGCAGTGGAGAGTATAACAAACATTGTGGAAAGCAAGCTGGGCACTGCTGAGATCAGTACAAAGGACAGCACGACGTTGGTAGATCCAAGGAAACCACCTGGAATTAAAAACAAATTAGTGGTAGAGAAGCAAACAGTGATGCAGAGGACAACGTCTGAAATTAAGAATAAAACAAACTCGAGTTTGAATCATGTTGAGAGAACAGGTGGGTATTGTTCACGTATACGGGAAGGGGAGACTCAGTTTACAAAACGGACTCCTGATACGAGTTTAGCTATGGAGTCGGGTCAAGATAAACCCATACAAAATCCGCTGGGTACATCTAATCAGCAGGGGAAAGAAATAATATACCCAAATGTTTGTTTAGTTCAAACAAGCCCTAATTTTCTCAATCAAGATTCAGAAGACAACTTATCTTCTTTTTCGACATCCACAGCAGAAACTAAGTCTAGAAAGAAGAATTCGGGGTGGAAGAGAAAAGCCAGAGTCCTGGGGAAGACTCAGCAGGAAAACACCAATGGAGGAGGTTCGAGTGGTTCGAAAAGAACAGCAAGTCCCATGGAAATTTATTCACCAAACAAAGAAACAAGGTTTTGACATTCAATCTCGGAGGGTGTGGTGGCTGCCTAATCGCCCATGTGGTCAATGTTAATTTTCTCATGGAACTGTCGAGGATTGAGAAATATCTCGACAGTCCGCAATTTGAAGGCGTTTCTCAGGGCTTGCAATCCCCAACTTGTATTTCTGACTGAGACTCTAATTGGTGAGTCTAAATCGAATTCCTTCTTTAATTCTCTTGGTTTTGATAAATTTAAATGCATTCCGGCTATAGGTAGAAGTGGAGGTAGTGTTGTTCTCTGGAAGAGTGAAATAGACTTGGAGATTATAAGAGCGTATAAGAATGTCATTCATTGTAGAATTAATCAATTTCTTAGCCAAAATTGGGATCTTATGTGTTTATGGACCTCCAGAGCATCATCTAAGGAATAATTTCTGAGCTAAACTCTCTCAATATGCTGAGAAAATAGCCAATCCTTGGTGTTTAGTGGGTGATCTTAATGCTATCAAGTCTACTGGTGAAAAGCAGGGAGGTAATCAGAAATTCAACAATGCAAACAATGGCTTCAAAACATTTATACATGATAGAAGACTGATTGATATGGGATATGTTGGACCAGCTTTCACTTGGTATAATGGTGCTGTCAACAGTGATCAGTGATCATGTACTGTCAACAATGCAAACAGTGGTGTAGTGCATTTACCTAGGGTGAGCAGTGATCATGCACCAATTCTGCTTAACACTCACAGAACGAATAACAGAAAGAGAAAATTCTCTTATAAATTGGAGTATTATAGGGTGGATCATCCAGCTTTTAAAGATGTGGTTCAAAAGGCCTGGACTGAAAGAAGTTGTAACACTTTGATGAAGATCAACATAGTAGGCTCAGAACTAAGTAAATGGGGAATAAGGAATTTGAAAATATCTTTAGAGCTGTCGAAGAAACCAAAAATGAACTTCGGCAAGGTCAAATGCAAGCTCACCAAAGAGACACTAGAGAGGAAGAAAAAAAATTGTGCAAGAAGATTCATAACTTGAACCTTATGCAGAAAAAGTACTATGAGAAGAGAAGTAAGGTGAATTGGATCCCTCATATTGATTAAATTACTTGCACATTTCATCTTTCTGTTATTCAAAGAAAGAAGAAAAACACCATTCCAGCTCTCATGTCTCCAGAAGGAAAATGGATTACTGAAGCGGAGGAGGTGATAAACTATCTTGTGAGTCATTTCTCTGAGCTATTTAAAAGAGATCCTAATGAGCAAAAGTATGAGATTCTATTTCAAGCTTCTACAACAATTGATAGCAATACAAACTCCAATATGATGCTGACTCCATCCCCTGAAGAAGTGTGGAATACCATCAAACGAATGAAGAGTCTCAAGTCTCCAGGATCGGACGGAATGCCTGCTTTGTTCTATAAAAGATGCTGGGAATTTGTTGGTGAGGATATAATCAAGACTGTCCAAAACTGCTTTACTACGGCGACAATCCCACCAGGATTGAATCACACGAATCTGGTGTTGATTCCTAAGGTAAAGAATCCTACTCTCCCATCTGATTATAGACCGCTGTCTTTAACTAATATATTATACAAAGTGGTAACAAAAATTCTAGCTCAGAGACTTAAAGGGCATCTGGACAAATTAGTAGATAAAGCACAATCTGCATTCATGCCAGGTAAACTAATTATAGATAATATAGTGACAACTAAAGAAATCCTTCATTCGATGTCTACATCTAGATATGTAATAGGTGCATTTGCATTGAAAATTGATATAAGGAAGGCGTACGACAAAGTTAGTTGGAGGTTCATGAGTCATTGTCTTAGAGCCTTTGGTGTTATAGGTCAAACACATGATTTGATTATGAACTGCATCTCGACTGCAACTTTTTCCATAATCATCAATGGTCAAGCTGAAGGCCATTTTATTAGCGAAATAGGGTTACGCCAGGGATGCCCATTGTCTCCATATAATGAGAACCATGGAGAACAACGGCCTCTACAATGGATATAGAATATGCAAAAATGCTCCTACCATTTCCCACTTAATGTTCGCCGATGACCTGCTTTTCTTTGGTACGGCGGAGAATAGAACTCTTCAAACCCTAATGGACATTCTTAGTATTTACGCTGCTTGGTCGGGACAGACTTCAAATATGCAAAAATCTGCAGTTTTTTTCAGTAAAGGTGTCAGCAGTTCAAGAAGAGAAGAGGTGGCAAGCTTTCTGGGGGTTCAACAGATGAAGAATGCTGACAAGTATTTGGGTCACTATCTACTTCAACCTGCTCATAAAAATTCCTTGTATGAGTTCCTCCAAGACAAATTTGACAACAAGATGGTTCGCTGGAAGGGGGAAACTACTTCAAAAGAAGGCAGGACTGTTTTGATAAAAACTGAATTGGGGCTCATCTCACCGTACTACATGGCCACATCTATAATACCAAAGAATACAATTCAGTCTCTAACCAAAACGATAAGAAATTTCTAGTGGGGCCATTCTCGAAATGAAAGGAAGATGCACTTTATAGAGTGGAAGCAGATGGAGCGAACAAAAGAGCATGACGGACTAGGGATCAGGAATTTTCAAGATCTTAACATGGCAATGATAGCAAATTGGTGTGGAAGTTTTTAACTGATCCTGAGTGCCCATGGGGTCAAATGATGAAGGCCAAATATCTGAAGAAAAGTAATTTCTGAAATGTTGAGAAACCAACTGTTTGTTCATCTACCTGGAGTGCAATGTTAAAGTGCAGAGACAGTATGAGAGAGGGATGTTGTTGGACTATTCTGAATGGTGAAAACATTAACATTTGGGATGACCCATGGATCCCAAACTTGCCAAACAATGTCCCTTCCAGAGGTGTAACTACTTTTCCTAATACTTCTAAGGTAAAGGATCTCATAATTCAAGAGGAACGACGATGGGACGAAGACAAGCTGCAGCAGCTATTCACCCAATCTGAAGTCTCAAAAATTTTGGAGATTCAAATACAATTCGAAGATGAAGCAAATAAAAATGACAAGCTGTTGTGGAAGCACCACCCCAAAGGTACTTTCTCGACTAAATCCTTCATGAAAACTCTATCAGATAGAAAACCAACAGGCTCTCATATTAACGATTTTTCGTGGAAGAAATATTGGAAAGTAAATGCTTTTCCCCCAAAAATACACTTATTCATCTGGAGGATGTTAAAGAATGGTCTGGCAGTGTCTGGAAACATTAGCAAACATGTGAGAGGTGTCTATGATGAATACAGATTTTGTAACAAAGCCAAGGAGACTATAGATCACCTATTTCTCCACTGCGAGGCTACTCAAGCTGTCTTATTTGCTTCTCCAATGAGTCTGAGAGTTAATCCAAACCCAGACACTACTGTGAAGGAGTATATTGAAAGATGGTTAAATGAAGGAGGAGAATTTATTCATCTCAGAATGGGAGTAAGTCTTTTTGGGGCTATTTGTAAATCTAGAAACAACATCATCTTCAACAGGGGTTCATTCAACATTCACAAAATCATCCAAGAAGCCTTGTACTGGGTAAATTTGAAGACTTTCCCCGAAGATTACACAACTATTCCAATTGAAACTGACTTTCTACAAACTGGGAAAGATAACAGGGAACCCCCTCCCAACAACAAAGTGAAGATCAATTTTGATGGTGCTGCGGGTATCAAAGGCTATGCTAGTGGTGCAGTTGCGAGAGACAGTAAGGCAGAATTTAAGGGCTGTCAGAGCAAAGTTTTCAGCTTTACTTCTGCAGTTGAAGCTGAGGCATGCGGTGCTACTCTTGCAGTTGATCTAGCCGTCAGAAAAGGAATGAAAGACATCATCATCGAAGGGGACTCTCTTATCGTAATCAATTCTCTAAAGTATAGGCACTATCAATACCCTTGGTGCATTCGAAACTATATCATCAGAATAAGGGACAACCTGCACAAGTTTAATACGGTGGAATTTCACTTCATTCGCAACAAAGCCAACAATGTGGCTCACCAGCTTGCAGCGTCTGCTGTAACTAACCAATCCTCTGGAATTTGGTTAAAATATCCTCTCTCTTGTATCACTCAGCTCATTGAGACTGAGGCTTCCTGTTCTATTTAGTTGTTTTTTTTCTTTTCTTGTACCCTGCAAAAAAAAAAAAAGACTTTAGCAAAATCAATCCACATATTGCATAAACCTATCATGTTATTAAAAAATCATCAACCTCAAATAGCTATCATGTTAAAAAATCAAGCAACCTATAACCACCAAGCAACTGACACATGTTGGTTGGAATACTGAAGCCCTGCACAATTCTCAGTTGAGAATGAGCTAGGGGTTCAGTAATCCCACCAGCAGGTCTTGCAAATTCACTTGATAGCTATCATGTTAAAAAGTCATTCTTAAAAGTGAATCAACCCAATCATATTGCAAACAAGCATGGATATCAGACAAAAAAAAGAAATGAGAATGCAAAATGACAAAAAAGGAAATCATCAATAATGAACCACAACATTATACATATCAAACTCCATACATATTTTGTGCAAATTCAAATCCTAAATTCATTTTAATTATAAAATTCAATCTACACTCTCAATTAGAACTATAAACAACTACTAAACTAAAAAAATCCACACTATCAAACCCTAAATTCATTGCAATTTCGAATCAAAAATCACAACACATCATAAAAATCAAAAAAAAAAAAATCGAATCAAAGTTGTTCTTCATACCTTGTTATTGTTTGTGGATGAAAATTGAGCAAAACAGGTTCAAAAGAACCACAACAACCACAAGCAAATACCCTTTTAAAACTTTTCTTCAAACAACTCAAGATAACCCTAATAATCGCACATGCAAACCTAGGTTTTGTGGAGAGGAAAAAAAAAAGCTGAAAAATGAAGATGAAATCGAGTTTCTGTTCAATTTAGGGGAAATAGAGGAGCGACCAATGGTTTGGCGCTTTCTCCTGGGGGCAAATAGTTAGACGCCGCGGGTGCCAAATGGTTAGACGCTCCCCCTGGGTATCTTGAACAACCATAGCGGCTAGGAGGCCACCTTGAATCTTGTATCTTGGATGACCATAATGGTCAGCCTGAGGAGTTGTAATTACATCAACATCTTTCCTTTCATCTTCATAGGTATGGTATAAACCCATGTCAATTGTTCCCTTTAGGTATGTAAAGATATTCTTTACACAGCTCCAGTGACCTTGCGTCGGCGCTGAGTTATATCTAACTAAAAATTTCACTGAAAACGAGATATCTGGTCGACTACTTTGTGCTGAGTACAATACATGCATATTACACTTAGGGATATTCACCTCCCAACATATCTTCGTCTTCTTCCTTTAGACGAAATGAATGTTTATATACATCTAAAGTTCGACTGACCAAGTGAGAGCTAGCAGGGCGCACTTTTTCCATATTAAATTGTCTGAGTATCTTTTGGACATATGGAAATTGGTGGATTAATATTTGATTTTTGTTAGAGGGAGAGCAAAAACGGGTTTGAGGAGCGTAAAAATCGTAGTTGACTCAGTGACTATGATCGATTTAATATATCCATATGATCGATTTATTACCCTTAATTACAACAAAATTCGTTTCATTCATCAAAATTCAACCTAACCCCTCTCTGTCATTAATAAAAAAACATGCATGATATTTTAATATGTCAAACCATCTCTACTTCGGATCATGCATCACTGATTATTAGTCATATTTTTTTTTTCTGAATGAATTTTGATGATTCCGTTAATCAATGGTGGAGGATTTATTATCCCCTTTTCTCCTAATCATATCAGATCATATTAGAAGTTGTTAGGATCCGACAGAAGTAGTAGCATGAAGTAGGATTTTCTCTCGATTATATTGTACATGAGATTTTTACTTACAATTAGTTTCGACCCTCGCATTCAAAAACCATCTCTGTCAATGCCAACAATAGCGATGATATTTTTTCCTCAAGGGTTTCTTCAAAAGTACTCGTCAACAGACAAACAAAGATCAACATCAAACCTTTTGATGGATTACACAAATCATCTTTAGATTTTGTTCTTGCAATTCATCTTTAGATTTGAATGACAAAGCAATGGCAACAATAACGCCATTAATGGAATATCAAGTTTTGGTGTAAAGTTTTTTTTTTCTTTTTTCTTTAAAGCATGGTGTAAGGGTTATTTACGGTTAGGACACAAGTAAGAATGTGAAAAAATTGTGTGGCCGATGAGAATATTGTTGTCCGATTTATACAAAAATATGGAACCGATCGTGATTACCTAGTCAACTACAATTTTTGCGCTCCTCAGATCCGTTTTTGCTCTCCTCTAACAAAAATTTAATATTTTACAAACTCGATGTTCTAGTTCAAGTCCTAAACACACCCAAGTTTTCCCAAAATCTTTCATCTCAAATTCGGATTTCAAATAGCTTGGGGTTTCTCCTATTCCATCAAGAGTACCTAATATGTTCACATCGTTGAAATAGACAACTATAATTGCAGATCCAGAACTTTTTTTGTCTTTATAAACATGCAGGGCACAATTCATTATTTGTATATCTCTTCCCAATCAAATATCACTTTGACGGGTATACCACATCTGCCCGGATTACTTTCATATGTAAAGTAAGTGTTTCAACTGAATCGCAAACGCACACCATGGTTTACCGTTAATTTATTTGGGCAATAGAAGGCAATCATGCACTTTTATGAATATTTCTCAATCAAAATTCAGATATGTGGTAAACACATCCATAAGCTGAATTTTAAGTCCTTCTGAAACTATAACTAAGTAACGAAACGTTAGGATGTCCATTACATGAAAGTACGTTTCTTAACCTAGCTCTTTCTTGTTTTGCAATTTTGATAAAACAAACTGGCAAAGCTCAAATAGCAGCAAAGGGAGCATTAGGTGATCATCAATAACGTTATACAAGTAGGAAATTGGCCGTTTGATTTCAAAGAAGATATTAACAAAAAATGAGAAATTTACAATAAATGAAAGTGAGTTGTAGGCAATTACTAGTGGATAGCTACTACACACACGATCAATTTGGAGATCATCAAACTCAGGAATATAATAAGCAGCACGTCGACGTACAGTTGCTCAGTAAACAGTCTCCGGTGACGAGCCAGGGTGAAGACGGCCGGCCACAGTGGAAATGGAAAGTGGGGGATAGGCTGACGACGTTCTTTCTAAAACTAACTAAAACTGATTAACCTTTAAGAAACTTCAAGCCAACTCATTAGCAACAGCAGTAAGTTTCACTATGATGATCATTCGCACTAAGGCGCGGATGGCGCGAGGCTCAAGTGCAAATCTAACCCTGTGCCGAAACTATCATCAAAGCTGCTAGAATGTCCCATTCCCTTCCCATCATGACGATTATGATCACCATTAATAAACTCGTTCCCTAAAAATGTCGTTGTCGTTGACGGGAATCTACTCAATGATGGCATTATTACTCCAGATGCAGATGGAAACACGCACCCATGAGAAATTTGATGATGAAAAGGCTCTCCCCGTGGTACAACATGAGGATGAGTAGGCGAGGTCATGTAAAACCAGGGCGGTGAATGATGATGATTTGGACCAACAGATGTAGGTAATAGATGTGGTGGTGAAGCAAAAGCCGAGATCATTGGACTTCGTGCGTACGATGGCGAGATATTGCTGGTAGTTCTATTAGCTGCCGCTGCAGCGGCAGCAGCAGCAGCTTGCATTTGATTTTGAGCTCGTTTAAGTTGTTGTCTCTCTTTCTTATGAGCATTTTGATGGCCACCTAATGCTTGCGAGTTTGCAAATTCCCTACAACAATATTGACACTCAAATTTCCGCACATCTGTACTAGTAGTAGTAGTACAATTACTAACCCCGCTCAGGGATTCTCCAGAAGCGACGACTTCATTATCCGGCGGCCGTGATGATCCAACAGAAGAAGATCTATTAATTGTACTGATTTTGCTTGTGGGAGACATATAATCCATCTCATGCTCTGATGATGAAACGTTAAACCCGAAGAGCTTCAGCCGGCCGACGTTGTGTTGGGAGTTGTTTGTTGGTTGGTAATCGATTTCTCCCATCTTAAATACGAGCAAATTAACCAAACAATAAGCTTCGTTAAAATCTTAAAGAGAATTTAACAGACTTGAGAAAAATGCATATATCAAACTGGAGAGGCTTCAGACATGAGTTTGTTTATATAACCAGGGATATATAGAGAATACAAATGCATATATCTGTATATACACAGACAAAGTGATAGTGTGGAGGAAAAAGATAGTATAAGAGAGTGGTTGCATGTGTGGGGCTGCTATATATATATATATATATGATTAATTAAGACCAAGTTTCTGTTTAGTCCATTTTTCTTTCTTGTTATATAAAAACATGAGTGAGTACTTGGATAAAGCAGTAGCAGAGAAAAAGATATATAGGTAGTGATAAAAAGGAAACAAGAAAGGGAGAAAGGGAATTGAGATGGTTGTTGTTGACAACACTTGGAGAGAATTAGGAAAGAAGAAAGAAAGTAGAGAAGTGGTTGGTGCGGTGTTGTTGTTGTTGAGATTCACAAAGATCCTAGATATAAATCTCATTCAGCAAGTTACCCTTTGGCTTTGGAGACTGACTATTAAGTACTTAGATTGTGTGTGTTTGTCTCATCCAAATTCCAAAATGATATTAAGAGTACTTTAGAAATGAGTACTCAAACCATGGAGTGTAGGGCTTTATATGTTAACCACTCTCAGCCCCCTAGTGAAAGGAAAACCTATGGATTAAAGTGGTGTTTTACTATAACCCGCTCACTAGTACAGTAAAAGATTCGCAATTTCGTACTCCCTCTTGTGAAAGGGTTTGCATAAATGTTTGTGGAATTCTCGTAACCACATCTTAGTTTGTTACTGGTTAGTACTTGGTACTTGTAATCAAAGACTTTTCATCCATTTTTACTAGCTAGTAGTAAAAACACAACAACCAACAATATCCGTATAGGCCGGTGATTGGTGCCGACCCTTTGAGGTCGTCTATACTTAGATTAATCTCGTTTGGAAAAAAAATTTCAACAAATGATCGAAACACGGTTGGATCACGTCACTTATTAAAAAACAATGAAATAATGTATACGTTTATGCTCACGTAATTAACTATGTAATGCCTGAATTGTTAATTAGTACTAGAAATACCCTCGTATAGTTGCACACTTGAAGGAAGTTAAGTTGTTTATGATTAAAGACCTCCAAGAATTGGTCCTAATATATGTAATATGATGTTATTATATGGAAAAGTTTCCAACTTGCACCGCGCTTAACGGTTGTACTTGTACCCTAATATTTGTGAAGTTTTTCATTTGATCAATAAAAGATTTGGTGGTGAGCTGAACTCAGGTCAATGATATCACTTTATCACTCTAATTCAGTGACATCGACCTAATATTTGTGAAGTTGGCGAAAATTTCTCTTCAGTTTAGTGAGATGGCCAGGGGAAGCAGCTAGCTGCCTGCTCCGGAAACTGAGGCTGCAATAAGGGTGCTAGTGCTATATAATCTATGGTCTAGTAACCTTAGCTAAATATATTTTTTTCTAAAAAGGGATCTCATTAATTGTTTGGAGTTAGGTTTGTTTGAATGTTCAGGTGGGTTTCCTTTAATTATAAGAGATCTCTAATCAAAGATTTGGCCTACAAAGACCCACGGAGGATGGTTGAGAAAGTGTTAAAACCTAAAAGCTAAAAGAATGATATAGGAGCTTAGCGTGATTGACGTCAATTTAATGACTAAAACTACATCTCATATTTCTAGCTTTTCATCCAAAAGAGATCTTACTGACTATGGCAAAAGATTTTTAAGTCTTTTCAAATTATCATTATGTAAACATGATCTTACTAGTAACCCATAAAAGCAAGTAAAATCTTATGTGTTATGATGATTGTTGAGCAATTAAACTCCAAATTTTATTATAATATATATGTCTCCTCCGCCAAAGTCTTCATCTCTCATTTCTCAACTGATCTCTCTAGATCGAACTAATGACCCACCTTGTCTCCTCCTTAATTTTCTCATGTCTATGTCTTAATTCCTTAAGACCATATCCACCATTGTCTTCCTACATAGTTCTATTATACTCGATACTCAAATAAAAATAAATTAGTGTTAAAATCATATCTAAGTTCTAGCCAGATAGAGTTTAATGTACACTGAATCTATACAAATCCAATGTTCTACTTTTAGGCTTGGAAGGTGTTGAGATTATTAGTCCCACATGGTTGGGTTATTTAAGATCCTGCGGTTTATAATCTATTAGGGCCTCTCCACTCATTGCCAATTGGTTTTGAGTTGGATGCCCGTATTCTAATATGGTATCTAAAGTTACCAGTTGACTGCACCTTTCGTCACCCGGTTTAATTGTCCACGTGTTTGTAAGACCCGCCGAGGCTACACGTGAGGGGGCGTGTTGAGATTATTAGTCCCACATGGTTGGGTTATTTAAGATCCTGCGGTTTATAATCTATTAGGGCCTCTCCACTCATTGCCAATTGGTTTTGAGTTGGATGCCCGTATTCTAATAGAAGGCTAAAAGACTCAAGGGGAAGATATACACGTGTGATTCATGACTAAAGACTAGACAGACTCAAATAAGTTGAGTGGCTGACACGGATGACCTGAGTAAACGAAAAGAAGGTATCTTGTTGATTTCTTAATAGGATCGTATCCTTTTCTCATTAATCTCAAACTATTTATATAGGTTACAATAGTCGGTATTGCCTTGACTCTCAAGGAATTCTGTTCCTAGAATAACTTTGTTTACATAGATATCAAATTCCTAACTATAGAAAGATATATTCTCCTAATACCCTCCCTCAAGATGGAGCATGTAGATCAAGAATGCCCATCTTGGACAAGAGAGAGTTAAATTGAGCTTTCCCCAAAGCTTTTGTGAAAATATCTGCTAATTGCACCGTTGTAGGAGTGTATGACGGTGATATGATCTTACTTGTTATTGCGTCTCTGACAAGATGACAATCTACTTCAATATGTTTTTTTCCTTTCATGAAACATTGTATTTTGTGCAATGTATGATGCTGACTGACTATCACAGTATAGATTCATTCCTTGAGTATGATGAACCCCCAAATCACCAAGTAATTGTTTTAACTGCAATGTATATTCTGCTTCTGCAGACGAACGAGATACTGTATGCTGATTTTTAGTTTTCCAAGACACAGGTGAGAAACCAAGAAGAACAAACCAACCAGTTAATGAACGCCTTATCAATGGACAACTTGCCCAATCTGATTCACACCATCCTTTCAAATGAAGAGCACTATCAGAACGTAAAAGTATACATTGGCCAGGATTTTTCTTCAAATATCTAACTACACGCAATGCTACTTCCCAATGTTCTACTCTTGGTTTTTGCATAAATTGAGACAATATATGCACAAAATATGCAAGATATGGTCTCGTTACTGACAAGTATATCAAACGACCCACTCTCTTATCCAAAAAAATATCAAACGACCCACTAATCGTCTATATTTATCCACATCCTCTAGTAATTTGCCTTTTGCTAAAGCTAGACGATGATTTGTTTCGAGTGGAAATTCTGCAGGATTTGCTCCCAATAATCCAGTCTCCATGATAATATCAAGAGCATACTTCCTCTAGCATATGTAAAATCCTTGTCTACTCCGTGCCACTTCTAGTCCAAGAAAATATTTCAACTTCCCAAGATCTTTCATTCTGAAACAGTGACCCAAATATGTCTTAAAATTATGAAGTTCAAGCAAATCATTGCCTGCTACAATTATATCATCAACATAAACCCATACGTTAAGTTGCATCTTCCCTTTTGTCATTGTAAAAAGTGAATAATCCGAATATGACTGTGTAAATCCATCATTCTTCAAAGCTGTCGATAACTTTTCAAACCAACATCGAGGTGCCTGCTTCAAGCCGTACAACGACTTCTTCATTCTACATACCATATTAGGATTTCCCTTAGCAAACCCTGGGGGTATCTTCATGTACACTTCTTCTTCCAAATCACCATGAAGAAATGCATTATGTACATCTATTTGATGCACTTCCCAGTTCTTAACAGCTGCAACTGACAGAAAATTTCGTATTGTTGTCATCTTTGCCACAGGAGCAAACGTCTCATTATAATCTAAACCCTCAACTTGATGATTACCAAAGATCACCAACCTTGCTTTCAAACGTACCAGATTTCCATTTTCATCTCTCTTTTCTGTATAGATCCATTTACTTCCTAATGCTTTCTTTCCAGGTGGCAACTCCACCAATTCCCATGTTCCTTGTTCTTCCAATGCTCGGATTTCTCTATCCATAGCTTTTCGCCAATCTGGATGTTTCATAGCTTCTTTAAAGCTCCTTGGTTCATTTGCTGCATTAACTGTCGCAAGATATTTTCTATGCACAGCGGAAAAACGATCACAACTAACATAATATGTTAAAGGATAAGGTGTACCTGAGGTAGATGATTGTGCAGACGGAGGAGAAGATGGACTATTCTCTCGAACTGTATGCGTCACAAAACCTCTGAGTCTTGTCGAAGGAATTTTCTTACGCTGTCCTTACCCATCTCATTGATATTGTTATCTACCACTGTCTCTGTTGGTATACTACATTCACTGTCACCACTAGAATCTGATATGATTTCTTGTTTTGTCTTTTCTATCTGTTCTTTTATATTTTCCTCTACTCTTTCTATTGGTCGTGAAGATCTATTCTGTATATCTTCACCACTTTCTGGAAGTTCAGTTACACTTCTAGGTAATGGTAACTCCTCCACATCCTCACCATCACTCCAACATGCTTCATTACTTGTTGTTGCATTATTGGGAAGTTGTTCATCTTTTATCTCAACATATCGGAACTGCAGTTCATAAAAATCCACATCTCTAGACACTAAGAGTTGGTGTGTATCCAAATCATACACTTTTCATGCTTTTTTACCAAATATATATCCAATAAACACACATCTTCTTCCCCTACTAGCAAATTTGTCACCTTTGCTATTTTGATTATGCACATAACACAAGCACCCAAACACACGCAACTGATCATGTGGAGGCAATTTTCCAAACATAATCTCATATGGTGTTTTATTCCCAAGTAAAGGTGTCGGTGTTCTATTAATCAAGTACGCTGCAGTTAACGCACATTCTCCCCAAAATTTTATTGGCAAGTTAGCTTGAAATCTTAATGCTCTCGCCACATTCATAATATGTTGATGTTTTCTATCAACTCTTCCATTCTGTTGAGGTGTACCAACACAAGATGTCTCAAATATTATACCATTAGACTTAAAGTACTCACGCAAAGAATTAAATTCCGTTCCATTATCACTTCTAACATATTTAATTTCTTTGTCAAAATTGACGTTTAATAAGAGCAATAAAGTTAAGAAACATTGATTCAACTTTTGTTTTATTTCTCATCAAATAAATCCAAACACCTCTTGAAAAATCATCTACTATTGTCAAGAAGTAGTGAGCTCCACAAGACGGAGGTGTCTTGTAAGGCCCCCATAAATCCAAATATACCAATTCAAATAAACTAGCAGCTTTATTTTGACTTAAAGGAAAACTACTCCTATGATGTTTTTCTCGTGGACAAATATCACAAGCCTTATTGTTGTTCCTAAAAGAACCACTCACAACTCGGTATTTTCTGCAACACTTTCTCTGAAGGATGTCCCATTCGTTGATGCCACATCTCGTATGAATCCCTACCAACTGCTAACACTTTAACTGGAGGAACACCACAGAAGAAATATAGTCCATCTTGTCTCTCACCCACTCCAATCACCTTCTTTGTTCACTGGTCCTGTATAACACATAATTTGTTAGTAAACTGCACAACACAAATAGATTCATCAATCATCTGAGTGACTGAGATCAAGTTACAATTTAACTGAGGCACATAAAGGACATTATCAAGCCTTAAACCACTCGGAAGAATAATGGTTCCAATTTTATCAGAGTTTGCTGTCTTTCCATCTGGTAGACCAACTGAACAATTTTTAATTGTTTTCACTCCTATCATGTCATCTAAATTACATGTGACATGATTTGTTGCTCTTGTATCCACAATCCAGGAGTTACGATTCTTCTTACCTTGTAATTGTATTTTCGATTTGTTTGAATTCAAAAATTCAAGTACTTGTTGAAGTTGAGTTGCTATCACTCCAACTAATCCAACTCCATATGTAGGTCCCGCATCGGGTATTTGATCGCTGACGGCAGCCATACTCAAGTTATTGGCACGAACGGATTGGCGTTGTTATTACCTCTTCCACCTCTTCCATATGCAAAACCACCACGACCAGGATTATTTCTACCACCACCCTCGTTACCTCTACCGGATCCTCTACTGTAAGCAAACCCACCTCGTGGTCTATCTCCCACCAAGTAAGGGTATCCAATTAATTCAAAACATCCATCTTCTCGTATGTCCATCTTGCCGACAAAGTGGTTACACACCTTTAAACTAGTAACATAATTACTAGTATTTCCTTTTTGGAAAGGTTGAACCTTCAAGGCCATCACATTATCTTGTCCTTCTTTAGACAGTGAGACCTCTCCTATTCTCAAGCGCTCAGCATTCACTACAGCTTGGTACGCAACATCAATCGTTGGCAACGGATCTCTTGCCAATAATTGTTCACGAATCGACCCATACATATTTTCTAAACCAATTAAAAAATAATGAAGATAATCTGCTTCTCTTAAAGTAGTGACTTGTGTTGCAATATCACAAGTACACAGACCACAACTACATCTTGGTGTCTTCATATATGTGATCAATTCATCACATATTTTATTAAGCCTTCCAAAGTACACATCTATAGGTTCAGATTTTCCTTGCTTGCACTCGCTCAGAGAAGATTTGAGTTGGCAAGTTCTGGTTCCACTAACAACACAAAATCTATTCTTCAAGTGCGTCCAGAGTGTACTTGCATTATCATAATCTCCCAGTGCTGATCTGATAGAAGAATCTAAGGTATTAGTAATCCATGAAACAATCATAGAATGTACAACACTCCATTCCTCCACCTGATCAGCATCTCCAGTAGGTTTCTTCACAGTTCCATCAACAAAGCTAAACTTACGCTTTGCTTTCAAAGATCTTCCAATGGCTCTAGCCTATTCATCATAGTTAGTTCCCTTCAATATGATCGGGGTAATAATAATACCCGGACCATCACTTGATCCTAGATGATAAACTGGATCTTTCTTCGTCCTGTTTGTGTTTGACGATTCTGGATCATCATCTTTTCCCATCGCTCAAAAAACAGTTTTTTTTTTTTTTTTTTTTTTTTTTTTTTTCGGCTGAAAAGAAGCTTAAAAATTTAGGTTGAAACCAGGCTCTGAGGCCATGTTGATTTCTTAATAGGATCGTATCCTTTTCTCATTAATCTCAAACCATGGATATAGGTTACAATAGTCGGCATTGCCTTGACTCTCAAGGAATTCTGTTCCTAGAATAACTCTGTTTACATAGATCTCAAATTCCTAACTATAGAAAGATATATTCTCCTAATATATCTCCTTAATTACCCTCCCTCAAGCAAAGGGGGATTTAGCACCTGAAGCTTGTTCTTCAGAAATTTAAATCTTGGAGTGGCCAAACCTTTTTTGAAAACATCAGCTATTTGTGCATCAATTGATATGTACTGAACCTGTTGTTTATGGGTAAAAATCGTTTCTGCCGATTTCGGTAAATCCGGTAGATGAGTGAGAAACTGGTTTAAACCCTAAACAAATGTGCTGCACGTGAGCACTTTATAGATTCGAGAGATCAACTGTACAAGTCCGGCCTAAACCAAGAAATGGCCGTTCCAGACTTGCTTCGGTCACAAAGTGGAGGAGAAGGGTTGATTTGGGGAGGGAAGCAAAGAAAAGTGTTGAGGAGAGTAGTATCTTGACTTGTATCAGAAAGTGAAAGCTTAGGAAGCTTGCAAGAGATGAAAGCTTTTTGGAGAGCTTGCAAAGTTGCCTTTCTGAGAGTGTAAGTGTAGTATATTTCTCCCGACCGAGACTTGTTGTCCGGTGGAAATAGGTAAGACCTATTTATACAAGTCGAGATTGAAACGCACCGGCCTCATGAAGGAAGAGAGTAAAGGGTGAAATAATGGGAGGAGGTGGTAACCGTGATGGTTTAATGGGTGAAAACGTTTTTCACCATTATTTCCTCTTTTATTTGACCGCTTTATTCCTATTCACGCTTTCTTAATTGTGAGCGTAGTGTACGCCGCATCTTGTGACCGCCAAACCAAAACCCTAAAGAAGCATCCCCGTTTTGTGTTGATATCTCGTTGGTTGCGCCTGAGTGCAAGTGGTGCCGCTAATGGCGCGTGTGGCATATGCCAATGGCATGTGCGGAATGCCTTGGTGGTAGGTTGCATGGTTTTGCAAGTTAGGCTACAAAGCGTGTGTGTTTGGCATGTGCCAATGGCATGTGCGGAATGCCTTGGTGGTAGGTTGCACGGTTTGCAAGTTAGGCTACCGCCGTGTGTGTTTGGCATGTGCCAATGGCATGTGCGGAATGCCTTGGTGGTAGGTTGCACGGTTTGCAAGTTAGGCTACCAGCGTGTGTGTTTGGCATGTGCCAATGGCACGTACGGCCATGTTGACCTAGTTGCAAGTCTTGCAAGCCTAGGGCGCTGTATTTGGCGTGTGCCAATGGCATAACGGCTTGGAATATGGCTTGCGGCACGTGTTGGCATGTGCCAATGGCATGTGCGGCCATGTTGACCTAGTTGCAAGTTTTGCAAGCCTAGGGCGCTATATTTGGCGTGTGCCAATGGCATAGCGACTTGGAATATGGCTTGCGGCACGTATTGGCATGTGCTAATGGCATGTGCGGCCATGTTGACCTAGTTGCAAGTCTTGCAATCCTAGGGCGCTATATTTGGCGTGTGCCAATGGCATAGAGACTTGGAATATGGCTTGCGGCACGTATTGGCATGCGCCAATGGCATGTGCGGCCATGTTGACCTAGTTGCAAGTCTTGCAAGCCTAGGGCGCTATATTTGGCGTGTGCCAATGGCATAGCGACTTGGAATATGGCTTGCGGCACGTATTGGCATGCGCCAATGGCACGTGCGGCCATGTTGACCTAGTTGCAAGTCTTGCAAGCCTAGGGCGCTATATTTGGCGTGTGCCAATGGCATAGCGACTTGGAATATGGCTTGCGTGCACGTATTGGCATGTGCGGCCATGTTGACCTAGTTGCAAGTCTTGCAAGCCTAGGGGCGCTATATTTGGCGTGTGCCAATGGCATAGCGACTTGGAATATGGCTTGCGGCACGTATTGGCATGTGCGGCCATGTTGACCTAGTTGCAAGTCTTGCAAGCCTAGGGCGCTATATTTGGCGTGTGCCAATGGCATAGCGACTTGGAATATGGCTTGCGGCACGTATTGGCATGTGCCAATGGCATGTGCGGCCATGTTGACCTAGTTGCAAGTCTTGCAAGCCTAGGGCGCTATATTTGGCGTGTGCCAATGGCATAGCGACTTGTAATATGGCTTGCGGCACGTATTGGCATGTGCCAATGGCATGTGCGGCCATGTTGACCTAGTTGCAAGTCTTGCAAGCCTAGGGCGCTATATTTGGCGTGTGCCAATGGCATAGCGACTTGGAATATGGCTTGCGGCACGTATTGGCATGTGCCAATGGCATGTGCGGCCATGTTGACCTAGTTGCAAGTCTTGCAAGCCTAGGGCGCTATATTTGGCGTGTGCCAATGGCATAGCGACTTGGAATATGGCTTATGCACGTATTGGCATGTGCCAGTGGCATGTGCGGCCATGTTGACCTAGTTGCAAGTCTTGCAAGCCTCACGGGCGCTATATTTGACTTGTGCCAAAGGCATAGCGGCTTGGAGATTTGGCATTGTTGCCATGGTGTGCGATATGCGGCTTGGTTTGGCATGGTTGCCATGGTGCGCAGTAGTGCGGCTTGGTTTGGCATTGTTGCTAATGACAGCGCAGAGTGCGGCTTGGTTTGGAATTGCTGCCATGGTACGCAGAGTGCGGCTTGGTTTGGCATGGTTGCCATGGTGCGCAGAGTGCGTCTTGGTTTGGCATTGTTGTCAATGATGCGCAGAGTGCGGCTTGGTTTGGCATGGTTGCCATGGTGCGCAGAGGGCGGCTTGGTTTGGCATTGTTGCCAATGATGTGCAGAGTGCGGCTTGGTTTGGCATGGCTGCCATGGTGCGCAGAGTGCGGCTTGGTTTGGCATTGCTGCCATGGTGCGCAGAGTGGCTTGGTTTGGCATTGCCGCCATGGCAGAGCAGAGTGCGGCTTGGTTTGGCATGGTTGCCATGGTGCGCAGAGTGCGGCTTGGTTTGGCATTGTCGCCATGGTGCATGAGTGCGGCTTGGTTTGGCATTGCTTCGCCATGGTGCGCAAGATGCGGCTTTGTTTTGGAATTAGGGTTCGTGGGTCGAAATCCCTAATCCGGGTATTTTGAAAAAATACCCCTATTAATTATTTACACCCGAGTTAAATGCTCTTATTTAATGTGTTGCGGGTAACACTAGGTCATGGGGTTTTACGATTTTACCCCTTGTTTAAAAACCACCATCAACATTAAGTCCCCCGCTTAGCTCTAACAGGGGCTTTGTTGCGAGGTAAGCATAAGATGGTGACAGACTATCAACAAGAACCGTAAAGAGAATTGAGGGGCTTGTTCGACCTTTTATAAATAGGATTTGGAATCCTTGCCTCCGGGAGTTTTGCACAAATCGGGAGGTCGGCACAATTGGTGGGGCCGGTGCAGCTTGGGCGACGTTGGGAAGTTGGCGTGAGTTGGGAAACCGAGTGTGCTAGGCCGGTGGGACCGGCGCAAGGTGTGGAAGATGCGTGCTTGCAAGCGTGACTTGGGCGGCCATTAGGAAGTCGGTGCAATTGGTGGGGCCACAGGCAACTTGGGCGACGTTGGGAAGTTGGCGTGAGTTGGGAAACCGAGCGTGCTAGCTGGTGGGACCGGCGCAAGGTAGGGAAGTCAGTGCGTGCTTGCCGACGTGACTTGATGGGATCGGTGTGAACAAGGAGGGAGTAGGTGTTTCTACGAGATAGCAAAGTTTCCTTATTTTGCGTTTCCTTCATGCGCGGCTTCGATTAGGCATCGTTCATGCCAAAACTGGAAGCGTTATGTCCCTCATTGCTTCCTTTCCTTTTTAAAGGTTCTCGTATTCAAACCCAACGCAACCGCATCATCTCCTCGTTTGAGAAAAGGTTCTTCTCGTTGAATTTCTCTCAGATGTTTTCTTCTTCTTCGGCGGACTTTGTGACGCTTTACCGCCGCTTGTTGTATAAATGGAAAATTTCCCTTTGTGCGTGGATATCCCGTTGGAGCATGCGTCACCGTTATCGACGAGGATGACTTAGTCGTTCCCCTTCCTTCGAATCCGTCCTTGTTGATCGCCGCAGATTTGGAGGACGCCGATTTAGGGCTCTATCTTACGAAATGGGATGCGGCGAGAAGTCCCTTGGTCATACTTCGGTTTGATATGATGGAATGGATGAATACGTGAATGTAACCTTCCGTACTCTTCCGGATGTGACGCCGGGATGCTTTAAATTACATGATGACATATTCTGGATAGTGCAGGCTCGGGATCCTCCGCGGCCTCGTAAAGTGTTGAAGGAGTCCTCTAGACAGAGAGGTGATGATGTTCTTGCGCTGCACCCTTGAAGTGTCGAAAACCCTAATTTGGTATTTTGAAAAAATACCCCTATTAATTATTTACACCTGAGTTAAATGCTCTTATTTAATGTGTTGCGGGTAACACTAGGTCATGGGGTTTTACGATTTTACCCCTTGTTTAAAAACCACCATCAACACCTGTATAGTATTGTTATGCACAAGTTCTCTGACAAAGTGAAAGTATATGGCCAAGTGTTTCATACGACTATGAAACACAGGATTAGAGGTTAAGGATATAGACTTGTTGTTATCGACACGGAACAAGAGGAGCATATGAAATGAAGATATGCAAATCTCTTAAAAGTTGACAGAATCAAATAATTTCAGATTCTTCTTAAGCCAGTGAGTTATATTCAGCTTCAATGTTGGATCTAGCAATAGTAGCCTGCTTTTTAGAAGACCAAGAAATAGGATTGCCTCCAAGGAAAACACAATAGCCACTTGTTGATCTTGTAGTATTTTGATCTCCTGCCAATCAACATATGTGTAACTTTGAAGAGCTTGAAAACTTTTGCTAGAGAAAATGTCATGGCCTAAGCTGCCTTTAATGTATCTAAGAATTCTCTTAGCAGCTAGGAGATGATTAGTTGTAGGAGAATGCATATATTGACAAACCTGATTGACTGCAAAACAAATTTTCGGTCGTGTCCATGTTAAGTATTGAAGAGCACCAACAATAGATCTATACTCAGCTGGATTTAGTAATAAGTCTCCATCATCTTTGTTGAGTTTAAAAGAAGCAGGACAAAGATTGGAGCAAGGTTTAATACCAACAAGATTAGTCTTCTGAAGTAGTCCAATAGCATATTTGTCAGATAAACAAATAAACCCTCGGTAGATCTCTTCACCTCTAAGCCAAGAAAGTAATATAGAGCTCCCAATCCTTCACTGGAAATCTAGCTTGTAATAGAGAGAGAGATAACAGTATTACAAAATGAAGGTGAACTACCAGTGATGATGATGTCATCAATATCGACTAAGATGGTAATAAGTTGGTTATCAATATAATGAATAAAGAGAGAAGAATCAGCCAAAGAAAAAGTAAAATCCAGTTCTAGAAGAACATCAACTAACCTCTCATACCAAGCTCTTAGAGCTTTCTTCAGACCATCGATATTTATGCAGTTTACATACATACTCTAGATGATCCTTATCTATGAAGCCATGAGGTTATTGCATGAAAACATCCTCTTTGAGAGAGCCATGCAAAAAGTCATTATTACTCCCATCTAGTTGTTTGAGAATCCAGTCATTATCATAAATTATAAAAATAGTTATAATTTAGCCATAATCTTTGTCGTTACTTTCTTTTTTTCATATTTAGTAGGAAATTTTTGTTTATTCTCTTAAAGACTTAAACCCTTCGTATGCAGTATTTTCTACATATAATCATCACACTTCAAATAGTTTATACCCCTCTAAAAAATTTGTCACGGTCTCTGGCCGCTTAGTGGTCATCTTATTTTATGTACTAGCCCTACCCAACAGGTGATCCTTGGTCCGTGCCTTTTATGTCTAGTCCTACCCAATAGATGATCATGGGTCCTTTCCCTACTAATACCTATTTTTGTAACTAGTTATTCAAATTGGATTTACATGGTAAATTTAAGGGGTCAACAAAAACTAATCCACGGAGAGGGTTGTGAAACCATTAGCATTTTCACTAATGAAAATCGAACTCGCGTCTGGTGCTCACAATAATATTTCCTTTGTTTCTAGAAAAGAGTAACTATCACTTTTTCAATTTGGCGAAAAAATGATATAGTAAAACTTCTATAAAGTAATAGGCTTGGGACCACCTTAATTCTATTATTTTAAAGAGCTATTATATAATCGATAATTTAATAATTTATTATCTTATGAATATACTAATAATATATTGATTTAAAGAATAATTTCTAATTTTTTACTTTGAGTAATTATGGTTTGATACAAAATACCTAGGATGTGCAACCATTGACTAATTTGATAGAATTTTCGTAATGATGAATTGTTGGAAATTGTAGAAGGATTAATATTTTCTTACAATAAGAATGAAATATAACTTGAGTTGAACTTTAAAATTAAAAAAAAAATCATATCATATTTTGATATGTATAAAAACTATTTTTTATTTTTCTAATTCAATTTTTTTTACCTATTTTGCCTTATATAATGACTAAATTCAATTCTAATTTAAATATTTCTTTCTAATAGAATTGTTATTTTATATAGTATTTTGGACCAATTAATATCTAAAGGTAACTTTTGGAATGTATTATATATTATCGAATTTATTATTTTAGCAATAAGTGCCCGAGTAGGGACTAGAAAATTCTTTTATTTTAGCGAGACTATTATATTAAAAAAGTTTTACTATAGTAATTTTTTTTCCAGAAACAGATGGAATAAGTAAGATAGCATGGATGAACTCCATTGTGCTCAAAAATGAGTTCACTTCTATCATTTACCTTAAGTTTCCTAAATAGGGATATCTTAGGTTCTATCATTTACCTTAAGTTTCCTAAATAGGGATATCTTAGGTTTAGGTATTAGGTATTTTGGGTTATATGTAGTAGGTGCAACAAGAATTTTCTTCTCAGTGATAATAAGTCGATAGGATTAGGTAAATTAATCCCAGGTTTAGTTTCAAACTCCAAGTATACTAGTGAACAACTAGCAAGCTTAAAGTCTTTTGGCACTTTTTTGAGATTAACAAACAAAACAGCTACCTAGCTCTATGGGAATTCCTAATCGCCTTTCCATAAGCATCAATAATAGTTATCAATTTAAAAAACAATATTCTAAATGTGTTGTCACTTTTTATCATTGCTCAAGTATTGATTTGAAGTGAAATTAACATTTAAGATCTCCCAAATCGCCATTATGACCCACTATGTTTTGTTAATGAAGAAAAATCAATCAAATTGAGCAATATTTTATAGTTATTATTGATCTAAACAAAATAGTTAGCACTAATCAAACCTAACTGTAACCCCATTAACTTAAACAAATCAACTTATGACTATGTTTGCTTGTTGAAGCTTTACTTTTGGAACGATCCAAAAGGATAAAGGTGACAAACAAATAGACAAATAGTGGCACTTAAATACTTAAACTTATTTAGTTTGCAAAATCTCTTTTTATGGATATGATCAAACATTTTTAAATTGCAAAGTCTCTTAACAATTTAGGCATATGAATTGGTAAAAAAAATCAAAAAAAAATATATTAAAAAAGTATAATAAACTAGGGTTATAATGAAGTAGTCCAATTGATATCACCAACTACGTACTTTAAATATTGTGTGGGATCTACTTGGATGGAGTTTGAGTTAAGCTAATGTCATGAACTGGTTCTCCACAATAATTAAACATATAAGCCTAGATTGCAATTTTGGAATGTCTTAATTTTATACTTAAAAGATAATCAATTTCTTCATTGATGTTTCAAAATCGTGTGTCACTAATATCTAGATCAAATCAGGTAATTATCTCATCTTTTTTTGGCTTTAGCTTGCTAGGTTTAGTTAACACCCTATAATTCAACTCCATGTTGCTGTCTAACATGGACAGATTCCTCAGCTAACTGACTAGGAATCTTGGATTGATTTGAGCTAAGATGTAACTGATCCCCAACCCGGCCAGGATTGGAGAGAGATTAAAACTCCAATGAGCAGAGCCAGGATTTTCGGTAGTAAAATATAATATTTCGCTAGGGTAAAAAGCGATAAAACAATATGAATTTCAAGGGTGCAAGAAAAATAGTATCAAAATGTTAGTCCTGAAAAAACTTTAACAACGTCAACCAGTGAATGGGGACAACAGAGTGACAGATCACTTTGCTCTTATTGGACTCTGCCCCAACTATACCCAGCTATTTTTAGGATCCTTTCCGAGAGGCAGGACTTAGCCCCTCTTTTTATTTAAAATGATTGAAACCCCATAAACGGGTTACTGTTTTGGGGATTAGACACTAAAAGAAATCTTGGACATATCTTAGTTATCTACCAATTTGCACACTAGAAAAAGAAACTTATTCAGGAACCTAGCTAGAATGATACAACTTCACAATCAAGAGAGTAAGGACCCGTGAATTAAGTAGCCTTGGTGATTAGTGGATAATAAGACAAAAGAAACATCAAACATATAGTTACCCAAAACTCTAGACAATTAGACGGCTAATTATAATTTCACATGTGAATAGCAGCTTAGGGCAGACAATTTCACATGCAACTGTAAAAATTAAGTTGCATGCATGTGAACTTCCTTGGTTAACATTTTTAATCATAATTAATAGAGAATTAGTCAATAAATTAGTATAGTTATTTTTTGTTTTTTCTTATTGTATTTTAGATTATTTATTGATAAAATATTTTGATAACACTTTTTGGATTTTTGGATGGATGTATACGTGTAGGGGAAAAACAATGAATGTGTGGAAAATATGAGCACTTTACTAAATTCGTTGAAGCATATGCTTTCAATTTGATATATTGTGAATTTGTCGTGTATTTGTCTAATCAAATCAATTTGGTATCTTTCTGGGACATGCCCACGTATGAAGCATCCAAGAGTAGATTCTAATGTAACGGGGAAAGGATCTGATGACATGGTTAGAATGACAGTATTATGATATGGTTTTAAAAAAATCTAAACGACGATGAATTTGAAGCTAATTTTTTGGTGACATATTTCTCATATGAAGCTCTATATTTCTACCAAAAATGAGGGTACTTCGATATACGATACTTCACCATCCCTAAATTTTAATTTCATTCGTTAATCTTCAATTGTTGATATTAAAAATGGTAGATGATGCTCCTATGCATCTCGGAGTACGCTCCTTTTTGATCGGAGTATGGAGCTTTGTAAGAAGTTCATGTCACCAGAAAATTAGCTTCAAATTCATTGTTGGTCAGGTTAGAGAAAAAAGTGGCGCCAAAATGTCAAGATAATGTCATTATAAACATGTCATCGGATCCTGCCCAATGTAAAAATGGCAAATGATTACTATCTTTTTTTCCCTATTGCAAAATCTACTAATCTTACAAGAATTAAGAAAACAAGCGTCTAACATGTGCCACTGAATTGAGTGAGGAGAGAGAAACTGTGAGCTGGTACGAAAATTAATTGGCGGTGGATTTTTCGGTTACGTTTATTTTTCTGTATGTCAGTGCTAGTCTCTTCGTCAGGTGGTATGGTGGCCACTGCGCCGCCACTTTTTTCGCCGCTACCCTCAATCTTTTAGGAGCTAGCTGGATTTTCAGTGAGAGATCTGAGTGCTTCTTCTAGTTCTAGGGATTCTGGTGCCAGTTGTGAGAATCCTCTGGTTGATTCTCGATCTTCATGAAAAAGCGCGGGTCTAACAACCACACCCAATATTTCGCTTAGCAATCTGTATGGACAAACTCCAATATACTTTCTATAGAATAAACTAGACAGTCAGACTCAATCTAGATAAAAAGTATATCAAAGAGTTTATATCTCAATCTCTCGATTTGAACTTTACTCAAGCAAATAGAAATCTGCGAGTCTTTATCAAAGAGAGATAACTTGGATGCTACCAAAGACCAATATCCAAGTGTCAATCAATTTAAATCTACAACCTAAAAGGTCGGATATTCTAATTGATTGAACAACGCACAACCTGTGATATTTCAATTATATAAACAAATATAATGGAATAGAAATAACACGTACACTTAATTTTGTGAACGAGGAAACCGCAAATGCGAGAAAAACCCCGGGACCTAGTCCAGATTGAACACACATTGTATTAAGCCGCTACAGACTCTAGCCTATTCCAAATTAACTTCGGTCTGGACTGTAGTTGAACCCCAATAAATCTCACACTGATCCAAGGTACATTTATGCTCCTACGCCTCGATCCAAAGCAGGATGCTACGTACTTGATTCCCTTAGCCGATCTCACCCACAATTAAGAGTTGCTAAGACCCAAAGTCGAAGACTTTAATAAACAAATCTGTATCACACTGAAAAGTCTACAGAATAGATGAATCCGTCTCCCACGAATAAACCTATGAGTTTTGTTCCGTCTTTTGATAAATCAAGGTGAACAGGAACCAATCAATAACCCGGACTTATATTCCCGAAGAACAACCTAGTATTATTGATCACCTCACAATAATCTTAATCGACGCAGCGAAAAAAGATATTGCGGAATCACAAACGATGAGACGAAGTGTTTGTGATTTCTTTTCTATCTTGCCTATCGAGATATAAATCTCAAGCCAATTATTTCAATTGTACTCGTACGATAGAAACAAAGAAGATCAGATCACACAACTACAAGAAAAGTAGTATTGGTTTGGCTTCACAATCCCAATGAAGTCTTTAAGTCGTTAACCTGGTTTTAGAAGAAGAAAACCAAATGTTAAAGGAGAATCGACTCTAGCTTAGCAAACTAGTATCACACGTAAGGTGTGGGGATTAGGTTTCCCAGTTGCTAGAGTTCTCCCTTATATAGTCTTTCAAATCAGGGTTTGCAATCAATGTTAGCTTGGTAACAAAACATTCAATATTCACCGTTAGATGAAAACTTGATTAGATTCAAGCTAATATTTCTCAACTGTTGGATCGAAAACTTAGCTTGTTACACACAAATGAAATGTCCAATTTTGGGTTTATGAACCGTTCCCAAACATTAACATTTGTTGGTCCAACAATAGTCAACCAAATGGTTAGCCATATGATCACTCTCATATCAACCATACTCTTCTTCACCTTAACTAGTTCAAATGACTCAAATGAACTAGTTAGAGAGTTGTTCAATTGCTTAGATCTTATGTAACTACACAAGACACAATCGAAGCAAAAACGGATTGATTCACTCGAATCGGTTCATGAACTTTATAGCCACGGTTTGCAAAAGCAGTCCTTAGTTTATATAAACATGAGTTCAAGAACAACCGGTTTTAGATATAACCTATTCAAGTTCGCGGACTGGGTTCGCGGACTTAAGCTCATGAAAGGAGTACACAAACTCCAGCAGAAAATCTCGGGTCAAGAACTTCCGCCAGTTCGCGGACTTGGCTTGCGCCACTTCCTTATCTCTTGATCAACAAAGTTCGCAAAATTTGGTTCAAGGAATAAGGACTTATACATATATTTGTTTGCACAACAATTCTTATATCCTACCAATGGTTATGTAATCTAAACTCTCATTTCAATCATTGAAACATTCTCAGAGAACGTTATATAGCCGTTATTCACATACCATTTTTCGTCAGAGCAATTTCCAAAGTGATTGAAACATAACATGACTTTCATCACTAGGTAAAGATGAATCGGTTTAAAGCGAAAGCCTACCAACACATATTTCGAGAAATAGATAGGCGAGTTAAACTCGGCTCGAAATAGCAAATGTGTATAATGAAAGTCTATACGTCTAAACGACTTTTGTCTCAAGAGTAGGAGATAGAGTAAATAGACTTTTGAGTGACAGTTAAGTTCAAGTCTCCACATACCTTTTAGTCGATGAAGTTCCACCGGTTCCTCGAGTAGTCATTCGTCTTGTATGATGATTTCCATGGAGTTCTTGAGCTCAACTACACTTTCTATCCTAGTCCGAGACCTTTAGATACATAGGTTATAAATCAAGACTTATAGTTTTGATCACTGACATTGACAAACATGCTTGAGATAGCAACGCATGCGAGTTCGACCGAGCAATGCTCTAACAATCTCCCCCTTTGTCAATTTTAGTGGCAAAACTATTAATACATATGGAATATAAAAATAAATAAATTAACTTTTGTAGCTCCTATTCCACATGTCTAATCTTCAACATTACTCGAAATCTTCGTCACTTCCAAGTACTCCAATGATCCCAAAGGTTATAAGTTTAGCATCATCGTTGTTGAAAATACGTAGCTATAATAATAAGAAAACAAGAGTTCTCAATCATTGTTATACAATGTCATAGTATCATTACACAGCGTCAAAGTTCAATTGTATCACAACTTCAACAACAATACTATGGTGATATGTATCACTCCCCTTAGTCAATACTCCATCTCACATGGAAACCACTCCCCCTTACATAATGATCCGAAAACCATATGTATTTGTAGTGTGAACTACATATTAATTCTCCCCCTTTTGTTAATAAAATTGGCAAAGGTACAAGAACGGGATCCTAATGAAATTTCCGAAAGAGACATTTCATGACCAAAAGAAAGAAACACACATCATCTTATTTAGATGCAATCATAAAGCCGAAGCTAAATGCATTCATCAAGGAGTTTAAAGATACAAGATAACCCCTCAAATATTCCACAGCCACACTCCCCACAAAGATATGGCAATTAAGCGCAAGTTCAAAAAGAACTCTCCCCCATAATATGTCATTCCCTAAAGAACAACAAGAGCAACCTTAATTTCGAAGGAAAAGAAGGATTTCTTTGGACATAACAAATCACATACAAGTATGAATTTGAATCCAAAATACTCAATTAAATTAACCACAAGAGAACCCATGATTAATTTAATCGAAATACACAATCAAACTAATCACAAAGAGTAATCAATTTAATTGGTCATACTCACATAAGAGAATCTACGGAGCAATGACTAAGTTAATCATGAAATAATCAACCCAGTCAAAAACGCTCAAACATAAGAAAACTTACGGAGTCATAATTAAATAACCAAACAAGATGATTATTTTAGTCCAATATGCTCGACATAAAGTACCTTATGGAATAACAACAAAGCTAACCATGAAAATAATCAACTTTGATTGTTTTAGTGCTCAACATAAGACACATTACGGAGCCTCACAAAGAATACACAAAAATATGGATCGGGGAAGATCAATTATCATGCGGAATACACAAGGATTTATTCTATTTTCCATCACAATTTGCACCATGACATACAATAGACATAATCCTTGAAAAACAAAAGATTTTAACCTATCTTCCATCAATAATTGACAATATAGGCTTAACTTTTGTATTTGTCAAAATTCCATTCATTCCTTTATCAATATAAGAATATCGAATTACGAAAGACTTTACTTTTGACAAGATATGGGACAATCATAGTTCACGGACGCAAACACACATATCCCATAAACAATTGCAATATATAAAACCATAAAGATTAATACTGCAAAAATCATCTTTCAAACAAGTTTAGAATTTAAACCAATAAATATAAAAATATGAAGATGAGAACGTTGGACATAGCTATGTGTAATCACAATAATGGCAATTCCAAACTCTAGTTATTCTTCTAACAAAAACTGGAAAAAAAAAGATTTACTAGATAAAACTCCTATAAAGCATTTCACTTACTTTCAGTACTCTTCTCAAACTCTTTGTATTCATCAAGCTCTTCTTCAATCAAATCAATCCTCGATTCCAGATGATCCATATTTCTTCGAGTCTCTTGGAAGAAGCTTCAAGTTCACCTTTTAGGGCACGAACTTGTTCTAAGAAGAGATTCATGGTTAAAGAGAGCTTATCAAACTGAGAGACAGAGATGTTCCCGTCTAGAGAGGAACCGTGAATATCAGGGCTCATCACATTATCAGAGGAGTCGAAACGTATCTTCTTATAAGGAAAGAGAACAGTCCAAACATCACCTTCTTTACTAGAAAGACTTGAAGAAGAAATGATAGAGAAGATAGAAGAAATGTTTATGCTGAGGAGAAAAACTTCATTTTAAAAGCAACTGAGGATAGGATATAAATATCCAAAATGACCTTTGACCAAAACCCTAAAAATATCCTCAGAGAAGATCATTAATCAAAAACGTTTGAACAGACAAACATCTAGGCTAAATAACAGAAAACGTTCATCACAACCCTCTTGAAGATTATGATTTTTGTCTACGAGGGATAAACAAAAATCATCAATACATCATTACAACCTGTAGTTGTTCCAATTCTTTGAAGAATTGGTTAGCTTCTTTGAGGGGATGCAGATGTAATGTACTTTGTTTCTCATTTTTGCTTTTAAGAAAGAAGAGTTACCTTCATCGTCCTTTCTTTCTTTTAGCACATATTTGAATACCTTGATTGTTGATTTTCGTAAACTGTGTACTCTACTGAAAACCTCTTTTACAAGGGATGAAGGTTTTGTATGAGATTTTTTTTTCTTCTTCTGCAAACCATGTTTGACAGAGGAGAACTTTTCTTGTTCCACGGTGCCACAGGTTTTAAGATTATCCTGATGAATATGAAAAGAACTCACAGGAATAGATAAATTCTTGTGATTTTATATATGATCCTTGTTGTCAAGGTGACTTAAGGATGATATAGAATCAGGAGGAATTTGCTGACAATTCATAGTCGAAGAAGTTCGATATGTTTTGTAAGAATCACGATTGATCAACTCCAATTTTAAATTAGACAGTTGGTATTCCAGATTTTCAATCCTTTTAATTAAAACTTCCTTTTCAAGTATTTCAGAGGAAGTATGGTTGTTTATTATGGAATAGTCAGGATTGTTAGGAGGACAGACATGATTATCAGCAAAGAGATTAAGAGAACCATCATAGATATCATCCCCTGGACAGTAGTCAAGAGTAGCCATCCAAGCTTTCGTAATCTCATTCGTTTCCGTATCAGGGCGATTGAAAGTATTGTGAATACTTCTATAGCACATGAAACTGGAACTGTTAACATAGTTTTTCTGAACCTTTTTATTGATTGACTGAGCTTTCTTTTGAGACTTACTTTTTCTCTGTCTAAGAGATTTCTTAAGTTGTTGTATAAACAGTGACAAAGTCAGTCAATTTAGAACGTCGAGACTTACAGTCAGATGCAGCAACATGATTGCTAAATTGATGACGTTTCTCTCTTTGTTCAAGTTCAAGATCGAAATTTTTTAACTTTCCAGCTAGGGTATTTCTGGATAGTGTATCAAGGTTATTTCCCTCAACGATGGCATGCTTCTTAGAATCGTATCTGGATGGCAGCGATCTGAGAATTTTCATCACAATGTCCTTTTCAGGAATAGTCTTACCCAATGCAAAAGATGCATTAACAATTTCAGACACTTTGTGATTAAACTCATCAAATTTTTCTTCATCTGCCATACGAAGGTTTTCCCAATCAGAATTAAGGTTTTGAAGCCTAGCTTCCTTTTCACTGGTATTACCTTCGAAAACGGTTTCTAAGATATCCCAAGATTCTTGCGACTTAGTGCAGTTTGTCACATGGTGCTAAAGATTTGGGGTAATGGCATTCAAACCGTCAGAATTTTGCTTTGCAGCAAGTACCTCAGCAGGGGTGTATTCACCAATATTTTTAGGAACGTTTACATCACCAACTGCCACGACGGGAGGATCATAGCCATTAACAACATATACCCATGATTGAAAATCACGCGCTTGAAGAAAAGCTCGCATAGCAATTTTCCACCATAAGTAATTAGAGCCATCGAAGACTGGTGGTACGTTAATAGAGATAGCACATCTGTCCATAGAGTCAGATCGCTACAAACACAGACTTATAAGGTCTTAAACGTGTTTGCCTGCTCTGATACCAATTGAAAACACGGGGGTCTAACAACCACACCCAATATTTCGCTTAGCAATCTGTATGGACAAACTCCAATATACTTTTTAGAGAATCAACTAGACAGTCAGACTCAATCTAGATAAAAAGTATATCAAAGAGTTTATATCTCAATCTCTCGATTTGATCTTTACTCAAGCACATAGAAATCATGAAGTCTTTATCAAAGAGAGATAACTTGGATGGTACCAAAGACCAATATCCAAGTGTCAATCAATTTAAATCAACAACCCAAAAGGTCGGATATTCTAATTGATTGAACAACGCACAACCTGTGATATTTCAATTATATAAACAAATATAATGCAGAATAGAAATAACACAGACACAAGAATTTTGTTAACTAGAAAACCGCAAATGCAGAAAAACCCCAGGGCCTAGTCTAGATTGAACACACATTGTATTAAGCCGCTACAGACTCTAGCCTTTTCCAAATTAACTTCGGTCTGGACTGTAGTTGAACCCCAATCAATCTCACACTGATCCAAGGTACAGTTATGCTCCTACGCCTCTGATCCCAGCAGGATGCTACGTACTTGATTCCCTTAGCTGATCTCACCCACAACTAAGAGTTGCTACGACCCAAAGTCGAAGACTTTAATAAACAAATCTGTATCACACAGAAAAGTCTACAAAATAGATAAATTCGTCTCCCACGAATAAACCTATGAGTTTTGTTCCGTATTTTGATAAATCAAGGTGAACAGGAACCAATCAATAACCCGGACTTATATTCCCAAAGAACATCCTAGTATTATTGATCACCTCTGATACGTATTGATCTCCGTACCTTGGTGACTATTATTATAGAGGCGGAATTCAAAATAATAATAGACGAAAACTATAAAACAGAACACACTAGAAACCAGATTCAAAGAAAATATCTTCTCTAGATTATGAACAAGAAAACTATTATAATTCTCTCTTTGTTACGCTCACAATCTCCCTAAAAAGTAAATAACCTTTAACTGTTTTTCTAAGCTTGCTTTTACAATAATTAATTGCCCCACAAACTTTTATCTAGGTGATTTGTCTAACAAACCTCCCTCTCTGATCAAGGTTTGTCCAGTATCACAAACCACACTCTAGATGTCTTAGCTATGAGCTAAACATTTCTATTTATAGCTTTAATGGTTTCCCAAAAACCTTATAGGAATCTATTTCCTTATCAAGGAGTAATTCCTTTTCTAGGTATATTTCCTTTTCTAGGTATATTTCCTTTTCTAAGAATATTACCTTGTCTAGGAAATATTCCCTTTCTAGGTATATTTCCTTATCTAGGAATATTACCTTGTCTAGGAATATTCCTTATCTAAGAATGCTGCCTAAAAATCAGTATTCCTACCTTAAATTACAATTTTATCCTCAATCCTTCTTGAGAATCACTAGTTCCCGGAGAAAGGAGGATACACATGCATTGATGTGACTCAATAATGTTGTAGAAAGTGGTAGTAGGGTTGTCGTTCACTCGGACTTGTTGAAATTGATTCTAGGCTTAAATATAAAAATACTAAAGATAAGAAATTATATACAAATATTGTCACAAGACGGAGAGATGTGCTGGGACTCATGGATTCGGCCAAATTCATAACAAAAGGTTCAATTTATTTATTCTCAACAATTAAAGCTCAATAAATAAAATAACACCGACTCTTATTTTTGCCAAGGTAGACTCTCAAAAGATTAATTGTATCCCTAAGCATAGATTATCTAAACAAAGCATAACCTATCTAATTGAATAACAACCAATTTAATCAAATCATAATTCTATTTTAATTAGTGCAAAAGTCAAATAAAGAATTAATTAAAATTACCCATGTATGAAATTTGTCTTCCTCCGTCGTCCCAGAGATGGGTTCTAGCTCATCATGTTGGAAACACGCTCAAAATCCATTTTTATTGCTCAATGGGTGTTTACAAAGATGAAATGGAGAAAATAAGATGAAAATCGGGTTTTGCAACAGCTTATAGTTGTTGCAAACACCGTTCTGATTACGATAGAGATAAAGTGGTCGTTGCGATATATGCGACCCACGGTTGGTAGTCTTTTCACTGTTGAAAAACGACTGTCATTGAGAGTCTGTTCTTCGTGTTCTTGAGGTTCTTCAGCAGCAGCAGCAGAAATTTCTGCAACTCGATTTTCTTGATTCTCTCGTCTATGCTAACTCCCCAAACTCTCCCTAACCCTTCATTGATCAACCAGAAACTATTTATAACCCATCAGAAGCAAAATATTACGCTCATTACTCCAGAGAATCCTCATTTACTCGGTATCAAAAATATTGTTCTCGGAAAATATTCTTTCCATTTTTTGTAGCAAAAGACGCGCCGCCCGATGAAATATATCCTTTTTTATCTCTTACACACTCCCGGTTGTTGCTCGAGCCAACTAGCATGCATAGAACACGTTGAAAAACACCAAAACTCATGCAAGGTGTGTACGAGTACGTGTTGCTCGTGAACTTCTCGCGACAATTCCAGCCAAAACTGGTCGAATGTAAGGCTACTATACCAATTTGTTAGGTCAAATGGAATCTACCCAAACAATCTCAAACCATTTAATCTCCTTCTAACTCGTCCAAAAATCCGATCAAAAATCTGCCAGTTCTTGTAAAACATTTCCCGCCAAAATATTTTTCAAACGAGGAAGAAAGGGTTGCCCCTTATCCCAAAGCTGGGGGTGCGAATATCAACAGGGTGCCCCTTAGTAATTGGGTTACCCCTTATCCAAAGTGGGAGTCCGAATATCAAAAGTCCTCCGGGGGTGTTCCGAGCAACTTTTCGAGCCGAATTTTCCAACAAATATTTATTTCCAAAAATACCTAAAAATACATAAAAACACAATATTAGTACAAAAATCGAGTTCCAACAATACCATCACCGAGGACAATTCAGACACAAAATATGTGTCTATCATGCATCATGCGCCCCCACTCAATAACTTGAACTCCTGTGAAAGTTAGATTTGGAGGTTAGGGAACCCGAGAGTTCCTTTCTCCATGCTGAACCATCTCTCCTTCCTTGGAACTTGACTTCGACTTCCAATTAGAAAAGCGGCCTTATCTTCTTGTCTTGACTTAGTCTCTCTTCGCTCTCAACCTCACAATAATCTTAATCGACGCAGCGAAAAAAGATATTGCGAAATCACAAACGATGAGACGAAGTGTTTGTGATTTCTTTTCAATCTTGCCTATCAGAGATATAAATCTCAAGCCAATTATTTCAATTGTACTCGTACGATAGAAACAACAAGATCAGATCATACAACTACAAGAAAAGTAGTATCGGTCTGGCTTCACAATCCCAATGAAGTCTTTAAGTCGTTAACCTGGTTTTAATATTAGCTTGGTAACAAAGCATTCAATATTCATTGTTAGATGAAAACCTGATTAGATTCAAGCTAATATTTCTCAACCGTTGGATCGAAAACTTAACTTGTTACACACAAATGAAATGTCCAATTTTGGGTTTATGAACCGTACCCAAACATTAACATTTGTTGGTTCAACAATAGTCAACCAAATGGTTAGCCATATGATCACTCTCATATCAACCATACTCTTCTTCACCATAACTAGTTCAAATGACTCAAATGAACTAGTTAGAGAGTTGTTCAATTACTTAGATCTTATGTAACTACACAAGACACAATCGAAGCAAAAATGGTTTGATTCACTCGAATCGGTTCATGAACTCTATAGCCACAGTTGGCAAAAGCATTCCTTAGTTTATATAAACATGAGTTCAAGAACAACCAGTTTTAGATATAACCTACTCAAGTTCGCGGACTTAAGATCATGGAAGGAGTACACAAACTCCAACAGAAATTCTCGGGTCGAGAACTTCCGCCAGTTCGCGGACTTGGCTTGTGCCACTTCCATTTCTCTTGATCAACAAAGTTCGCAAACTTTGGTTCAAGGAATAAGGCCTTATACATATATGTATTTCCACAACAATGCTTATATCCTACCAATGGTTATGTAATCTAAACTCTCATTTCAATCATTGAAACATTCTCAAAGAACGTTATAAAGCCGTTATTCACAGACCATTTTTCGTCAGAGCAATTTCCAAAGTGATTGAAACATAACATGACTTTCGTCACTAGGTAAAGATGAATTCGGTTAAAGTGAAATCTTACCAACACATATTTCGAGAAATAGATAGGCGAGTTAAACTCGGCTCGAAATAGCAAATATGTATAATGAAAGTATATACGTCTAAACGAC
Organism: Papaver armeniacum; assembly: GCA_023531295.1. Classification (NCBI taxonomy): domain Eukaryota; kingdom Viridiplantae; phylum Streptophyta; class Magnoliopsida; order Ranunculales; family Papaveraceae; genus Papaver; species Papaver armeniacum. The sequence continues at coordinate 106,863 of JAJJWW010012596.1, forward strand.
TTTTGTCTCAAGAGTAGGAGATAGAGTAAATAGACTTTTGAGTGACAGATAAGTTCAAGTCTCCATATACCTTATAGTCGATGAAGTTCCACCGGTTCCTCGAGTAGTCCTTCGTCTTGTATGATGATGGCCATGGAGTTCTTGAGCTCAACTACACTTTCTATCCTAGTCTGAGACCTTTAGCTACATAGGCTAGAAATCAAGACCTATAGTTTTGATCACTACCATTGACAAACATGCTTGAGATAGCAACGCATGCGAGTTCGACCGAGCAATGCTCTAACACTTTTGTACCTACTTTTTTTGTGAAAATTGGTCCTCTTCTCTGTTTCCGGTGAGAAATGATGTTTCTCGGGTTGCTTCTATGAAGTTTGTTCCTACTGTAATGGTTGATGGTGAAACAGTGGTTGTCGTTAAAGGTGTTGATGTTGAACCTAAAATCAAGAGATGTGAAAACTTGGTGGTTGGAGTTTTTGTTGGGAAAAGGTTGACTTATAATCTGGTCAAAAAGGTTGTTGAACGTGCTTGGAAGCTTAAAGGTATTTTTACTCTTACTATTTACAGTGAATTTGCATTTATTTTTTATTTTGATGATGATGAGGATAGATTTGTTGCTCTAGAAGATGGATATGTGTATATCTCAAATCAATTGTTCTTGGTGCAACCTTGGCGCCCAGATCTTGAAGGTTAAATTGTTAAACTTAAATCAGTTCTCATTTTGATAAATTTTAGGAGAGTTCCTCTTCATTTTTGGGATTATGATGGTTTGAGTAGTATAGATAGTTATTTAGGTGGACCTATCATGATGGATAATCAGACCTTACGTCGAACTAGGATGAGCTATGCTCATGTTTGTGTGGAAGAATATATTAAGTTTGATTTTCCAGCTTCCATTCCTGTTGTGATTGATGGTGCTAAGAGATTTACAGTTGATTTAGAGTATCTTGGAAACCCCCTAAATATATGCATTATCATGTCTTTGGACATACTATCAATGGTTGTGCTAAACTTAAAATAGAGAAAGTTGTTACTGCAGTGGATGCTATTATATTATCCTCTAAAGATGATATTATGTCTAGTGGTTCAGCAAAAGCTCATTTCACTAGTAAGTCAATTTCTTCAAATCCTATTGATCAGGGACTACAGATGAGAGCTACTGACTCTAAAAAACATAGTAAACCAAAGAAACCTCGCATTCATGTTATGAGAGATGTTTAAAACATCAACTTGGAATGTGAGGGACTTAAATGATCCTCTTAAGCAAGTAGAAGTAGGTAACATAATTAGAATAAATACATTTTCCATTGTGGGCATCTTGGAGACTCGTGTTCAGAGTGTAAATAAGTCTTATATTATGAATAATATCCAAACTTGTGGACAGTTTGTTGATAACTATGCTAATAATAATTGTGGGAGAATTTGGATTGGTTGGAATCCTTTAGCTGTCACCATTTCAGTTTTGAGTTATAATGATTCTAGTCAAAGAATTTCTTTGTGGAGTGAGTTAGTGGCTTTTGATGAGTTTAATAATAGACCATAGAAGATTATGGGGGATTCCAATTCCATTTTGTAAGAAGATGGGTGGTAATATTGCTGTCACTTCTAGTCAAATGTCAAACTTCTAGAATTGCATTCGAGCCTCTTGCCTCTTTGGTCTTCATTTTTGGGTGTTTTCTTAATTGGTGTAATCAGAAAAAAGGTGAAAGATGCATTGCCTCAAAATTAGATAAAATTCTAGTGAATATTGAACGGATCAACCAGTTTGAATACTCTAAAGCTAAATTTCTTATGAATGGTGTTTCTGATCATTCTCGTGGCATATCTACTATCTTTGAAAAGAGGAAACATGGACCTCCTACCTTTAGATTTTATAATTTTATTTCTGAGGAACATGATATATGTTTTGTTAGTACAAAACAGTTGGCAGCACAAGATTCATGGCAATCATATGTTTGTTTTGGTGTCTAATATCAAGAGACTTAAACAAGTTCTTATCAAATTAAATAAGGAGAGATTTCAATTCATGTCTGCTAAGGTGTTAGAAACTAAGAAAGAAATGCAACATGTTAAATTGCAAGTTCAAGATCACCCTCTTTGTCCTCAAATTGCTCATATGTAGACAACTTATGTTAAGAAGTATTCAACTTTGGTTAGGTATGAAGAATCCATGTTATAGAATAAACCTAGAGTTATGTGGTTACATCTCGGGGACTCCAATTCTTCTTCTTTTTTCTTTAACTCTATGAAAAAAAGAAGGCCTAGAAATAATATTTTGTCTATTACTTCTTTACCTGGTGTATTGTTGGATGAAGATTTCCCATTTCCAAATAATGTATTGCTTTATACTCAATTTTTTTTGATGAAAATGGTGTTGTTAGTGATGATACTAGTGGTATTGATTCTTTACACTTTCTTTCTATTATAAGTGTTGCTACTTCAGAGAGTCTGATAACTAGAAATGAGATTGTCTTAGCTCTATCCTCTATTGGCTCAAATAAAGCTCTTGAACCTGATAGGTTTTCAAGTTACTTCTTCAAAATTTGCTGGTTTATTATTGGTGATGATTTTATTGCTTTTATTCAAAACTTTTTCTCTAAATCTAGAATTCTAAAGGAATTTAATAACACTTTTATTAATTTAGTGGCTAAATGCGTAAATCCTTCTAAGGTTTCTGATTTTAGTCATATAGCTTGTTGCAATGTGATTTATATGTTCATTATAAATATTATCTCTCTTAGGATGAAAGGGTGCTTCAGGATCTAATCAGTTCCAATCAGTCATCTTTTGTTATTGGAAGAGCCATTCAAAAATATTCTGGTGGCTCATGAATTAATTAGAGACTATCACGGAAGCTTAGGTACTCCTAGATGTTCTCCCAAAGTTGATTTTAAAAAGGCCAATGAAACTGTAAGTTGGAATGATTTTATGAGCACTATGAAGGAAATGAGATTTCTTGAGAAGTTTTAGAATTGGATTAATCTGTGCATGTCCACTGCTAAGTACTTTATTCTCATTAATGGAGCTCTTATGGTTTTTTCGATGCTAAAAGAAGTTTGAGGCAGGGTTGCCCTCTATCCCCTTATATTTTTGTGGTGGTATGGATATTTTCAATATATTTTTATAACAACAATTAGTTCAGGGCACTTTTGGTTTTCATCGTAGATGCTCTTTAACTAAACTTACACATTTACGATTTGCTGATGATATTAATTTTGGTGTTTTTCTAAGGCTATGTTATTGCTGCTTTGGTTGTTAAGAGTTGTTTGGATGCTTTTAGCAGTTATTTTGCTCTTGAGGTTAATAACCAAAAGACTGCTCTTTATGCTTCTGCATCGGATTCTTTTGTTCTTTCTGGTATTACTTCTTGTTTGGATTTTACTTCAGATTCTCTCCCTATCAGGTACCTTGGATTGCATCTCCTCTCCACTAGATTATCTTATACTGACTGTCTCCCTCTTATTTTTACAGCTTTAGCCAGAGTTAAGTCTTGGAAAGCTAAGCATTTGGCTTTTCCTGAAAGACTTAGACTTATCAATGTTGTTTTTATTGGAGTGCTTTAATATTGGTTTTCTTGCTTTATTCTTCCAAAAGAGCTATTAAAGAATTGACCAGTATTTAAGAGATTTTTGTGGTCTGGATCTGACCTGTGAAAGAAACATAATTCAATTCTCTAGGATACTGCTAATTTTCTTGTGAAAATGCGGGGGTCTAACAACCACACCCAACAATTCGTTTGGCAATCTAAGAGGACTTACTCCAATACACTTTCTAGAGAGTCAACTAGACAGTCAGACTAAATCTAGAATAAAGTATATCAAAGAGTTTAAATATATCTAACTCTTAATTCATTCCGCAATCAACAAATAGAAATCTGCGAGCCCGATTGAATATAAGAGGAGTAACTTGAACGGTACCAAAGACCAATGTTAAAGTGTCAATCAATGTAAATCAACAACCCAAGGTTGGATATGCTAATTGATTGATCTTAACGCATAATCTGTGATATTTCAATTATATAACAAAATATAATGCGGAATAGAAATAACACATACACCGGAATTTCGTTAACGAGGAAACCGCAAATGCAGAAAAACCCCGGGGCCTAGTCTAGATTGAACACCACACTATATTAAGTCGCTACAGACACTAGCCTACTACCAATTAACTTCGGACTGGACTGTAGTTGAACCCTAATCAATCTCACACTGATTCAAGGTACAATTACGCTCCTTGCGTCTCTGATCCCAGCAGGATACTACGCATTTGATTCCCTTAATTGATCTCACCCACAACCAAGATTTGCTACGGCCCAAAGTCGAAGACTTGATAGACAAATCTGTCTCACACAGAAAAGTCTATAAGATTGAATAAATCTGTCTCCCACAGAAATACCCAAGAGTTTTTGTTCTGTCTTTTGATAAATCAAGGTGAACAGGAACCAATTGATAACCCGGACTTATATTCCCGAAGAACAGATTAGAATTATCAATCACCTCACAATAATCTTAATCGACTAGCGAAAAAAGATACTGTGGAATCACAAACGATGAGACGAAGTTGTTTGTGATTACTTTTTATCTTTCCTATCGGAGATATAAAATCTCGAGCCAATTATTTCAATTGCACTCAACACGATAGAAACAGCGAGATCAGATCACACAACTACAAAGATAATAGTTGGGTCTGGCTTCACAACCCCAATGAAGTCTTCAAGTCGTTAACCTATAGGGTCTCGAGAAGAAACCTAAGGTTAAAGGAGAATCGACTCTAGTTATGCAACTAGTAACACACATGAGGTGTGGGGATTAGGTTTCCCAGTTGCTAGAGTTCTCCATTATATAGTTTTCAAATCAGGGTTTGCAATCCAAGTTACCTTGGTAACAAAGCATTCAATATTCACCGTTAGATGAAAAACCTGATTCAACCAAGCTAATATCTTTCAACTGTTAGATCGAACTTAGTTTGTTACACACAAATGAAATGTACCCTAATTTAGGTTATGTAACCGTACCTAAACGTGTACACCATGTTGGTTCACAAATAATTAACCGAGGTTAGCCATATGATTACTCTCATATCAACCTTATTCATCTTAACCATAACTAGTTCAAATGACTCAAATGAAACTAGTTAAAGATTTGTTCAATTGCATAGAAAACACAATTGAAACCAAATCGGTTTGATTCACTTGAATCAATCATGAACATTATAGCCACGGTTCGCAAAGATTGCATTTCTTATGATTTAAATGTTTAAGTTCATGAACTGACCGATTTGACAAAGTAACCAGCTTAAGTATGCGTACGGGTATGCATACCTAAGCAACGGGATTTTGAGTTTGTTAAGTTTCCAGACTCAACAGAAATTTTCGGTTTGAAAACTTCCGCTAGTTTGCGTATGATACGCATACTTTAGGTGACTAGTTAAGAGTTTGTCAAAAACCAAACTCAGCAGAAATTCTTGTTTCGAGAACTTCCGCCAGTATACACATACTTAAACTGTCTCCTTCACCAATTTCGTATACACACATATGCATACTCTTGGCTCCCGGTTTATGGATTTATACACTAATGTGCGAACACACTATATATGCTTATATCCAAACATGGTTACATTCTCAACTCTTTATTTCAATCATTGAAACATTCTTCTATAATGACAATAGCCGTTTTCACACACTATTAGCATCAAAGCAATTTTCAAGATATTGAAATAATCATTATCGAAACATTCCAAGCCTACATCAAATGATTGTATCACACAAACCATGTAAAATGTTACTCGGCAATTTTCTCATGATATAAGACGAACTTGGTCGAAGCGAAAGCTTACCAACACATATTTTGAGAAATATGTAAGCGAGATATACTCAGCTCGAAATCTCAAATGTGTATACAGAAAAATATATCTTAACACGACTTATGTCTCAATATAGGAGATAGTAGAAATAGACTTTCCAAGTGATAGATGAGTTCAAGTCTCCACATACCTTTTGTCGAAGAAGTTCCACAATCCCCCCTTAGTAGTTCTTCGTCTTCAAATGATGAACTCTGTGAAATCTAAGCTCAACTACATTGTCTATGTCCTAGTCCGAGACATCTATAAATAGGCTAGAAATCAAGACTTATAATTTTGATCACTAACATTGACAAACATGCTTGAGATAGAAACGCATGCGAGTTTGACCGAGCAATGCTCTAACAATCTCCACCTTTGTCAATTTTAGTGACAAAACTATCAATACATATGGATTACAAAATAGATAAAAATTGTAGCTTCTCATCCACATGCTTGATCTCCTTGGCATCTTCAACGCGATTCGAAATCTTCGTCACTTCCAAGTACTCCATGATCCTAAAGGTTGTAAGTTCAAGCATTTAGCTTGTTGAAGATCCGTAGCTATAACAATGAGAAAACAAAATGCTCTCAATCATTGTTCTACAGTGTCGTTGTATTATTACACAGCATCAAAGTCCAATTGTATCACAATTTTGACAACAATACTATGGTGATATTCATCACTCCCCCTTAGTCAATAATTCATCTCAACATGAAAACCACTCCCCCTTACATAATGATCCGTAAACCATATGTATTTGTAGTATCACACTACACATTAATTCTTCGCCTTTTTGTCAATATAAATTGGCAAAGGTACGAAAACTAGTGGGATCCTCATGAAATTTTCATGGAGATACTTCATGACTAAAAGAGAATACCATACCAACTTATTTAGATGCCATCATAAAGCCGAAGTTAAATGCATTCATCAAGGAGTTAATAAAGATATAAGATAACCCCTAAAATTCCACAGCCGCACTCCCCACAAAGATTTGACAATTAAGCACAAGTTCAAAATGAACTCTCCCCCATAAAACGTCATTCTCGAAAGAACAACAAAGGCGACCTTGCTTTTAACAAGAAAAGAATGATTTCTTTTGGATAAAATCAAATCACATGAAGACATGAATTTGAATCCAACATATTCAATTGAATTAACCATAAGAGAACCCATGGTTAGATCAATTAGAATCATAAATGTCAGACATTTCATCAAGAGTTGCATCAAGACCTTTGTTCCCAATGTATTTCTTCCGATTTGGACACTCATTTGCAAAATGACCAAAACCTTTACACTTGAAGCACTGAGTCATATCCTCGTCATCAGCCTCGTCAGCATCCCTGTTTTTAGGAGAAATGCGGTTGTGTGGTTTAACTGATGACTAGGATTTGTCTCTAGAAAACCGTTTAACAGAAGATCCCTAAACTGTCATATGATCAAAGAGACTGATTTGTCAAGATCTTCATCCGATGAATCAGCCTCAGAAAGATCATCCTCAGAGATATAAATACTTTTACTTTTGTCGAGTAATTTAGTGTTCTTTTGTGCTTTGAAGGCAACATCCTTTCCAATTTTGGATGTATGCTCATGATCAAAGATCTTTAGCTTTCCATCCAACGTGTTTCTGGAGAGAGGATCAAGGTTATTTCCTTCAACGATGGCATGCTTCTTAGAATCGTATCTAGATGGCAGCGATCCGAAAATTTTCATCACAATGTCGTTTTCAGGAATCGTCTTACCCAATGCAAAAGATGCATTAATAATTTCAGACACATTGCGATTAAACTCATCAACCGAATCTTCATCTGCCATTCGAAGGTTTTCCTAATCGGAATTAAGGTTTTGAAGCCTAGCTTCCTTTTCACTAGTATTTCCTTTGAATATGGTTTCTAAGATATCCCAAGCATCTTTAGACCTAGTGTACGTAGTCACATGGTGCTGAAGATCTCGGGTAATGGCATGTATGATGGCATTCAAACCGTCGGAGTTTTGCTTTGCATCAAGTATGTCGGAAACATTACATTCACCAATGTTCTTTGGAACGATTGCATTCCCGATTGCCACAACGGGAGCATCATAGTCATTAACTACATAAACCAATGATTGAAAATCACGCGCTTGAAGAAAGACACGCATAGCAATTTTTCACCACAAGTAATTTGAGCCATCGAAGACTGATGGTATGTTTATAGAGACAACACCTTTGTCCATATCAGATCGCTACAAACACAGACTCATGAGGTCTTTTATGTGTTTGCCTGCTCTGATACCAATTGAAAAAGCGGGGGTCTAACAACCACACCCAACAATTCATTTGGCAATATGAGAGGACTTACTCCAATACACTTTCTAGAGAATCAACAAGACAGTCAGACTCAATGTAGAATAAAGTATATCAAAGAGTTTAAATATCTCTAACTCTTAATTCAATACGCAATCATCAAATAGAAATCTGCGAGCCCGATTGAATATAAAAGGAGTAACTTGAATGGTACCAAAGACCAATGTTCAAGTTTCAATGTATATCAACAACCCAAGGTTGGATATTCTAATTGATTGATCTTAACGCATAACCTGTGATATTTCAATTATATGACAAAATATAATGCGGAAAAGAAATAACATAGACACCAGAATTTTGTTAACGAGGAAACCGCAAATGCAGAAAAACCCCGGGACCTAGTCCAGATTGAACACCACACTATATTAAGCCGCTACAGACACTAGCCTACTACCAATTAACTTCGGACTGGACTGTAGTTGAACCCTAATCAATCTCACACTGATTCAAGGTACAGTTGCGCTCCTTACGTCTCTGATCCCAGCAGGATATTACACACCCACAACCAAGAATTTCTACGACCTAAAGTCGAAGACTTGATAGACAAATCTGTCTCATACAGAAAAGTCTATAGGATTGAATAAATCTGTCTCCCACAGAAATACCCAAGAGTTTTTGTTCCGTATTTTGATAAATCAAGGTGAACAGGAACCAATTGATAACCCGGACTTATATTCCCGAAGAACAACCTAGAATTATCAATCACCTCACAATAATCTTAATCGACTAGCGAAACAAGATATTGTGGAATCACAAACGATGAGACGAAGTTGTTTGTGATTACTTTTTATCTTTCCTATCGGAGATATAAAATCTCGAGCCAATTATTTCAATTGCACTCAACACGATAGAAACAAAGAAGATCGAGATCACGCAACTACAAAGATAATAGTTGGGTCTGGCTTCACAATCCCAATGAAGTCTTCAAGTCGTTAACCTATAGGGTCTCGAGAAGAAACCTAAGGTTAAAGGAGAATCGACTCTAGTTATGCAACTATTAACACACATGAGGTGTGGGGATTAGGTTTCCCAGTTGCTAGAGTTCTCCTTTATATAGTTTTCAAATCAGGGTTCGCAATCCAAGTTACCTTGGTAACAAAGCATTCAATATTCACCGTTAGATGAAAAACCTTATTCAACCAAGCTAATATCTTTCAACCGTTAGATCGAACTTAGCTTGTTACACACAAATGAAATGTACCCTCATTTAGGTTTATGTAACCGTACCTAAACGTGTACACCATGTTGGTTCAAAAATAGTTAACCGAGGTTAGCCATATGATTACTCTTGTATCAACCTTATTCATCTTAACCTTAACTGGTTCAAATGACTCAAATGAAACTAGTTAAAGAGTTGTTCAATTGCATAGAAAACACAATTGAAACCAAATCGGTTTGATTCACTTGAATCAATCATGAACATTATAGCCACGGTTTGCAAAGATTGCATTCCTTATGATTTAAATGTTTAAGTTCATGAACTGACCGTTTTGACAAAGTAACCAGCTTAAGTATGCGAACGGGTATGCGTACATAAGCAACGGGATTTTGAGTTTGTTAAGTTCCCAAACTCAGCAGTAATTTTCGGTTTGAAAACTTCCGTAGGTGACTAGTTAAGAGTTTGTCAAAAACCAAACTCAAAGCGAAATTCTCGGTTCGAGAACTTCGCCTGTATGCGTACATGTACGCATACTTAACCTGTCTCCTTCACCAATTTCGTATACACACATATGCATACTCTTGGCTCCCGGATTATGGATTAATACAATAATGTGCGAACACACTATATATGCTTATATCCAAACATGGTTACATTCTCAACTCTTTATTTCAATCATTGAAACATTCTTCTATAATGACAATAGCCGTTTTCAAACACTATTAGCATCAAAGCAATTTTCAACATATTGAAATAATCATTATCGAAACATTCCAAGCCTACATCAAATGATTGTATCCCACAAACCATGTAAGATTTTACTCGACAATTTTCTCATGATATAAGACGAAATTGGTTGAAGCGAAAGCTTACCAACATATATTTCGAGAAATATGTAAGCGAGATGAGTCAAGTCTCCACATACCTTTTGTCGAAGAAGTTCCACAAGCTCCCTTTAGTAGTTCTTCGTCTTCAAATGATGAACTCTGTGAAATCTAAGCTCAACTACACTATCTATGTCCTAGTCTGAGACATCTATAAATAGGCTAGAAATCAAGACTTATAGTTTTGATCACTAACATTGACAAACATGCTTGAGATAGAAACGCATGCGAGTTTGACCGAGCAGTGCTCTAACATCTTGTCTTATAAGGAAGGAGGAATACGTGTTAAAGATCTCTCTATTTCAAACCTTTCTTTTAACCTGAGACATATATGTGACCTGGTTTCTCACAGACATTCTGTTTGGATTGAATGGATTCATAAAATCTCATCAAGAACAAGAATTTATGGAGTTGAAAGACCCCTCAAGATTATTTTTGGTGCTGGGGAAGGTATTTTGGAGCAGAGAAACACTACTTAGGATCAAATTGGTTATATTATTGGTGATGGATCCAAAACTCGTTTCTCCATGATCACTAGCATCCTAATGGAAAGTTCATTGACTGTATTTACCACACTAGTATTACCCAATATTTTCCAAATGATTTGGCTTTAGTATCTGACTTTATTGAGGGGAATGATTGGTTTTTACCTTTTCCTAACTCTTCTCTTGCAGCTGAAACTTTTCTTAAGATTGTTATTGTTGATATTAACCCCCAACATGAGGAGTTGATTATTTGGAGGCCTAACTCTGCGTGTGTGTTTGTCATGAAAGATACTTATAAAGCCATTTATACTCACTCAGCTCATGTGTAGTGGCATTCTCTGGTTTGGTTCAACCATCATATCCCTAGACATTGTTTTATATCTTGGTTAGCTCTTCATGACAGATTGAAGACTAGAGATAGACTCTTAAAGTGGGGGGTCATTGATCTTGATTATTGTGTGTTATGTGAATCTGGTAGAGAATCTGTTGCTCATCTTTTTCATGATTGCGCATTTTCTTCCCTTATCTAGAGTGTTTTACTTTAAAACTTGGGGTTCAATAGAGGCTCTACTCAAACCTGGGAGACTGAGATACAATGGCGCCTCACTTACTTTGCAGGAAGTGATTTGATTAGTTCTATAACAAAATTGGTTTTCACTAGTTTCATTTACTATATTTGGAGGGAATGAAACAACAGAATCTTTGCTGCTAAAAAAATATTCTGCTTTTTAAATTATTCTGCTTATTATATAAGCTATCCATCTTAAATTGAATGCTCATGTCAGATCTTGTAGTGACATTCCTGAGAATAGATATTTTATGATGAAATGGAATGTGGACTGTATATTTACTCCTAAATATGAAAGCCATGTTTGTGGGTTGGTCCCGATGAAGATGAAGTCATGATAAACTTTGATGGGTCCTTAAAAGAAGATTCAAATTGGTTTTGGAGCTATTCTCAGGACTAGAAGTGGTGAAGTTGTGGAATGTGCTTATGGAGGAAGTCAACCTATTTCAGTGGCCGCTCATGAATTACGAGGGATTTAGTTAGGCTTGAGATTAGCTATTGAGAATAATGTGCACAAATACATGTAAGTTTTGACTCTATGGTTATTGTCCTTCTTCTTAGGAAGATTGAACCTAAGTCACCTTGGAATATATTGAATATCTGAAGAAAGGTTTGTTTACTTCTGGAGAACTTTGCGGGTGTTAAATTTAGTCACTGCTATAGGTAAACTAACAGGGCAGCTGACATTCTTGCGTAGTTTGCAACCTAGCAAAGAAGTTTATTAGACTATATGCCAGTCAATTTAGGTTTGAGTTTTAGCATGTTCTTTCTAAGATAGCGGTAGGAAAGTGTAGTTTAGGTGAAGGTCTTTGTGTTCTGTTTTTCGGTTTTCTTGTTTGTTTTTTGTTTTGGTTTTAGACTTTAGCCCGGATGATTGTGTCAAAAAAAATTAAAAAATTAAAATACAACCATCTAGGATCACTGGAAACCTTGTATTGATGATACATTAATGTGTAAATGAGAAAGAGAACACTTGGAAAATATCAAGTGTTTTCGACGTCTGGGTAATGGTGGCAGAGCTAGGCAACATGCGAGGTTTTGGCACTGATTCAAAGTGGAGATTATGAGTCAATTTTTAAAATTTATAATAGAATTTGGTTTATATAACAAAATTTTGTATCACAGTGATTAATTTTGAGTTATGGAGCAAATTTCAAATCTTGTGCAGGTTTTAGATCGTGACCGGTTTAAAATTGCATGATAGGTATTGGCTGGAAGGATACATTTGTCACCATAAATTTTTTAGGCTTAATGGAAATTTTGGGCAAGGGAGAATTTTTGAGTCACATGGCAGATTTTCGGTTTGGTCACGCTGACAACTTTTGTGTAACATGCCAGATTTTAGGATTACAGTTATGTTTTGGTAAGTTGGACTGCAGATTTAGGACCGGACACAAAAATTCAACCGTTAAGCGTGGTTAAAGACTTGCAACCAAATCTGGATGAACCATGTTTTAGGGCATACATGAAAATTTTAGGGCATACAAAATGATTACCCTAACTAGGGTGTGGTAATAAGGGGTATTCAAGGATAGGTAAATTACTTAGTTACCCTCAATGAATTCATTAATTTAGATTGAGTAATTGGGGGATATGAATTACTTCCCCCAACCAAAGGTGGCTGCTAAGGGGTGTTTTTTGGGGGCGAAAATACTAAAACGCCCTTAGATTAATTAAAAACATTATGAAAAGACTGTTATGACCTTTCCCCTAAAACATAAAATCAAATAACCAAATTCATATATCCCCCAATTCCGGATTTGATGATCAAAAAAAAATCTTCATCTTCTTCCTCATCGTTCATGCCTCAAGAACCAAATCGAAAGCAAACCGAGAACCAAATTGATTGCTCAACAAACACATGAACAAAGAATCGAGAACATTGCTCAACAACTAGAAGAGGATGCATGCGAGCTCGGATGATCAACCACTCGCAGAGTCATGGCTTCTCCGAGAAGGTAAGTGATTTTTGAACTCATTTATGATTGTTTTAATCGATTTGTAGCCATGGGTTTAGGTTAGAATCGCCAACAATAGCTGAAACTTTGTCGAGTTTACAGAGAGTACCAGAGCATAGGATATAGGTTTGAATACCATGCCGGTTTAGGTACCGGCATAGCATTTGGGATGAATACCACGCCGGTTTCAATTTCGATAGTGAATTTGCGAAGACCGGCATACAAATTGGGTTGAAGACTATTCCGGTAGTCAACTAAAAACACACAGAACAATATTTTGTACCTAGGCATTGTATCTAGGTTTCGTGAATGCCGGTATTTTAAAAACCGGCATGCATTAGTTCAATTCAAAAATGCCGGTAGTACACTTAAAACATACAGAACATCACTGAAATTGTGCTCAACACTGGCACACTATTTAGGTTCCATAGGATGCCGGTACTACGATACTAAGCATGCTCGATATTTAAAGTTTTATGCCGGAATATTGAACCTGAACATAAACATTCCAAGAGATGAAAAATTTAGTCAGTTGAAGTTCTCAGACTTTATAGCTTATGCGGTGAAGGCACTGGGTCAAGTCGTTCGTCCAGAATTCAAAGCAATATTTGACAAAACACCTAATGAATTCGATAGCTTCGACGATGTGTTGCATCTTTATGAAGGATACCGGTGGACGGCCAATTAATCAAACTGGAGATTCCCATTTGTTGACGTCAAATTGGAGCCTCAACTTAGAGTTTGTTAAAGAACTCCTTCGTTCTGACGGCGAAAAACCCCTCAAATTCCCCAAGCCTGAAGTGATCCAAGGTATCATTTCTGTTTATTTACCCATTTGAAACTGTATAAATGATTTACTAATTTTATTCAATGGTGTTTATGCAGCCAATGAATTTGCTTGGAGGACATAACAAGAGAGTCAATTTGGGAGAGTGGTGGGTGAACGTAGTGCACTTGCAATCCTTGAAGGTACCGGAACAAGTTGAGGACGATGAGCATGATGAAGGGGAAAGTGAGGAGGAAGATGATGAGGTTCATCCAAGTCAATTAGCAAGCCAAAGCGAAGTTGGTGGGACGAGTCAACAACCAACACAAGGCAAGGGCAAGGCGCAACCCAAAGTTAAAATGTTCCGGTACACATACCGACATGTACGGAATGCTCAAAACACTGCCAGTACCGCATCCCGGCATATAAATTACTATGCCGGAACAATCAGTTTACATTATTTGGTTCCTGTATAGAAAATGACATGTACCGGCATGGTGGTGTTTGCTAACGTCCATGCCGGTATTCCAAATTTCCAAATACTCATAAATATGTGACAGAAAACCGGCATCCTCGACATATAAGTTTCTATGCCGGTATCATATACCGGCATCCTCGACATTTAAATTTCCATGCCGGTATCATATACCGGCATCCTCGACATTTAAGTTTCCATGCCGGTACCATAACTTTGAAGATTACGGCAATAACACCATACCAAAAAAGAAAAGAAAATGGAGAGTACTAATGAAATAGAGAGGTTTACGGAATTGGAGACAAGGATTTTAAAATTGCAAGAAGAAAATGCAACATTGAAAGCCTTGCAGAACGGAGTTTCTGGTGTAGAAACTTCCAAGGAATGCATGATCGATGTAACCGATGAGGCGCAATTGATTGTAAATTGAAGTCCAAATTCCATTTTTACACACCGTTGCAAATGTTCTTCACCGCAAGTAAATTCCAATGGTGTGCACGATTCGGGAGGTATAATTTATATTCTTTTAGTTTAGTGCTTTATGGTTAGATGTTTTACAGCGTCTTGTTCTTAATTGCATTCATATAGAGCTGGTAGTTCTTACTCTCGTCTATCTTTAACTACTAAAATTATTAACGGCATACCCGCAGTTAGAGTTGGTAGTAAGATTAAAAGCATGGGAATCGGGATAGTTTGGTAGTAAAAAGAAACTTTACAAGATCTTTCTAGAAGCTGTAAAAAGAGAGGGGGAATATTGCAATGCCAACTTGGTATTGCCATTCATTGTCAAGAATTGACAAGACTATATATATATATATATATATATATATATATATTTAGAAACTACTACCTCCAGTAAAATCTTTCTATTTACAATCAATTGATTCGACTACTAATAATGCATTTGAATTACACCAAACTACTACTAACAATCAAAACTAGGACTACAAAGACGGTACCAATCATCGAACAAGCCAATGAATTTTGTTGTACACTAGGTGAAGATGCAGACCGTGAACGGCTCTTTGGAGGTGACAATGAGAAAATCAAGAAAGATCTTTGAGTAATATCTAGCTTTCACTTAATTGGATCGATATAAAGAGTGTTCAAGAATATCATTCTTACTCATTGGTAGTCCAATATCTTTAATATGTACTGCTGCTTTAAGGTGGCATATTTATTTGCCTCTTGCATTATCCCTAACATATGAGAATGCTCAAAACACCTGCGGTACCTCGTCCCAAGCATAGAAATTTCAATGTCGGAACAATCGGTTTACATTATTTGGTTTCTGTATAGAAACTGACATGTACCGGCATGGTGGTGTTTGCTAACGCCCATGCCGGTATTTCAAATTTCCAAATACTCTTAAATATATGACAGAAAACCGGCATGCAATCTTGGTTTGAATACCACGCCGTATGTTCTTGAACAATTGTGGATATTTTGTCCCAAGCATACAAAGTTGTATGAATACAATGCCGGTTATAGAGGTTCCGCGTAGTATTCATACAACGAGCATGCCGGTATTAAGCTTTTTCGAGACAGAAATGGCGGTTTCAAAAAAAAAAAAAAATTAAATTTTCGACCTCTTTGAAGCATTACCTCGTGTGTTGGGGTTGCTTGTATGTTGAACATGTTTACTTTCTTGAGTTGGTTCTTCACAAAACACTTCATGGTCACGAAAATCATGATTCAAAGGTGTTGGTTCATCATATAACTCCAATTGTGAGTTGTTATCATACAACGAAGATTGAAGATATGATTGTTGTAGTTGAGCTAAAGATTCAGCTGCTGCAATTCTCTTATCACAATCATCTTCCATTTTCAAAAACAAATTCCACTCAAATTTTTTTCCTCTCCTTCTACTCCTCACTCACACAAATTAAAATAAAAAATCAAACTAATATATCCCCCAATACTTAAGATTTTACTAATTAAAATTAATCACTAATTAGGATTAGTGAGGGCTAGATTAGGAATTAAAAAAATAATTACATAGGGGGTCACCCAAAATTGCTATTGGGACACCGTTTTTGTCCTGTAGCCATATCCCCCAATTAGTTTTCATATCCCCCAATTACTAATTCTTAATTTACTTATTTATTTTGTCATTTAATTTTTTTTTAATTTTTTTGATTTTTTTTTTTATGTTTTTTAATACTCCCTCCGTCCCACTAATAAGTGACCTAGTTACTTTTAGATTTTGTCCCACCATTAAGTGACCTATATCACTAAACAAGGAGATATTCATAAAATTATCCTTTTAATTGATTATAAGAAATATAAGAAATATGCATAATTTGATATTCATATTCATATTCGTTACGTAGGTGTTTTAAAATGCTTTACATTGGTACGAAGTTTGCGAACATCCGTGGTATAGTTTGAGAGATAAATCATTTCAAAATTTCACTATTTATTATCCATAAGGGTATAACTGTAAAAAGTGCTTAAAAATACTTTTTCCCTTGTTTGCCTTAAAAATTGTGCAAACTTGAACTAGGTCACTTAATAGTGGGACGGAGGGAGTATTATTTTTTTTATTTTTTTTAAGTTTTTGTTTTTTGTTTCCACTAATGGAAATTGAATTTTAAATGAAATAAAAAAATCGAATTTTAAATGAAACAAAATTGAATTTAAAAAAAAATGTTTTTTGTCTTAAAATTGATTTTTAAAATAAAAATTGAATTTTATAAAAGAAAAATTGAAAAAAAAATATTTTTAAAAATTCAATGTTTTTTATTTTAAAGATTTTAAAAATGTAAATAAGGCAGTTTTGGCATTAATCAAAATATATGGATAAGGGGCTTTTATGATTACTATCTAATAACCCGTTTTTGTCTTTATATGGTATGCCCTAAAACACGGTTCATCTGGATTGCCAACTCCGTATGATTCCGCCCATTGGGCCGGGACATTAAGCACTATTCAGAATACTGTCTAAAATCTCATTTCTCATAGGTTTATGAAACGTATAAACTCGACTGGTAATGGTGCAGTTGAAAATTGAAATTGCCCATTTTCCGGGAGAGATAAGAACCGCAGCAGCTACCCGAGGGAATTTGAAGCAGCTCCGTCCTTTTTTTTTTATCGGTCAAATAGAAAATTCATTGAAAAAGAGGCACTTAAGAGGTACCTCAACCCAATGATTACAACCGAAGCAAAAAAAAGGGAGCCGAAGGGGATTCGACTACCCAAGGAAAGGGATTTTTTTTTTTTTTTATGGAAGCCGGTATAAGGAATCCACAAAGAAATCACCATATTTAACGTAAGCTCGAACATTTTAGTGTTTGATTCCGCCCAAAAGAATGCTTGTAACTTGATATCTCTAATGAGGCTCACCAAAGTTTTTTTTTTTTGTTATCAAAAATTCTTGCATTTCGCTCTTTCCATATGCACCACCGTATAGCAACGGGGATGTTGTTCCATATTCGACTAAGTCTTTCGTCTTCCCAATTAAACTTCCAAGCCTTTATAGATGTAGCGATATTAGGGTCATATGTCCAACGAAAGTGGCACCCTTCAACAAAGTAATCCCATATTCTCCGGATTCTCCAACACTCATAGAATAAGTAGGAGCTCGTTTCATTATCTTCATCCCAAAATAGCACAATGCTTTGGGTTCCTATGTTACTGCTCTGAGTATCTCCATACACTCTCTTTGGCCCTGTGCTTTGAATATTATTTACTTTTTGGTCAGTAAATAGTGAAGTTCATGTGTTCGACTTCAAATCATGAATTTCAGCCAAGACAATTCAAAAGGAAAGAACATCGGATTTAAAGAACATGAATCTAGAAAAACTAAGTTTCGTAGCAACACTGCCCACCCGTTAAGAACCCATTAGATATCAAAGAAGAGATCTAAAAAACACAACAAACAACAGGCAAATTTACATCTCAATTTGAAAAGAGTATTAACCAAAAACATATACTCAATGAACATGGAAGAAGACCACTTTTACATTCCAATTTACATGGACAACTCGTGAGGGAAAATAAAAAAACTCTGTGAATGAGAACACATTAACTTAGGGGCAGAACAACAAGCCCAAAGCTCAGTTTAAGATTCTACACCAACCTGTAATGCTACAAGAGGAAATCAGGGATCACAGGCGATTGGATTTCTGCAGTTTGACGAGTCTTGGACCTACCTTGACGATGACTCTTCTGCTTTTCCTTTTGGCTACTTTCTTCACCATCTTTCTTCTTGGATCTTCTACGTCTCTCTTTACCATGCTGACTGATACTAGTGCTAGGGTTTTCTATTTCACCCATATCTTTAGATTGGGGAACATGCCCAGTATCTAGTGAGACCTCTTTTCCGTTTCTTTTTCCAGTGTTAGAAGGCTTACTTTGTGATGACATGTGTTTGGCTTCATCCCCCAAAAGAATATCTCGGATAGCACCTGAAAGCATATCATCTTTTGAATCTTTCGGTTTCTGTACACCCGAAACAGTTACTTCTTCTCCATCATCCAGTCGTACCACCACAGGACGTCGCTTTGTTGTGCTCTTCTTTGTCGAGTCAACTGACTGCCCTGGAAGTCTTAAAAGATCTTGAGCACCGTCAATGGCATTACTCAACTCATTTACAGGCGGATAATCATTAGATCCACTTCCATTTTTATCTGCAGAGAGGTAATATAGGCCATGTCTCTTTCGATGTTCAGATAGCAGAGATGTAGACTCAGACGATGGCTCCGACTCTTTCTCAGTTTGCTGAGAATTGTGCTTTTCAACAAAAAGAACACTTCCAAGGGAAAATGAACTTGATGGAGTGAGATTAATATCACCACAAACAGTTTCCAACTCGGACAAATTTTCCTTGAGCAGAAGTCCCTCAGGTACCGGAACTCTTTGTTGAGCACTCAGTGAAACTGGACCGAGCTCTTTGGAAAATGCATTCTGCAGTAAGTCTAGAACTTTAACACCTTGGAGTTCTTCCGCCCTTAAACTTCCTTCCCTGACCAGCAAACCAGGTAGTTCTTGCTCCATTAGGTCAATCAAGCCAAGAACATTCCTTGTTCTTTCCTGCAGTTCTACTTCATCGCTTCCTGATAGTGGCCCTAAAGCCATTTTTATCATATTTAACATGTTAAAAATAGACTCGTGAGTGAAAGGATCATTCTCTAAAGAAGCTGAAGAAGAAGTCTGCCCGTTATCGATACTTCTGTCCTGAGTATGACCTTCCCCTGATCTTTTCATCCTTGGATCGAAATATTCATCCCCTTCTGAGAAAGAAGCTTCCTGTTCTGATGCTTCAGCTGATTCTTCTGGTGCCAAATCACCCACAGGTGTTGAAATAACTTCTTTCGGCGCAAGATAAGAATAAAGGCAGAAGACAAGAACTTTAAATGCAGATTGGATATACACAGCCCTAACTAATGGTGGCAAGAGATTTGTTCGTGGCTGTAATAGTGCCTCCATAAGTTCAAATGGGTTTCTTGAGAGTTCAATATGTTCTCCAGAAACCCAAGCAGCTGCACGTAATATTCTATGCATGTAAGGATTACTCAGCAAGGCTGGATCAATGAGAAGCTCACGAGCAACACGTACAATTTCAGGCCTAACTTCCGCAACCCTCAAACAAATGTCAACAAGTTGCCGTTCAAATTCTTCCCCCTTTTGGCAGTGTGGATTCCTCGAGATATCCCCAAGAAGAGAAACATACCAATCGAAATCAACAATAACTTCGTAAACATTTCTACTACAAGTCGTTAAAATCGAGCCCAAAATCTCATTACAAAAATCAGGATCGGATTTAAGCGCAGCACCAACCAAATAATGAGTTATTTCAGCTACATTACCCTCTGAAACCATTTCCATAACAAGCCGCAATGATTCAAATTTAATATTTGGATCCAAATCACTCAACGACTTAATCACGAATTCCTTGTTTTCAACCACAGCCCACAAATGTTGCTTCGACCCAAGAATCGAAAGCACTTGCAATCCAAGATACTTCAAATTCGGATCATCATCATTATCAGATAAAAAACAATCACGAATTTTTTCAACTGCAAGCTTAAGTATAACCTCATAATCAGTCAAACAAGTAACCACAGTCCTAATACACTCAAACATTAAAGACTTTGATGACGTCCTCTTCATATGCTCCCCAATAGGATCAATTATCCTCTTCGCTAACCTAGGTTCTAAAGGCGCCAACTTACTAAACACCTTAAGCACCTTAATCAACACCCAGTTATTCTTCGAATCAACCAAAATCTTATAAAACTCAGGAGCTAAAGGAAGATAGGATCTTGGATCTTTCGAACACAATTCACAGAAAACCCCAATAGCTGCCGTCGGATCTGAATTCACACTCTCTAAATTCTCAACCAAACGTTTAAATGAAACCCTCACTGCATCAGGATACTTATTAAAAACCCTTAAAATAACCGCTACGGCTTTCTTTCTAACAAAATCTTTACTACTACTCAACAAAGTAAAGATCTCAGGAGTTAAATCTCTAGCTAAATCAGTATTCCCAATGACAGCCAAACATTCTAAGGCTAAACCAGCTTCAAATTGATTACTACTATTAAGATCTTTCCTCAACTGATTAGTAATCAAAAGAATAACATCTGTAGATTCATTAAACGACTGTGAAGCAGCTAAGTAACCAATTTTCTTATGAATGAATTTTGTACTACTCATAACTTCAACAACATGAAAAGATGCCCAAATCATATCAACAGAATGGATTGAATTTAGATATGTTAGTTTTTCTAATGCAATTGATTTTGTTTGAATGTCTGTTGATTTGATTTCTCTTTTGATTTCTTCTAGGGATTTAGATATGAAGTTGTATTCAGTTACCTGGAGACGTAAGCCTTTGATTAGGTCATCTAATGAACGCTGGAAAAAGGATTCCATTATTGATGATCCTGCCATTGATGATGAAGATGAAGAACTGTGAAATTGAAGATGAAGAAGAAAGAGACAAGGGAATTGATGATGAATTCCCCGAACTTCCCCAGTTTCACTAAATTCAGGGATTTTAAAATGATAATTATTTTCACACCTGTTTGTCACGAATACGTTTACACCTTGTTTACATTTCATGGGCTTGGACCGAGGTTCCAGACCTCTTGATCACCAAGTATACACTAGTCCATTTTATTTTTATTTTTTTAAAGGCAAAATGCATTAAGAAAGCCTCCAAGTCACCGGAAAAGCGACGGAGAAACAAAGAATTACATGAATATGTGAATTACAGCACAGCATTCCAATTATACAAAATAAAGTGGAAAGACTAAATTCTAAAAAAAATATCAGTGCTAATCGTCAAATTGAACAATAGAGACTTAATTTTTATAATGACTTGTTTAATGTTTCTAGAAACATTTTCATAAAGCCTACTAGGTATCATCGGGGCCTCACGGCCCCGACTCAACCTCTCATTAGTGTTAAGAGTCACATAGTCTTCGAAATCCAACACATGATTTTTAGCTTGATAAGTCCCATGAAAATATTGTAAAATATCAATAATATGGATGTTATCCAGATATCTCCATTGATGTTGTCTAATTTATGTTATATAGGTATCGTCGTTGATGATTTCTACAATTTTTTCCTTCGTATTTTCGGTTCACTGATTCAAGGATAACTAAATGGTGGTCATTGATAACGTGAACATCACTTGTGAAAGATGACAGTTAAAGTATTATGTGACTTTAAGCGGATGATGTTGAGCGTTTTTATCTGATAATTTAAGTTTATGTGTGGTTTGAACCAAAACTGAATCATTTACTTGGAACGAACAAATGAACAATTTCAGTATTTTCTTTAATAAATTACTCAGAAGAAAAAAATCTAAGTATTTCAAAATAGTAAGTATAAAATTTAATAAAGCAATCTAGAAAATCTATTCCGAAGAGAAAGCTTTAAAGTGAATTTCAGTATTTCAATTGTAAGGTTATTCAGTATTTCAAAATTACTCATCTAGAGAAAGCAATCTAGAAAATCTAGAAAGATGACTGAAATTTAATAAAGCAATTTCAGTATTTCAAAATTAGGTGAATAATGCAAAAGCTTTAAAGTTGTTCAAGCAGTTGTTTAATTTGTACAATTTTTTTCTTTGTCCTTGTTGCTTCAGTTGAAATATGGTGTGTTATTTTTGGAATGAACCCTATCTATTGAACACTATGTCTTCGTAATGGATAAACTGCTTAGCTTATCTTTCTTGAAATGAAATACATTTCATTTAAACAACCCATGTTGATGTTTCAATTATATATCCTCGTCTTCTCCATTGTCATTGATTTCCAATGTGATTCGATTGGCTAAATAACCACATAGAATTATTATTTATTGCTTTCCTCTTTCATCTTGTATCACACTATTGTTTAACACCTCTCTCTAGCGCTTCAGTTCAATTTTTTGGAAATTGAGACCAATTTCTTCCCGCAAATGTAACAATCTAACTTTTTTTTATGTGTTTTAAGTGTACAAAAAAAAAAAAAACAATGCCTCTCGAACGTTTACTTAGATATAATTATGTTGTAATTACCCGTTGGGTCTTTTACGTCTCCAACTCTTGTTAAGAGATCCTATATTCGTAAGTAGATGAATCTATATCTCGTAATTTTATTGTTCTCAACTTTAAAGGTTTATCTATGAGTGTATGGTGTGTAGTATAATCACACTGTATCCTCGTATTGGTTTATAAAGTCATGTATAGCTACAAAAGTTCGCAAGTAGATTGTAATCTGCTCTCGTAGCTTTTCTCCGTGGTAATGGGAGTGTGGTGGCATCTCAATCGCGGGAATGTGATCTCCCTGCATATAAATCTGCTAAGTATTTGCATTTTTTTCCTTAATAATTTGTTGGATAACCATTGTCATTGAGTTGTTGAGGTTTTTATTTATTACATACACACAAAAACTTGACAAAACAACTCTTTTCGTTTTAGTTAAACATGTGTTCTTATTTCCTTTTTAGAAGATATATAATCCAACCTAGTACAGCCAACTAATAAAAAAATTTGAACAAATAACCGATATATAATCTACAAAAGTTGTGTCATGGGTTAACACTGAATTTCTCCACTGTTAAAGTTGGAACGATGTTATATGTTTTCATCTTCTATGTATAAAAATAAAAATAGTTATCTTAGTTGATCGCTATGGCTATCTTGTTGGCAGATTTCAACATTATTAATAGTCATGACATGGCACAACCTTCTTATCATGTTTGGATGGTGTTTGTGGCTAATGATGTTGCATTTCCTAATTGTTAAATAAATATCAATTGTTATTTAAACACGATAAAATCATACCTAGGAATTTAGCACCTCACTGATTCTTGGGTAATCTTCTTACCTTTTGTGGTCTTCTAATTCATGTTGAGGTGATATATGTGTTGCATGACGAAACTATGATAGGAAAATAATATCTTGATGATCTGTAATTGGACGTTGTATTTGTGGTACATCCTATGTGTGAGGTATTCCTACAATTATTATTTTTAGTTTAGAGCACTTGTCTGCTAGTAAAATATGTCGAGCATGGTGTAGATTTACATTCCATTCCTCCCCCATAAGTGAATCAACCAAAATGAGTTTGGATACCATCAAATTATCACCAAGTAAAAACGTCGATAACTACTCTTGTTATTATCGTTCCCATCCAAGAGTAACCATGCACTTTTAAGTTTTAACTCTCTTGTATACTATTAACTTGTTCCGCCAATTTTTAAATGTGATTTGTTTCTCCTATATCAGTGGATTATACCCAACAAGCTCGACAAAAGGTTAGAGTCTACTTCCCAACAGGCTGACATTCAATGTTCTGAAAACCGGCCCGGCCCAGCCGGTCAGCCCAGTGAATCGGTGACCCAGTCACCTTTCCGGACCGTTTCTACAGTGACCCAGTAAATTCCCAAAAAAACGGCTTCTATAGTGAAACTCGGATGACCCAGCCGAGCTGACTCGTGATTCGGACAAACCCAGTACGACTCAATGGGTCGATAGTAATTAAAAAAATATATATTATTCAGCTAAGAATCAAAATCACGATACAATTTCTTCAAATAATATTCATAGATTCAACACACACCCATATCAAAATTAATTACAAAATGGATTAACAAAACATCCATAATAAAAAAGGTTAGAGAAGTTCTTCTTGTCTCTAAGAGATATAATTTCCCATTCTATAAATTGAAATTTTTATGATCTTCGATCTATTTTGATCCAAATGAAAAGATAAACAAAAGAAAAGGAATGAACAACTTAAACAGGAAGGAAAGAAATAACAAAACCCATTATTTGATGATTACGTTACAGACCATGAGAAGATACAAAGTTTCTTCTTTTTTTTTTGTTGCAATCCTTTGCCACTTTTTACGTGCATATAAATTTTCAATTTCTTCGTTTCATCAAAAAGTTGGGGTTATGCTTCAGATATGGAAGTTGAAGTGGGCATCACGATGGTACAGAGAGTGAGTAATAGGCCTATGTAAGGGAAAGAGAGTGAGAAGGAAATCCCGATGCTTTAAATTCAGGTTAGGGTTTGAGGGGCGGAAATCGTAAATAATTAAAATTTGAGGGATAGAATTTGGCAGTTAGCAATGTAATGTAAGTAAGTACCGATCAAAAAAAAAATGTAATGTAAGAAACTTGGACCGTTAGATTAAGTTGAATCTCTTGGCAATGTAATGTAAGAAACGCAGTTATCTACTGTCTCACGTCCCCATTACCTGGTCCCTACCACTAGTGTATTTGCAAGTTTTATAACTTGTGAAAAGTAGTGGACGTGTAAAAAGTTAAAATAATTCTTATACTGTACACTTGACCCAGTGAACCCGGGTTGATTCACTGGTTGAACCACTGACTCTTGACCCGGTAAGTTTTCCGGTTCGCTGCCCGGGTCGGTTTTCAAAACATTGCTGACGTTATGTTGAACCCAAAAGTCTTTGTTATGCCATTGACATGCCTTGTTTTTCCAGTGCCTCTATGTCTCGAAACATTTCATATATCCTCACTTCACAATCATTAGTTGGAAAGAAGAGAATTGATCAGAGCCAAAAAAACACTCTTTGTACTCGTCTAGCTAAGAAGATCTAATACAAATTTTGATTCTTGGAATACTTTTCTCCTGCAATTAAGTCGATGAAGCTAAAGATATCATATTTAATAAAATTGTTCATGCATTCCATACTCCAGAGCTATGTATCGAATGAAAATCCAGCAAACATACAACATAAAATTATGGTTTGTTTCAACGTGTTGCCTGATTTCGAGATATCGGGAAGCTATTTATGAATGATCAGTATAGTCTATACACATACAATAATAATAATATATTGTTTGCTATTCTTTTTGTACTTTCTTCAGTTTAAGCCAACAGAGAGCCTAACCTTATTTAGGAATCCTCAAGAAGATAAAGAAAAGAAGGCCAAGATTTTAGAGTGTCTGTTATTGGGGAGTTCAGCAGCTGATGTTACTAATCTTGCATTGTCGATATAAATCTTCATCGCCGAAGTCGTGATATTCCCTCTGCAATTACAGTTTCTATCATAAAATTAAGTAATATAATCATAGGTATGATCTGGATACATTAATTATATTAGTTATGCATTTATAAAGCTTTGAATCAAACAAACAACATACCTTAATAGTTTCATAAATGAGGGTTTTTAGACAAAAACACCATCCCAAAATGTTACAAAAGTCTATAGTTTTTCCACACCATCTTGGTTATGCATGAGAATTTCAGACCCATTAATGTCTTCAGCTTTCTATCTTATTTAAATCCCCAAGCTTGATGTCGTATAAACTGTTAGGAACCTCCGCAGTCTTGCAGAATTTGTAGGATTTCAGTGTCTCGTCACTTTAGTTGGTGCAGTAAGTTCTATTTGAAGCAACCTAACAACAAACAACAATTTAAGGAGTATTAAACATATATGAATAAAATTATAATGTTCAAATTGTCAGCTCAAGAAAAAATAATGTACCACAAAATAAAACAACCACCACATCAACGGTTTCATTTCAACACATAAATAAAATCTTGCATGTGATCTAAATATCAAACCTTGGAGTAGAAGGAGAAACATAAGTAGATCAGGCTTCCTCCAACTCTTTTTTCATGAGTTTTAGCCTTGGCATGCTAAACTATATCTAATTCCGATTCAAAATCAACCAAAAACAATAAGTTGGCCAATAGCTAACAGTTGATAACAATACTGAAACAGATGAATATTGTACCTTCCCTTTGTTGTGGTACACGAGAAATACCATCAATTGAAACATATGTCACTCATCATATTATTATAATCATTGGAGTCGGAGAAACTCTGCAAAGAAATGGTAGCCCAAACAATTTGCGCATATGAAACTTAAGTACGAAAGAAGATATCCATGCTAACCATATTGAACATGCAAATGATGACCAGTTTGATAACATTTTAGAATCTGAGAACCAAACTTACGTACTCAAACACCATCTCTAGGCCACATGAAACTTAACAGTATAAGAGATGACCCTAATTTTCTTGAAATGCAACTTATATTAGTATCACAACGCGACAAACTACACAACCCAGGACAAATAGATAATTGGTTACTGTCTTTTAACTGATATTGGGTTGGTATTTATACATCTAATATCAACGCTTCCAAAACAGCGCAGATTAGATGCAAATACACTAACCCTATCCTGTTAACAACAGTTCCTTCCTCTACGAATTGTGTAGAGAGCATCACCCATGTGAGATTGTATCTCATCCTCTTCTGAACCCATTGCCATCTAAGACTTTTGAAAAGTTAAAGCTTGAATTGTCCCATACCTGCAACTACCGCCAAGTGGTGTTATATTTATATATTTGTTGTTATAATAGTTAACTTGCTTTTGACAATGTTGTACTCACGTCGAGTGTTGTGATTAAAGCTAATTCAAGCAAAGAATTCTTCAGCAATTCCACCAAAAAGTTTAAAATAAAATATAAGAAAACCAAAGTAGTTTACCTGATGTTAATAAGAAATTAGATTGGCTATCATTCACTGAACTTCGCACTCCAGTGATCTGCCAACATCTTTAAACTTTCGGAGACAAAGGAGCAGAGGAAAGAGCATCTCTTGGTGGGGATTTGTTTCGCACGAAAGTCCAGGGCCGATTAGGATCATATACCTACAAGTCGTGAATAAATCGGGTATTTTCCCTCGTCGGGTACTGACGCTCCCGTCCTGTGACGTAGTTTCCCGGTATTGAAAAGCATTTCGGACCCTTACGCTTTAGAGCTCTGTCATCCAGTTTACAACCAAGACTTCGTCTTCATCATCCTACAGGCCGCACACCCGAATCATCTCGATGCAAAATCTTCAAAGACCAATTGTTATGTGCACAAAAACACATACTGATTAATGCCAAACATACATGGACAAATATAAGAAAGTATAAACCTGCATGAAAAGGAATATCAACACCAAATAAATTAGTGAGCGCATGGATGTGGAAAAATATGACATATTTTTGCAGTCATGTTGGGTTTCTATTTTTTCATGTACTGCTACTCCCAAAGAGACAAATATAAAGGGTAAATATTGAGATGTCACAAAAAATGTCAATAGAAGGTTTAACATTTTAAGCTGGATATCTAAAGAAATAATTTATTACATCAATGAAGGATTGCAAGAGTAAGGATTGAAAGCATAAATACATGCTTATGGTAATGGAAATTATATGACTAATTTATCGCTTCTAAAAAGCTGAAAAACCAAAGAATGTCATACTCCAAATGAGAATAAATAACAACTTGCTTAAGAAGCATTGAGATAAGAAATGATCAGGAGATTGTACATTCTATTTGAGATTCTCGGTGGCTAAACCATCATATATGAGTTTGATAATTTGATCATTAAAATACAATCAAGTATCTCATGATAATTGGAAATGTTGTTTCAGAATATTCACAACTCAAGATGCTAATGAACATTACATATATTTAGCAAGTATTTTTGGGTCCCAAAGAACCACAGAAACCTTTGAAGATGAAGAAGAATACTAATTATATACAGAGACGGAAGACTCTTAAACTTAAAACACACAAAAAAAATTAAAGTGTAAAATCGATGATGAAAAAGAAGAAAGTGCCTGGCGGGAAAAATTTAGTTTCCCGATTAAAAATAAATTAGATTGAAATACTCCCGTATCAGGCATGCCCTCCTCCTCGAATTTGAAGTGAATTTGGCTTTACAAAGAAGCAAAAACTGACTATCCCTAGCTTAAAACTTATAAGAAGATAGAGCTTTGTGACACCACCATCTAGTCTTTAGGAAATGATGACGGCTAGTAGTTTAGAAGCATCCAAAGGGAATAAATAAGGAGACATTCGGGTTTACTTACATCCCATCAAAACCGGTCTGGTGGTGGTGGTGAGAGACCAACTATTGATTCTTCATTCTCTTTCGAAAAAATCAGTTTACCTAACCATAATTCCAAAGCATGTAATTTCAGCATGTTGGATTTATTCATATGCACCTAGTGAGTTAATTGGTTGGATCCCAAACGGGAATGTCGATGGTGTCGATGAAGCCGATGAGACGCTGAGTGTTTAGGCAAATAATTGTGTGAAATTGTGAGATACCTAAAAGAGAGTATATATTCATGAAACCTAAAATAATAAGACTGTAATATATTCATCACTAACTTGTATGTTCAACCAAAAGCAGTAAGACCATAAGAACTAATGACAGTTAACACAATCTGGCATGATTCGAACACGCAACCTTCTGACATGGAGTCAGACGCGCTACCATTGCGCCACAGATTCATACTCGTGCACATAAATCATGGGTTAGTTGAGACAGTGAGGGATTCCCATAAGGTCCATGCATGGGATCGACATAACTTAGATGGTTATATGGCTTCTGGTTACATAGAATACACATCTACTACGTATAGAAATGAGATACTGAAACTCTGCGAACGATATAATTGTTGTACTGATTTGCAACTCAGGATCCTTGCTTAGAGTTCAGATTTCTGGAAGAATATTTTGTGAAAGTAAAGTAACAAATGCACATGTGCATCAGCATCTTTTACCTTTAGATGGTGAAGTGAAAAAAAATAAAAGCCTTACCCTTCACAGTTAGTAAAACATAAAATCCCCGTCTGGGTATGCGCCCTTGGATTTCTGTCGCATATTCAGCTCCTATTGCAGCTGCTACCGCAGTTTTCTTGATCTACCCAATAGTTCAAGAAGTACTTCATTATTTGAAGATTGATTTCTATTCCAACCACTGTCACTATTTTCTCGGCAAACAAAATTTTAGGGGAAGGTGAATCCAATTGATCATAAGTGGCAAAAAAAAAATGCACATAAATTAACTGCCTCATCAATTTTCCAATAGTATCATACTAAACAGGGCTACTAATGCAATTGTGGATCAATTTAACTCTATATTTCTTATGTGATGTCTAAGTGTAATGAAAGAGAGCTTTCTTGGGTTAATTATAGAGAGTGCAGACTGTATTTAATTTGTACTCAACACTAATGGATATCCTTTAAAGGCTCTTCCAGATATTTTACTAATTCAATAACATAAAGAGAGTTTAAAATAGAAATCTAGATGAATACTAACAAAAAAAAAGAAATCAAGGACCTTTGATTTTCTCTTCTAAAACTATAATCAAGAGAGTGATTGCTGAAGAGGTACCTGGGAAATCGTCAAGGGAGTTGTATCTTTGAAAATTTTGCAGGAAAAACTCTGATTGGAAAACTGTTCACGAAAATATTAAGAACAGAACAGAGGTATAAAGGGAAAACCCAATATATTACTATGGCACCTTCTGACCTAGCGGAGAACCCATGGTGATTTGACTTCACGTGGAAAAAAACCTGCAAGAAAAAACTACAATCACCTTTATCATTTCTTTTGGTAGTCAATTTTTAGAACTCTCCAATCAAAGTCGGGCCGACGTTTATTGATTAAAGAGAAAAAAAAATTAACTACAAAAACGATGTTTAATAGTTTCATTAATTTTCTTTTGAAAAGAATTGCGGCATGGTACTACTTTAGAGAAAAACCCATATCGAGGAACTAAAAATGACATGAATCTGTAAGAAAATGGTGGAAATAACCCTTAAATAGACATGCACATTTTACCTAGGATTAGTTTCATAATTGCTGCTATCTGTAACTCAAGTTGTTTCAGTGCGATGAGATTCATTTTGGTGCTTTGCAATTTGAACATGTTTCTCTGAATATGACGTCAAAAGAGAAACTCAAGTATTATTCGGACATGGAAGACTACATCTTTCATTCCCTTTCATTCCAATAGTTTATTATCATCCTAGCTGTTTACTTCCGCAAGAATGTTTCAGAAAAAAAAAAAAGCATCAAACAAACTATAAGTCGTTATTCATACTAAAAAACTTGATGCGAGTGAAAAAAAATCAAAATAGTAAATTTCTATTTGAGAGTCGATATTCACTGGAGCTAGTACAAAAGCATATGGTGAATATGAGAGAAATCATAGAATCTTAGAGATACACCCTTCCTATGTTGGTTGCAAGCTAATTCAGGAATCAACTTAATGTAGTACAGGTGAAAAATGGTTAATCTAGAAAATACAAATTTACTTTATTTCCTATAAGAAACTCTAAAAATTGCCAGGCATATACGGCATCTGTTAAATAGTTCAATTAACGTTAACAAATCATGTTTATTTGAGTTAACATCATTAACTCAAAAATGCTTTAGTGGTATTCAAAATAGATAGAAGGGTTCTAAAAAAAACACCCATAGCAGCTCTTTTATCCAATTTAATGGAAAATTTACACAAACGCACCCATCCCCAAAACCAACTCGGGATTCCACAAGATATCAATCCAGCCAAAATCATGCAAGGGATGGAATAAGTTAGCCTGCATCCAGATGGTAACCTGGAACCAACCTTTCCCAACACTTGCATAGCCCCGCAGGACACGATGTTGTAGTATAAACAAAAGCCCAACATCTGTACACAAATCAAACACCACACATAAAAAATAAAATCAAAAAACATTCGTAATGCAAATTAACAAAGCGCATATTAGGGTATAAACCTTTAATGTGGATATGCTTCCTTGTACCAAGTAAACCGAAGTAGTTACCGAAGGTAAACTATAAACCTATAATTTGGTTAAAAATTTATTACCTTTGCTTATTGTAATCTATAAACGTCCGCACACCAACTTGGATCAGTCGAACAACTATTGTAAAATAGTACCACTGCATGAGTTTCATTTACTAAAATTGTATAGATTAAAAACCAACCATCCATGTACCAAACTGCATAAATTAAATTTAGAACTGAAACACCCTTAACATTTTCACATGAGACAAAGCAAAAGTCTACTAACCTTAAAATGCTCACCTGCCGGGAACTACTATAAACTTGTGTATGTAATGGTGGTTGCTTGTCCTAATGTTTATTTGGAACAGAGACGAAGTAATATATACACCTGTACACATGAGATAAAGCAAAAAGAAAAACACCCATAAGCTAGCATTGTATGGGTATTGGAGTGCTTGGTGGATCTTTTCCTAATGTAATTCATAAACAACTGCGCGAATTGAATGTCCTATGTCATTGACAGCAATCAAGGAGCGACAATGTAACTTAATTATGGTTGCAATTATCTCTAGAGACGACCTAATTTTTTTAAAATACAAAACTTAAATCAAGTACTACAAAGACGACAACCTACACAACCTATAATAAAGAGATAACTGGCTACTGTTTTTGTGGAATTAGTGTGTCCGTGGTTGAAATAAAGATATTTGACTATACATTAAATTGTCTTGGTGGAAATTACATTAGTAAACACCGATTAGCTCAGTCTAATAGTGGGACTACCAACATGACTATTTTGACAATCGAGGTCACCCAGTAACGGCAAAAGTAACTATTAATAGATATTTTCGAACATCCCTTACCTCGCCACTAAGAGTGTCTTCTTAACCTCAGGCAACATGTTGTGCAGTACCAACTGCTGTTCACTATGCAGTTCTCATCCTGACATGGATGATAATTGGCTAATTGGTTAGTGTATGTACATCTAATCTATGTTGTTTTTGAGGTAACTCAGTTACATATTTTTTTCTACCAAGAGTTAGATGGTTAGAAATTTTTGTTTCTTTTTTTCGATTTTTAATCTGAATGAGGATAAGAGCTATTTTTCTTCAATAGTAACAGT
The DNA here is from genome assembly GCA_023531295.1 of Papaver armeniacum. Classification (NCBI taxonomy): domain Eukaryota; kingdom Viridiplantae; phylum Streptophyta; class Magnoliopsida; order Ranunculales; family Papaveraceae; genus Papaver; species Papaver armeniacum. The sequence goes on from JAJJWW010012596.1 coordinate 139,533, forward strand.
AGCAAATGGAAATTCAATGATGCTAGGGACTTCAATTGACATATTCAGTGCACCTGCTTAGATATATGAATAGAAGTTCCCCATCTATAACTGTTATATGTTGGCGTTCTTAAGCTTCTCTAAAATAATGAATTTATATCAATCAATAGAAACAAAGCAGGGAGTAAATATACAAATATCAATGGCTGACTTAAAATCGGTAAAATCGCTAAGGAGGCATCAATTAATGTCCTACAATGGAAAAGGGAAATACAAAATGATATCCAAAAAACCTAATCAGTATATTCAAAATCCAAGAAATAAATAAAAATAACATGAGAAATCATAAGTTTACCTGTGATTTTATCTGCGTTGCATAGACAACAACTTGAGATAAATACAACAGTGGCGTATCTACAATCTAAGGAATATTCCCCGATGAATTACATGACCTATGCATGGTTACCACTATCTTCAAGCTTAGTGAAATTTTATTTTATGGATTGGAATTTTCTTGTCGTCCTCGCTGTCTACGGAACCTCGGCCTAAAAGTAGATACGATTGTTGCATAGACAACAACTCGGGATTAATAAAATGGTGTTACATTACTATGTCTTGCGTTTTTGTATTGATGTTGTAATGTGCCCCGTATTTCCGTCTTAATCCTACCTTCTCAGCATTTGCATAGAGTGATGGCAAGCATTCTTTTTACTAAAACAGTGAGAAAACATATAAGAGGACTATCTGATCAAAATAAATAAATTATAAAATCAGTGAAAAGGAATGGACAATCAAATGCTAAGAATTGAAATGATAGAGATGAGAGAAGGAGAAATCATTATAAATTATCAAACTTTAGCAATGCAGATTGAATAAATCAAACAGAGAAGAAATTACCACGAAAAACGAATCAAATTTGATGAAACGCCCATACTTCAAATCAGTTTCTCTTCACCTACAAAATGAAAATAGAAATAAATCAGTAACCAATATATTATAAAGAGAATTCAACCAAACACCAACCCCTGATTTGTTCCAAACAAAGTCCAAATAACATATAATCTCACTTTGAAATTATTAAACCTCAAAGACCTTACTATATGGCTATAACTGATTTATTCTCAAGAGATATGACTAATCAATACTTATAAAAATAAAAGGTAGAACACCTTTATAGCAATTGTGATGATTGAGAAAACTACAAAATGTTGATTCAATGAAGACCATCAGAAGTTAGTGTGTATCCATCAGTAAGACCTAATTTCAGAAGACGACTATCTCCATTAAAGTACACCACTTTATCTTCTTCGCTTATCAGGTAGTTATTGCATGAACACACTCTTTTCAAACCCATGTGTATACTTCTCCATTCACAGCACGTCCAATAGAACTTCTATTACCTACTTGTACAAAATCATAATATACACAACCAATTCCAAGTGTTATCTGATACTGAAAGAGGATCGATGTGCCAATCTAGATGTACCCATGACAAAAGATGCTTCATCTGGAAGAATAAAAGCCTCTGGAATTTCCTACAATATAATCGTCAATGCAACAAAAATTAACACAAATGACAGCAACAACAGGACATCATCATAAGCAACTCTACCAATGTTAGTAAGTACCCCACCACAAAGGAGAATAGGCAGTAGTAACAACATGTCATCTTCACATCTAAACAGTGGTAGTAATTACCCCATGTTTTCAAGAAGTATAATGGCTATGTCCCACACAGTATCCTGCAACCTACACTCCTTTGGTAGACTTGGAGAGCATTCACCACCACAATGAACCTACAAATTAAAAGTACACCTCATAATATAGTTCTCGAACAATGTTTGTCTGCTCAGAAAGACCCAATGACAAAGATGCACGACGTTTTCGTCATTCTCCTATACTTAACTAAATTGTTCACAATTGAGCCTTACGATGAAGTCGTTCCATGCATCCTCATGTACAATCAAGTAATAACAGAACATTAGTGACAACATTTCCTATTACAACCTGGCTTAATAAACCTGGTGGTATATATCAAGGCAGAGAAAAAGAAGTAGCTCAACATCCACTAAGCTTAAAATAGCTCAGTCAGCAAAGCAGAAAAACCAACATATTATGTGAGAATTTTATTTGAAGTCGACCGTGAAACACCCTCTCCAGCTTATGATTTAGAGAAAGTAAAAACATTTTATCATTGAAAGTTTAAAAAGTAACCAAAACGGATTGCTATCTTGCCTTATGATGTTAAATATGCATGTTATGCAGATTTCACAATCCATATGTTTTTTTTTTTTTTTAAATTAGCAAGCCCGGATAGAGAGCCTATTTCCAACATTTGCAAGCAATCACTGAAAAGTTCAACAATTACTCAAGTAAAATTAACTCATTAGATTGTTACAATATATTTTCAAAGAATTTCACATAATCTTGTTGGAAACGGTCAATTCAGGAAAACATTGTCTCGATATAAAGATTTATAATACCAACAACTATTCTGAGAATATGCTTCAAAAAAAAAAAAACTATTTTGAGAACTAAAGAGTAAAGACTACGTTGCAAGCATTCAGGATTCTTTAACTGTGTACTAAAACTACATTGCAAACATTCAGGATTCTTTAACAGATAGTTCTTAAGTGATAAAGTAGAAGATTAACATGCAATATATATTGCTTTGAAAAAAATTAGCAGTGTTTTAAACAAAATCATCACTTACTTGTTGGAGTGCCAGGAAATTCTATGTTGTAGGTCTCTTCTTATCCCATTGAGAAAGTGCAGAACTATTTATGATGCCTTGATTTTAGTTAGGCTCTCACGCTGCAAAGGAATTTCAATGGGAAGAGCAAAGCATTACTGCTACAGTGCTACTAAACCATTTCAGCAATTCATGATGAAGATGCTACTAAACCATTTCAGGAAACTGTGGTGAAGATGCACGTGATGCGTACCTGCACAAAGCACTGAGATAAGGTTAAATATGCTACTGCCTTTCAATCACTTTAAGAACAAATACAAAGTCCACTTGAGAGATTATCTTTACGAATATAGTTAAGTGGAAGCCCGCATTAAATTAAAAGTGATTGCGGGCATTCATAACTGTAAAACATAGAGAGACCCACAAAAAAAATATCTAAAAATACATCACTACTGCACTGATACAAACTTAATGCTTTACTTCCAAAATTGAATTGCCAAGAAATAACGAAACCCAAAAGTTATAATTGCTGGATTCTGTGCATTACAAACTTTGAAACTCAAGTAAATAAGAATCTAATTTAATGTCCAGTTCAATTGCAATTGGAAGAAGACCAAAGCAAAAGTAACTTCAATTCAAAGCGAATATCAAATTATATGTTGATGTCAAATCACACAATTACTTAACCTTCAAGAGGTTACTTACACCTATTTAGTAAGAAGATCATAACATTCAGCATAATTAGGTCATGATAAAAAGAAAGCAAACGCGCGAAAACAACAAACATGAGATGAAGATTAAGAGAGCAAACCCTAGAATTTGTGTTTACTAAAAGTGACTCAATCTTTCTTCTCATATTTGTTCTTCAGATCTCTTATCTTCAAAAGAGAATATCAAATGCACTTGTTTTACTTTTCCTCTCAGTATAGATTGTCGTTGCTTTTCTTCGTTTTGTCCGCCTCTCCCTCCCTCCCTCGCTAACCAAACCTCCAAACTGGAAAGGAAAATAAGTGTGGCCCTGGTTTCGTGAATTTGGGAATTTGATCAAAACACAACTATCATTCCCAGCCGTCCAAGTCAAACGAAATCCGGACGATAAGGACCGCCGGATGACCCTTTCCGGCGAATCCTGTCCACCGATTGACTCTTTGATCAAGGAGTCAATTACCACATCTTTTTGTAACAATGATTGTTCATTTTCCTCCACGCACTCCACCAGACAGCAAAAGGAAGGTAACCCCACAGAGTCACAGAGACTCTTGAGTCTGTTTTTACTCTTTTTTTATCTTCATTCCCATAAAGTTTTTCGAACATTACTTGAAAAGACTCACCAAATCCGAAAGCTGCTCAGAAAATAAGACCAAATCTCATAAGTTGTTTTATAGTGTAAGAAAAAATGAGAATTAGTCTCGGCATGATGACCGCAGAGCAAGCAATTATCATTCTAAACAATACCAGCGCTAAATAAATAATCCAAAGTTGTGGCACCATTATAGCATAACGTCTAGACCAAGAAAGAAACCTTTAGGGAGATTTTTGGATTCCAAAGTTGCTTGTCAGGGAAAGATAAAAATCTCTCTGTTCCAAGTGCAAAGTATGCAGTAGCTACAGAAAAACCTTTCTCATTGCCATATCTCCAAATCCTGTCATTAGCTGCTAAAGAGATATTATTAGTTGGGTCACCTATCACTTGAAGTAATTGAACCACCTCTACTAATTCATATTCGTTCAGTAATCTAGAAAAATTAAAAGTCTCAAGCACCTTGATCACAGACCATATCCTTCACCGAAGCTTCTTTGAATTTAAAAAACTTAAGAAGCTAGGAAAATCCCATTTAACGGTTGATGACCAATCCAAATATCCTCCCAGAAATAAGTACCACTACCATCTCCAAGAATCACATTTGAACCAGCCATAACAAAATCTTTTTCTTTCAAAATACCAGACCATAAACTCAAACAAACTAACCTGTTAGTCTGATTAGGAAACAAAACTTCAGTTGCACCACCAAATTTTTGGTTAATGATTCTTCTACACAAAGCTTGCTTTTTGTTGCCATAACTCCATATCCATTTAGCATGAAGATCTTTATTCATCAGTTGCACTTTCTTTAAACCAATTCCTCCCTGCATTTTGGTAAGTTAATTTTTGACCAATTAACCAAACTTCTTTTCTAAGATGCACTAGAACCCCACAAAAAATTCCTCATAATTCTTTATATCTCTTTGACAACACTAATTGGCATTTGGAACATAGAAAGATAGTAAGCAAGCATACTGGCCAACACACTCTGAATCATACTAGTCTCTGACCTTTTGCTAAATAAGTTCTTTTCCGTCCAGACAACTTCTGGTGCAATTTTTGTATGATATCACTCCAAACCTCTTTGCACTTTGATTTACTACCCATTTTGATACCCAAATAATTCATTGGTAGCTCTGACCGACTGCGGCCAAAAATTTCCGCACAAACCTCCCCATTATAAAGCTGACCAGGACCAACAATAGTACTCTTTCTGAAGTTAACTTTTAGACTAGAAATAGCTTCAAAAGCCCATAAAATGCTTTTTAAGTTTTTATATTTTTTTTTGTAGTTTGTGTTAGAAAAAAATGATAGAAAATACATCTTTTGACGATCTGTTATTCATTGGTGACAAGGTGTTATTTGTTAAGAGTTTTATTTTCTTTGTGAATTCTAGTCCAATGGTTTTTCGTTTCAAAATTAGTTAGCACGTAGGGATACGTACGAACATGCATAACAAAGTTTGTGTATTCTATGATGACTAAAACAATAAGGAGTCCAAACTAACAAAAATCATTATGTTAAAAAAAAACTAAAAAAAAAAAAAACAGATTTTATTTGAGATCGAAAAAGGATGGGTGTTGAGTAAAGGAAAGAGCCTTAGAGTTGGCTTTCCTTGTAACAAACTGGAATATGATTCTGAATCTAAAGAGGTAAATTTACTGATGATTTTATGAGGACCCTAAAGAAAACCAACTTTATTCTCTTACAAAACTTTTTTTCCATTTGATTTTGTTTTTTTTATGAAAAGAGATAATAGATCGCATAAAGTTCTAATAGTTGTCGCCACAATCATAGTTTCCATCATATTATCTACAACCTAAACCAAAAATAAGTATTTCTCCTAGTTGTTATTTGATAATTTAGTATACCAATCAATCTTGGGCAATCAATTTTTAAAGATTTCAACTAAAATATTTTTTAGGAATTATTAATCTTGTCTCTAATATAAATGTTGTTCAGTATACTTTCTTTGGCTTCAACTATTTTTTTTTTTTTTTAAAAATAGATTTTTATGTCATTAATTTTATTGTTGTCAGCAATATAAAAGAGAATTTTCGTTTACAATTAGCTTGATGAGAAACCAAAATAATGTTATTGTTTTTATTCTACAACTTATGACGTCTGTGTGAGATTGTGCTACTAATCGAATTAAATTGTTTAATTGTGGGTCACATGTCAGACATTTATGGAAAAAATACTTGTCAGGAAAATGAGTTGTCGATTTATCACCGCCTGCAATAAATAGCAACCGTATTAAAATCTTGAAAGAGAGACGGATTAAGTATAATGCCGATAATTTTCTTGCTAATATAGTGTGTTCCGACCTCGAATATGGGATTATGATTCTAGCAACGTATCAAGCTCAAAAGGCATATCTTTTAAAAAGTTCTTGCTAGCCTAAAAATCATTAGTTACTAACAACTATGTTGAGTGGCTGGTTAAAAATATCACATGGATGGAGTATTGTATAACAAAAAGAAGTTGCATATCATGTATGTTCTTACTTGTCTAGAACTGAGTATGGAAAACAAGTAGGGGTGACGCATTAACTACTCGTGAAGAGTTTTCAAAATAGAGAAAATAAAAATTTATAAGATTTGTGTTAGGGACAAATGAACATTCACAACGATGCTTGGAGTAAATGCGATTCTCTTTAAAGCAAAAACAATATTTATTGTTATTTATTTTGTTAATTAATGCACATTAAATCTTTATATATACATAAACTTCTTTTATAGGAATTTACCCACATTTTCAAAATTCTAATTATTATTTTCTTAGCATATTAGCCAGCAGAATCATCTCGTTGCAATTCTCTCTATCTCAGGTCAACACCCCATGTTAAAAAATCTTCATTGAAGCATATGAATCGTTCTCCAGTTCCAAACAGAGAAAATTTTCAGTTAGCAATACGTGGGTGTTTGCAAGAAAGATAGAGCTTGTGTATTAGCCTTGGTACCATACAATAATTTAGAAAACCAAAAAAACGGCATATAACAGACTTTTGTGCAAGGAGACGCCTTAGTCATATCGCACCTAGCCTCTCCTGACACATCAAAAAACATAAGAACTACATTCATAATATTGAAGCTCAGGTTGTTAAAGAATTTTCTAAATGTGTTTATATTTTGATAACTACGTACCAAAAGATTTTACAATTTATTAACATAGTTACCTAAACATGGTAATTGTGATATAATTATTGTAAGAAAATCATTTGTGAGTAATAGTTTTTAGAAATATCTAATTATGCTTTGTCAATTACCATTAAATCCTTACTTTTATAACTTTCCTAATTCTTTCCCAAATTTTCTTCTTTACTTATTTATGAAAATTATGTTAACAAAGATAATTTATGAAATTAACGAAATCGAGTTTATCATAGATAGTGTCAAATATATAATATAATCTTGATATTGCAAATTTTTCTTGATAAAGGAAGATAGTTGATATGATAATGACATTAATATTCTGATTTATCCACTCTTCAGGAGCCTTTTCTGTTTCAATGCCGATATACCCAAGCCCTTCAAGATTGGTATAATAAACAATTGTTTGACTGAATAGCTCATGGTTAGCTGCCTCACCCTTATTATTATTATTATTATAATCATCCTCTAAACCAGCAGCACGGTGATGATCTCTAAAGGAACTATGCAATGATAAAGATAGTAGCATGAAGTTTTCAGGACCAGGGTTGGGAAGAAACTCCATGATCTCGAGTGAAGGGAAAATAGTGTTCCAAGTTGCTTGGGGATTGTTAAGGTTATCAGGATCTCTTGAGTATTGATAGCTCCTAACAAAAGATCTAATGTTATTCATGATTGATCGATGGTATAGGTGATTTCAAAAGAAAGATTAGAAACTCTAACAAAGTATATAGAATTACGGATAGAGAGAAACAGAGAGAGGGAGAGAGGGGAAAAACTTGATATAGTGTGAGAAACAACAACAACTGAACATCATGTTTTATATCAGAAAAACTATAGACTTTCTTGACTGTACTTTACAAAACCAAATGTGCACGCAACATATTTTGTTTTTACTACAACACCATTTTATTTTTACCCAACATCATAACTGCAGTAGTGCCATGAAATTTTAAAGTTCAAAGATCCATTGGGAATTGTTTAGAGGTGGATATGGTTAATACGTATGTGGTTGTTTGACTATAAAGTTTATGGGCATCCATGATTGTTATTTGTATGATTATTAAAAGAGTAGATGAAGTGGTAATTGCGTTAATGATGATATATTTGATATATTGTTACAAAATTGTTGTACATTTAGTCCTAATAGATGTATGTACTGGAGAATTTTAATTTTCAGGACGTTAGCAACAATAACTACTTAATTAACATATTTAGAAAGTTCTTCAACAATATGAGCTTCAGTCCTATGAATGTAGTTCCTATGTTGTTTGATATGTTAGGAGACTAAGGCGTCTCCTTGCACGAAAAATCTGTTATATATGGATTTTTGTGTTTTCTGAATTATTATAAGGCAATAAGGCTAATACACTCTATCTCTCTTACCATACACCCGTGTAATGCCAACTGGCGTTTTTTCTCTGTTTGGCAGAGGGAAAGATTCATTTGCTTCCATGAAGATTTTTTGAACATGGGGATTTGACCTGAGATGGAAAGAGAAGCAACGAGAGGATTCTGCTGGCTAATAACCTAAGAAATTAATAATTTAGAATTTTGAAAGTATGGATAGATACCTATAAAAGAAGTTTAATGTGTAAATAAAGATTTAATGTGCATGACAAGATAAATAACAATTATTGTTGTTTTCGCTTTAAAGAGAATTTCATTTGCTTCGAGCATTAATGTGGATGTTCATTTTTCCCCAACACAAACATTATATCTTTTCTTTTTTTTTTTCTAATTTGAAAGCTCTTTATGAGTAGTTAATGTGTCACCCCTCCTTGTTTTTCATACTCTGAACTAGACAAGTAAGAACATACATGATATGCAACTTTCTTTGTTATATAATACCCCATGCATGTGAAATTATAATCAAACCAATCCCGATTGAATATACATTGGCCAATATGTTGCTAGATTAGTAATCCCATATTTGTGGTTGGCGTTCGGAATACTTGATTAGCAATAAAATTGTCAGCATTATACTTAATACGTCTCTCTTTTCAAACTGCTAATGTTAGAGGATTGCTCGGTAACCACCAAGCTTTGGTATGTCAAGTTTGGTTGTCATATTTTAGCTCAAAAATCGAAGATTCTTGACTAGATTACAAGAGTCAAGTTTGTTAGGTTAGACTAGGAATAATAGAATTATTGAGACTCGCTCGTGTTGCTCTGAAGAACCTGAAGACGTATCAGCATCAACGAACATATCAAATCCTTCTGTTTGAGGTTAGTAACACATATTTGACTTGTTCCATTTTTATCTTCGTTTCTTTCAAGTCATTTAGATTTAAAACATAACATATGAAGCATATTTATGTATCTCTAGTATTAGTGACTTGATCATTTCATTTTGATCAAAGTGCAGAGAAAGCATATACTAGTTGTTTTACACAACTTTCGTATATTGGATTACGAAATATAGTTAGTTATTTGGACTTCGTAGATTCGATATAACATTATTTGGTAATTTGTAACTAGTTAGTGTGTTGAATTTTTGAATTGATTCCATACTTCAAAGACAGTTTTAATTACATAATTTTAAGGAAGTAGACGTACGAACTTGTTTCTTCATTGAAAGGAATCAAAAAATATATTACAGGGCTGATTCCTATACCAAGGATCTCTAGTAGGACCAATCCTTTACCAAAGATCTCCACTAGGATCCGTCCCAAGGATCTTTACCATGACTGATCTTTAGATTAACCAAAATAAGATGTTTCTGATTTGATTATTATCTTTGGGTTTGCAAAGCTATCATAAATGTAGTTTAGTTAATATGGAAATTTTAAAAAATATCGACATAGTATTTGAACATGTGTTAGACTCCAAATCTTTTTTTTTTTGATAGCTTGGTACAGTGGTCCCTAGACTACTCCTAAATCCCATTCATTTAGGAATTTTGACCTCCAAATATTTTTGATATTCATAATTTACATGATATTCATATCCCAGTGGATAAACATATCTATGATTGTTATATTAGTAAAGTAAATGATATATGCTAGCTAATACTAGTTTTCATCCAAGAGAGATTGTTGGATTACAATTGGAACATTTACAAAACTGAAAATAAACATTTATTGCATATCTTTAGTATTTTCGAATTTGGTAATTCCTTGTTGTACAAACTTCCTTGGTCATTATAAATAGTGAAGTTTGTAGATCTTACATATTAGAGTACTACTTCTCGGTCGAGCTCGCAAGCGTTGCTATCTCAAGCTTGTTTGTCAATGTTAGTGATCAAAACTATAAGTCTTGATTTCTAGTCTACTTATAGATGTCTCGGACTAGGATAGATTGTGTAGTTGAGCATTAGACTTCACGGCGTTCATCATTGAAGATGAAGAACTACTAAGGAGAGCTTGTGGAACTTCATCAACAAAAAGGTATGTGGAGACTGAAAGTCATCTATCACTTGGAAAGTCTATTTCTACTATATCTCCTATATTGAGACATAAGTCGTGTTACGATATAGTTTTCTATTATACACATTTGAGATTTGATTTGAGTTTAACTCGCTTACATATTTCTCGGAATATGTGTTGGCAAGCTTTCGCTTCGACCAAGTTCATCTTATATTCTTGACGAAAGTCTAAAGATGATCATGTGAGAATTACCGAGTAATATCTTACATGGTTTGTGTGATACAATCATTTGGTGTAGACTTGGAATGATTATTTCAATATCTTGAAAATTGCTTTGATGGTAATAGTGTGTGAAAACGGCTATTGTCATCTTCTAAGAAAATTTAAATGATTGAAATAAGAGTTTAGAACACTTAACAATTATTGGATTGTGACATGTTGTGTACTCTTGCACATATGTTGTCCATGTCCGGGAACCATAGTATGCGTATCCATATGCGTACTTGTTGGTTTGAGAAGTCCGGGAACCTAAGTATGCGTACACATATGCGTATCGACGTAAGGTTCATGTCCGAGATTTTCTGCTGGGATTGGAGGTATGCGTACCCGTTCGTGTACTGGCGAAACCCAAACTCAGCCCGGGTATTTCAAGTATGCATACCCGTTTGCATACTTGAAGGTTAAAGTTCTAAAATTGGTTGTGTACATGAACTAATACATTTATATAATAAAGAATGCATTATTTGCAAACCGTGGCTATAATGTTCATGAATTGATTCGAGTGAATCAAACCGATTTTGATTCAATTATGTTCTTGTATACTTCTATGAGAATATGGCAATTGAACAACTCTTTAACTAGTTTCATTTGAGTCATTTGAACTAGTTATGGTTAAGATGAATAAGGTTGATATGAGAGTATTCATATGGCTAGGTTAACTATTGTTGAGCCAACATGGTGTACAAGTTTAGGTACGGCTACATAAACCTAAATGAAGTTAAATTTCATTTGTGTGTAACAAGCTAAGTTCGATCTAACGGTTGAAAGATATTAGCTTGAATCTAATCAGGTTTTTCATCTAACGGTGATTATTTAATGCTTTGTTACCAAGGTAACTTAGATTGCAAACCCTGATTTGAAAACTATATAAAGGAGAACTCTAGCAACTGGGAAACCTAATCCCCACACCTTCTGTGTGATACTAGTTGCGTAAGCTAGAGTCGATTCTCCTTTAACCTTAGGTTTTTCACGCAACCCTGTAGGTTAACGACTTAAAGACTTCATTGGGATTGTGAAGCCAGACCCAACTATTTTCTCTGTAGTTGTGTGATCTGATCTTGTATCTTCTATCGTGTTTGAGTACTATATTCTTTAAGATTGGCTCGAGATTTATTCTCTGATAGACAAGATAAAAAGTAGTCACAAACATCTTCGTCTCATCGTTTGTGATTCCATAATATCTTGTTTCGCTACCATACGATTAAGATTATTGTGAGGTGATTGATATTTCTAGTTTGTTCTTCGGGAATATAAGTCCGGTATATCAATTGGTTCATGTTCACCGTGATTTATCAAAAGACGGAACAAAACTCATAGGTATTTCTGTGGGAGACATATTTATCTATTCCTATAGACTTTTCTGTGTGAGACAGATTTGTTTGTCAAGTCTTCGATTTTAGGTCGTAGCAACTCTTGGTTGTGGGTGAGATCAGCTAAGGGAATCAAGTGCGTAGTATCCTGCTGGGATCAGAGACGTAAGGAGCGCAACTGTACCTTGAATCAGTGTGATATTGATTAGAGTTTAACTACAGTCCAGTCAGAAATTCATTGGTAGTAGGCTAGTGTCTGTAGCGACTTAATACAGTGTGGTGTTTAAATCTGGACTAGGTCCCGGGGGTTTTCTGAATTTGCAGTTTCCTCATTAACAAAACTTCTTGTGTCTGTGTTATTTCTGATCTGCATTATATTTTGTTATATAATTGAAATAACACAGGTTGTCCGTTGAATCGATCAATTGGTAAACACGACCTTTGGTTGTTGATTGAAATTGATTGATCCTTGAACATTGGTCTTTGGTACCGTTCAAGTTACTTCTCTTATATTCAATCGGGATCGCAAATTTCTATTTGTTGATTGCAGATTGAATTGAGAAAGAGAGATACAAAACTCCTTGATATACTTTTATATAGATTGAGTCTGACTGTTTAGTTGATTCTCTTGAAAGTATATTGGAGTTTTTTTATTCAGATTGCCAAACGAATTGTTGGGTGTAGTTGTTGTACCCCCGCTTTTTCAATTGGTATCAGAGCAGGCAAACACTTTAAAGACTTTATAAGTCTGTGTTTGTAGCGATCTGAATATGGACAGAAGTGCTATCTCCATAAACGTACCACCAGTCTTTGATGGCTCAAATTACTTGTGGTGGAAAATTGCTATGCGTGCATTTCTTCAAGCGCGTGATTTTCAATCATGGGTTTCTGTTGTTAATGGCTATTATCCTCCGGTTGTTGCAGAAGGCGATGCAACGGTTCCAAAGGATATTGGTGCATATGAACCTACAAAGATTCTCGTTGCAAAGAAAAATTCTGACGGGTTAAATGCTATCATCCATGCCATTACCCCAGATCATCAGTACCATGTGACTACGTGCACTCGGTCTAAAGATGCTTGTGATATCTTAGAAACCGTATTTGAAGGAAATACCAGTGAAAAGGAAGCTAGACTGCAAAACCTAAATTCCGATTGGGAAAACCTTCATATGGGAGAGGAAGATTCATTTGATGAGTTTAATCACAAAGTGTCTAAAATTGTTAATGCATCTATTGTATTGGTTAAGACTATTCTGAAAAGAACATTGTGATGAAAATTCTCAGATCGTTGCTATCTAGATATGATTCTAAGAAGCATGCCGTCGTTGAAGGTAATAACCTTACAACTCTTTCTAGAAATACTCTGGTTAGGAAGTTAAAGATCTTTGATCATGAGCATACATCCAAATCCGGAAAGGATGTTGCTTTCAAAGCACAAAAGAACACTAAATTACTTGAGAAAAGTAAAAGTGTTTGCATCTCTGAAGATGATCTTTGTGAGACTGATTCATCAGATGAAGATCTTGACAAGTCAGTCTCCTTGATCACAAGGCAGTTTAGGGATCTTTTTTTGAAGAAAAGTAAATGATTCTCCGGAGATAAGCCTAGGTCATCAGTTAAACCTCATAATCATGTTCCTCCTAAAAACAAGGATATTGATGAAATTGATAACGAGGATATGCCTTAGTACTTTAAGTGTAAAGGTTTTGGTCATTTTGTAAATGAGTGTCCAAATCGAAAAAAATAAACTGGGAACAAAGGTCTAGTTGCAACTCTTGATGACATATCTGACAACTATGATTCTAATGAAGACGAAAAGTCAAGTGTTGCACTTCTTTGTGATAATATTGATTTTGATAATTGTAGCAATACATACATCAATCTTGATATTCTTTCAGAAGAAATCTCAACCGGTCTGGAAGAAAAAATTGATCTACCTGTTTCTACTGGAAACTCTTTTTATGATTTTTCAGGTTCCACTATGTGTCTAGCCGCGTACACATCTCGGGCGTCTGAATCATCTTCCAGGTTGACATGCTCCTATTGTTTTCTCAAAGGTCATGAACTTTCAAAGTGTTTCAAGTACAAACACAAATTGAGATATGTCAACAAACTTCAACGAAGAGCGAATAGTTTAGCTAACAAGCTCAAACTTGTTCAAAGATCATCAGAGGTATGTAAACGCATCTCTTCTTCAAAGAAGTTAGTTTCCAAAGAAAAGACTAGATCATTATAGAGAAATTTATGGTATAAACTCTATGATAAACATGGCTCTATGAATTCCTTTCGAAAAGGTCATGGCGGACAGATTATTGTTCACCCCAGCATAACTTAATTGTGTTGGTTAGTGCATCTTGTCTCATGTGCCTGATAAAAAGAGACAAGATTATGCACACCTCAGGATTTAGGAAAATAAAATTGGTTTTAGATTGTTTTGATTTTCCTTTTTCTTGTTTTTTGCTCTGCTGAGCATTATATTCTGGAATTCGTGCCTCTTTTCATATCTAATTGATATTGGAAAGGACTTCCATGTTTAATCAATAAAAGAGGGTTATTCTCGACAATTCTACCATCTTTAGGGTTGAGAGTTGTGCGTGCGTGAACTTATGAGTTTAAAAAGTTCTGTAACCCTACATTCCTTCATTCCCTTGAAACTCTTTTTATCATAAGACTGCTTGTTGAGATTATTTTGTGATTTCCTCTCACAATTACGCTCGTATGGATACTCCAAGCATTATGTCTTCTGATGGAAAAGATGTTAATATGATTGTTAAGCCATCAATCATGAAGGAAACAAATAAATCTCCATTACCGCAAACTTTGAAAAGAAAAAGAAGGAATGTGAGGAAGCCAAGAGTTGTTCCTTCAAATTCACAGAAGTTTTCTGGGGTTCTTGAAGAGTTGAAGGAAACAAGGAAGGAGATTCAGGAAATAAAGGCTATTGCTTTGAGAACTCTTGAAATTCAGAAGGCCCTGGTTCGGAATCAGTTCAAAAGGTTTGTTGGAATTGACTCCTTTCTTCACGAACCTTATGTTCCCATGGTTGTTGACAACAAGAGGTTCGGGGACGATAAAGAATTTTTCAGAGGGTCTCAATGTCTAGGAAACTTCTTATGAGAAGTTATTCTTGTGTTTTAAGAAGGATAACTAGGATTTGGAATAGCCATTATTGTGAGTGCACATAGCTATTGCCAACGTTTTCATCTTGCAATGTTTTTAGATTTATTTATTTAAATTCTAAAGTTGATTTGGAAGATGATTTTTGCAGTATTAGTCTTTATGGTTTTATGTATTGCAAATTGTTATGGGTCCGTGAACCTTGACTGTCCCATACTTGTTCAAAAGTTATCTCTATTATATATTTGTATGAATGTATTGATAAAAGATAAAATCAACTTTTGACTACAAAAGTTAAGCCTTTTATGTCATTATTTGATGGAAGAAAGGATGAACTTTTGTTTACAAAGATTAAGTCTATTATATGTGATTGTGCAAATAGTGATGAAAAATAGAATGAATCTTTGTTTATTCCGCAGTATTGGTCTTTCCTGATCCATATCTTTGTGTATATACTGTGTTGCTCCGCAAGTTCTCTTATGTTGAGGATGGCCAATTGAATTGATCATTTTCCTTGTGGTTAATTCAATTGAGATCTTTGGATATAAATTCATATTCTTATGTGATTTGTTAATGTCCAAAGAAATCCTTCTTTTCTTGTAAAAGTAAGGTCGCTCTTGTTGTTCTTTTGGGAATGACATTTTATGGGGGACAGTTCTTAATTGAACTTGTGCTTAATTGCCAAACCTTTGTGAGGAGTGCGGCTGTGGAATATTATAGGGGTTATCTTGTATCTTTATAAACTCCTTGCTGAATGCATTTAGTTTCGGCTAGATGATGGCATCTAAACAAGTTGATATGTTGTTCTCTTTTGGTCATGAAGTATCTTTATGGAAATTTCATGAGGATCCCACTAGTTTTCGTACCTTTTCCAATTTTTATTGACAAAAAGGGGGAGAATTAATGTAGTTCACACTACAAATACATATGGTTTACGGATCATTATGTAAGGGGGAGTGGTTTTCATTGTGAGATGAAGTATTGACTATGGGGAAGTGATACATATCACCATAGTATTATTGTCAAAGTTGTGATACAATTGAACTTTGATGTTGTGTAATGATACTATGACATTGTATAACAATGATTGAGAGCAACTATTTTCTCATTGTTATAGCTACGGATCTTCAAAAACTATGATGCTGAGTTGAACACATTTGGAATCATTGGAGTACTTGAAAGTGACGAAGATTTCAAGTAATGTTGAAGAACCAAGGAGATCAAGCATTTGAATGAGAAGCTACAAAGTTTATTTATTTTGTAATCCATATGTATTGATAGTTTTGTCAATAAAATTAACAAAGGGGGAGATTGTTAGAGCACTGCTCAGTCGAACTCGCAAGCGTTGCTATCTCAAGCTTGTTTGTAAATGTTAGTGATCAAAACTATAAGTTTTGATTTCTAATCTTGATTCACCGTTAGATGAAGACCTGATTAGACTCAAGCTAATATCTTTAAACCGTTAGATCGAACTTAGCATGTTACACACAAATGAAAAGTGACTTCATTTAGATATGGATAACCGTACCTAAATGTGTACACCTTTGTTGGCTCAACAATAGTTAACCGAAGTTATCCATATGAACACTTTCATATCAATTCATCTTAACCATAACCAGTTCAAATGACTCAAATGAAACTAGTTCTAGAGTTGTTCAATTGTTTATATTCTCATAGAAGTATACAAGACACAATTGAAGCAAAATCTATTTTGATTCACCCAAATCAATTCATGAACATTATAGCCACGCTTTGCAAAAGATTGTATTCCTTATTATATAAATGTATTAGTTCATGAACAAACCGATTTTAGAACATAACCTACTCAAGTATGCAAACGTACGCATACTTAAGTGGCCGGACTAAGTTTTGGTTTCGCCAGTACGCGAACGGGTACGCATACCACCAAACTCAGTAAAGTCCCGGAACTTGAACCTCACGCCAGTATGTGTATAGGTATGCGTACTAGTTCCCGGACCTCCATTAAACCAATCAGTACGCATACGGGTATGCATACCATGGTTCCCGGACTTGGATCAACACATATGCAAGTACGCATACTGTGCATATAATTCAATTATGGTTAAGTGTTCTAAACTCCCATTTCAATCATTGAAACATTCTCGGAAGACGGGAATAGCTGTCTCACACAAACTATTAGCTTCAAAGCAATTTTCAAGTGATCGAATGATCAATACTAAACATTCCGAGTCTACATCAAATGACTGTCTCACACAAATCATGTAAGATGTTACCAGGCGAATTTCACATGATCATCTTTTGACTTTCGTCAAGAATATAAGATGAACTTGGTTAAAGCGAAAGCTTACCAACACATATTTCGAGAAATATGTAAGCGAGTTAACCTCAGCTCGAAATATCAAATGTGTATAATCGAAGTCTATATAGATGTACGACTTTTGTCTCAAATATGAGATAAAGTAGATAGACTTTTGATAGATGAGCTCAAGTCTCCACATACCTTTTGTTGATGAAGTTCCACGAGCTCCCCTTAGTAGTTCTTCATCTTCAATCGATGAACGACGTGAAATCTAATGCTCAACTACACTTACTATTCTAATCCGAGACTTAGCTATAAGTAGACTAGAAATCAAGACTTATAGTTTTGGCAACTAAACTTGACAAACAAGCTTGAGATAGCAACGCTTGCGAGTTCGACCGAGAAGTGCTCTAACCACTCCCCCTTACATAATGATCCATAAACCATATGTATTTGTAGTGTGAACTACACATTAACTCTCCCCCTTTTTGTCAATATAAATTGGCAAAGGTACGAAAACTAGTGGGATCATAATGAAATTCTCATGGAGATACTTCATGACTAAAAGAAAACATATCAACTTTGTTTAGATACAATCATATAACCGAAACTAAATGCATTCATCAAGGAGTTAATAAAGATACAAGAAAACTCCTACAATAATCCACGGCCGCACTCCTTAGAAAGATTTGGTAATTAAACACAAGTTCAATTAAGAACTCACCCCCATAAAATTTCATTCTCGAGAGAACAACAAGAGCGGCCTTACTTTTACAAGAAAAGAAGAATTTCTTTGGACATTAACAAATCACATGAAACATGAATTTGTATCCAAAATACTCAACTAATTAACCACAAGAGAACCCATGATTAATTTAATCGGAAATGCTCACATAAGAGAACTTACGGAGCCGCACAATACTTACACAAAGATGTGGATCAGGGAAATACCAATACTGCGGAATATTCAAAGATTTATTCTATTTTTCATCAATATTTGCATAAAGACATATAATAGACTTAATCTTTGCAATCAAAAATTCATCCTATCTTCATCAATATTTGCATAATGACATAATATGCTTAAATTTTGACATATATGGGACAACCATATTTCACGGATGCAAACACACATTTCCCATAACAATTTTTTGCAATATATAAAACCAATAAAGATTAATACTGCAAAATCATCTTCCAAATAAACTTTAGAATTCAAATAAATAAATCTAAAAACATTGCAAGATGAAAATTGTTGGCAATATCTATGTGCACTCACAATAATTGCTATATATGAACCATAGTTATCCTTCTTAAAACACAAGAATAAATTCTCATGAGAAGTTTCCTAGACATTAAGACAAACTCGTAATGCACATATAAGATGATTTGTCCTTAGAGGGTAGAATCAATCTTTTTCGCACGGATTTACACCAAGAATAGCTACCAAAGGCGTATAGAAATATTTTCTTAACAAAGAAGAACATACAAAGTCATTAATGACCATGCACCATAGTTCACATAAGATGATTGTGAACATTTAAGGATCCCATAGCAATGTGTACTACTGCCCATTCTTGAACTTCCTTCTTTGTGATTCACCAAGAACATTCTTGTAAAAGCTACAAATGAGCTTAGAATAGTAGTACTCCAAGAATCCAAGTGCCCAAGTCCATGAGAAGTGGAATAAGTGCGACGAAACGGAACTCAAAAACAAGAGACGGGACAAATATCAATCTTAACTCATCCAAATTCAAGAATTCTCATCTTCATTTTGAATAGAATTCAAAGAGGAATATAATGAAAAAAGAATGAGGTCATTCCGAGTTCGGACGAAGAAGTTACGGCCAAAACAAGTTTACCGAATATCAACGTCTACAGGCAAGTATGCATACGGGTATGAAAACGGATTTTCAGTATGCAAACTGGTTTGCAAACGAATTTCCCTGGATTTTCGCTGGTATGCATACCTTAAGTGTACCATGAAGGACAAAACATCCCGAAAAACTATTTTCAAAACGGAACATTTAAGAACCTTAAACACAAATCAAGTTAGGTAGACATGAACGATACACAAGGTACATAGATCATCATAAAGCTTGCTCAAGTTTAGAGACATACCTTTTTAGAAGAATCCGATCGAATTCTACAACGTTACCAAACATTCAAAATCATACCAAACATAATATGTGTTTCCCCAATTCTTGTGCTTCCCTCACCGTATACATAACATGGCATTTCCTGGTGAGGATGCACTTTCAACACAATCAAGTTGTGTTGACGTGAACAATGTCTTGCTCACCATGGCACCAATAAAGAGTTTATTTCCAACTACTTTTGCATTCAACAAAGTTGAGAAACATCCAAGAATCTGTTTTTATAAGTTTTACAAAAGACTTTAGAGAGATACCCAAAAATTTGAGTCCCTGATGTCTCATTTTAAAACTTAATAAAAACAGTGTCTGCAGATAATGTTTAGTATTGCGTAGGGAAACTCTTTTGATAAAAAGAGACGTCCTAACTATTTCATAAAAGAAGAAAATAATATTATCTTGACTGGGTGTATCAAGTTTTGACCAAAGAGATGAATCAAGCTTTGAGATGATGACTGAGATTTAAACTCCTCTTGTAATTCGTTTAGTTTGTCACAACCAAATGGATTACTCAGAGGAGGAGCATTGCTCTTACTAATTAGTAAATCAAGATCAACCTCAACATGAATATTATTAATCATAACTTGGTTTAGCATATCAAGAGATTCTTGCTCTTTCTGGATGTGTAACTCAACATCAAGAGATAAGCTCTCAAGCTTCTTTTCAAGCCCTGAAAACACTTCAAGGGATTTTAAACCTGGTGGAGGTTTAGATAGAATTTCTTCTATAGATATTATTAAATCAGTCATGGAAGAGAATTCTAAAATCCCTAGATCTGGTGGTGCATTTATTGAGATAGCAAAACTGTCCATAGAGTCAGATCGCTACAAACACAGACTTGTAAGATCTTAAACGTGTTTGCCTGCTCTGATACCTATTGAAAAGCGGGGGTCTAACAACCACACCCAATATTTTGCTTAGCAATCTGTATGGACTAACTCCAATATACTTTCAAGAGAATCAACTAGACAGTCAGACTCAATCTTACGAAAAGTATATCAAAGAGTTATATCTCAATTTCTCAATTCAATCTGTAATCAAACAAATAGGAATTTGCGTGCACGATTGACTATAAGAAATAACTTGGACGGTATCAAAAACCAATATCCAAGTGTGAATTAATTTAATCAACAACCAAAGGTTGGATTTATAATTGATTGAACTTACGCACAACCTGTGATATTTCAATTATATAGAAAATATAATGTCGAAAAGAAATAGCACAGACACCAGAAGTTTTGTTAACAAGGAAACCGCAAATGCAGACAAACCCTGGGACCTAGTCCAGATTTGAACACCACACCGTATTAAGCCGCTACAGACACTAGCCTACTCCAAGTTAGCTTCGGACTGGAATGTAGTTGAGCCCTAATCAATCTCACACTGACCAAGGTACAGTTGCGCTCCTTACGTCTCTGAATCCAAAAAGGACTCTAGGCACTTGATTCCCTTAGCTGATCTCACCCACAACTAAGAGTTGCTACATCCCAAAGTCGAAGACTTGATAAACCAATCTGTCTCACACAAGAAAGTCTATTGAATAGATAAATCTGTCTCCCATAGATATACCTACGAGTTTTATTCCGTCTTTTGATAAATCAGGGTGAACATGAACCAATTGATATATCGGACTTATATTCCCGAAGAACAACCTAGAAATATCAATCACCTCACAATAATCTTAATCGTATGGTAGCGAAACAAGATATTGTGGAATCACAAACAATGAGACGAAGATGTTTGTGATTTCTTTTTGTCTTGCCTATCGGAGATTAAATCTCAGCCAATCTTAGAGAAGATAATACTCAATCACGATAGAAAATAGCAAGATCAGAACACGCAACTACGGAGAAAATAGTTGGGTATGGCTTCACAATCCCAATGAATTCTTCAAGTCGTTAACCTACATGGTTTTAGA
Source organism: Papaver armeniacum (assembly GCA_023531295.1). Taxonomy (NCBI): domain Eukaryota; kingdom Viridiplantae; phylum Streptophyta; class Magnoliopsida; order Ranunculales; family Papaveraceae; genus Papaver; species Papaver armeniacum. The sequence goes on from JAJJWW010012596.1 coordinate 161,085, forward strand.
AAAACCTAAGGTTAAAGGAGAATCGACTCTAGTCGCAACTAGTATCACACAGGTGGTGTGGGGATTATGTTTCCCTATTGATAGAGTTCTCCCTTATATAGTCTTAAAATAAGGGTTTGCAATCAATGTTGGTAACAAAGCATTCAATATTCACCGTTAGATGAAAACCTAATTAGACTCAAGCTAATATCTTTAAACCGTTAGATCGAACATAGCTTGTTACACACAAATAAAAAGTAACTTTATTTAGATATGGCTAACCGTACCTAAACGTGTACACCTTTGTTGGCTCAACAATAGTTAACCGAAATTAGCCATATGAACACTTCCATATCAACCTAATTCATCTTAACCATAACTGGTTCAAATGACTCAAATGAAACTAGTTCTAGAGTTGTTCAATTGTTTATATTCTCATAGAAGTATACAAGACACAATTGAAGCAAAATCGATTTTGATTCACTTGAATCAATTCATGAACATTATAGCCACGATTTACAAAAGATTGCATTCCTTATTATATAAATGTATTAGTTCATGAACAAACCAATTTTAGAACATAACCTACTCAAGTATGCAAACGTGTACGCATACTTAAGTGGCCGGACTAAGTTTGGGTTTCGCCATTACGCGAATGGGCACACATACCACCAAACTCAATAAAGTCCCGAAACTTGAACCTCACGCCAGTATGTGTACAGGTATGCGTACTTAGTTTCCGGACCTCCACTAAATTAATCAGTACGCATACGTGTATGCATACCATGGTTTTCGGACTTGGATCAACACATATGCAAGTACGCATATTGTGCATATAATCCAATTATGGTTAAGTGTTCTAAACTCCCATTTCAATCATTGAAACATTCTCGGAAGAAGGGAATAGCTGTCTTACACAAAATATTAGCTTCAAAGCAATTTTCAAGTGATCGAATGATCAATACGAAACATTCCGAGTCTACATCAAATGACTGTCTCACACAAATCATGTAAGATATTACCAGGAGAATTTCACATGATCATCTTTTGACTTTCGTCAAGAATATAAGATGGACTTGGTTAAAGTGAAAGCTTACCAACATATATTTAGAGAAATATGTAAGCGAGTTAAACTCAACTCGAAATATCAAATGTGTATAATCGAAGTTTATATATCTATACGACTTTTGTCTCAAATAGGAGATAAAGTAGATAGACTTTTGAGTGATAGATGAGTTCAAGTCTCCGCATACCTTTTGTTGATGAAGTTCCACAAGCTCCCCTTAGTAGTTCTTCGTCTTCAATCGATGAACGTTGTGAAGTTTAATGCTCAACTAAACTTACTATCCTAGTAGACTAGAAATCAAGACTTATAGTTTTGGCAACTAAACTTGACAAACAATCATGAGATAGCAACGCTTGCGAGTTCGACCGAGCAGTGCTCTAACAGTGAGTGGTTTTCATTATGAGATGAAAGTCTTGACTAAGGGGGAGTGATACATATCACCATAGTATTATTTCAAAGTTGTGATGCAATTGGACTTTGATTCGATATAATAATACTATGACACTGTATAATTGCGAACTTTCGTTTTCATATTGTTATGGATACGGATCTCATAATGATGCTGAGTTGAACACATACATAATCGATGGAGAGCTTGAAGTAACGAAGAATTCAAGGAAGTTGAAGAGCCAAGGAAATCAAGCATGATGGATCAGAAGCTACAAAGTTTATTTATTTCGTAATTCATATGTATTGATAGTTTTTTCACTATAATTGACAAAGGGGGAGATGGTTAGAGCACTGCTTGGTCGAACTCGCAAGCATTGCTATCTCAATCTGTCAAGTTTCGTTGATCAAAACTATATACTTTATTTCTAGTCTACTTATAGCTAGACTTCACGACGTTCACCAATTGAAGAAGAATCTACTGAAGAGCTTGGAAGAACTTCATCAACAAAAGGTATGTGGAGACTAAAACTTATTTATCACTCAGAATTTTATTATATTCTATCTTCTAATGGGACAAGTCGTATAGCTACATAGACTTTTACATTATATACATTTGATATTTCGAGCAGAGTTTCTATTTCTCGAAATATGTGTTGGAAGCTTTTAGCTTTAGCTAAGTTCATCGTATTCTTGACGAGTTTAGTTGGAGACAATTTATTTGTTGGAAACTAAATATTAAGTCAAAAGATGATCATGTGAAAATTATCTTGAAACATCTTATATGATTTGTGTGAGACAATCATTTGATGTCGACTTGGGAATTTTCGTATTGATCGATTAATCACTTAAAAATTACTTGAAGCTAGTAGTATGTGTAGATTACCATTATTGTGTTCCAAGGATGTTTCAATGATAAAATGAGAGTTTTAGAACTACCATGTCTGGATATAATACATGTTGTATACTTTGTATACTAAATGTGCAAGTCTAGTTCAGGTCTGGAACTATTGTTCGTAAACACTGTTTGCGAACTGGTTTACCTGTGAAAAGGTCTGGAGCTTGTGTTCGCGTGTACCATTTTTGCGAAAGGGATATACAAGGCCATGTCTGGAAATCATGTTCGCGTACACTGTTTGTGAACGGCTGGACAAAGCCAAAGTCAGGAACTCTTGTTCGCGTACTCGGTAACGTAACGTAACGATTATGTTCTAAAATCAGTAAAGTGTGATTTTCATACTCATGAACTCAGGATTTGTTTGCGAACTAAATTCGCTGGAACTTTAATGTATTAAGGTATGTAAACCAGTTTTACAAATCGTGGCATTATGTTCATGAATTGGTTCTTGTATAAGTATTTTGAACAATTACAAACCAAACCGATTTTGTTTCAAATGATTCATCTACATAGTCCTATAAGATGATGAAAATTTGAACAAATCTCTTGAAACACATTTAGATTCATTTGATTATCTATCATGATTGATTGATCATCATATTTGATCTAGAAGTATTAGATGAATATGGCTAAGTTACAAGTGTTAATATGGCTAACTTCGGTTAACTATTATTGAGCCAACAAGGCATACACGTTTGGGTACGGTCATCCATATCCAAATATAAGTATATTTCATTTGTGTTTATCAAGCTAGTACCATCTAACGGTGGAGATTGATTGCTTAATTTCTAAGGGACTTAGCTTGAATCTTAAATCAGAGTCCATCTAATGTTGAATATTGAATGCTTTGTTACTAAGCTATCTTATAGCTTTGATTGTAAGAAATTCTGATTTGAAAGACTATATAAGGGAGAACTCTAGCATCTGGGAAACCTAATCCCGACGCTCTCATGTGTCCTAGTTACAAACTAGAGTCGATTCTCCTTTAACCTAGGTTTTCAAAAACCATTATTAAGTTAACGACTTAAAGACTTCATTTGGGATTCGTGAAGCCAGATCCAACTATTTTCTCTGTAGTTGCGTATTCTGATCTAGCTTGTTCGATCGTATTGAGTTTTATCTTCTCTAAGATTCACTCGAGATTCGTCTCTGATAGGTAAGATATAAAAAGCAATCACAACAGTTCTTCGTCTCACACTCTTTTGATTCCGCAATAACTTCTTCTGTTAATCAGTTAGGTTATTGTGAGGTGACTAATATTTCTAGGCTGCTCTTCAGGAGTATAAGACCGGATTATTAGTTGAGTTTTCTGTTCACCTTGATTTATCTAACGACGGAAACAAAACCAAGAATAAACATATTTGTGGGAGACAGGTTTGTTTATAAGTCTTCGACTTTAGGTCGTAGCAACTCTTAGTTGTGGGTGAGATCATCTTAGGGAATCAAGTGCGCAGAATGTGGCGTGGTTCTAAAGGCGTAAGGAACACGACTGTACCTTAATCGGTGTGAGACTTGGTTAGGGCTCAACTACATTCCAATCCATAGGAACTTGTAGTGGGCTAGAGTCTGTAGCGGCTTAATACAGTGTGGTGTTCAAATCTGGACTAGGTCCCGAGGTTTTATGCATTTGTGGTTTCCTCGTTAACAAAATTTGTGGTGTCTGTGTTATTTCTTTTCCGCATTATATTTGTTTATATAATTGAAATATCACAGGTTGTGCGTAGTTCAATCATAGTTGATAAATACGACCTTGTTTGTTGGATATAACTTGATTGACACTTGGGCATTGGTCTTTGGTACCGTCCAAGTTATTCTCCTATCAATCAGGCTCACGAATTTCTATCTGTTCGATTTACTGATTGTATTGAGAAAGAGATTAAGGTATTTGATATATTTCTTGAGTGAGTCTCACTTTTAAGTTGGTGCTCTCGGAATTATATTGGGGTTTAGTCCATACAGATTGTCGAACGAATTATTGGGTGTGGCTGTTATACCCCCTCTTATTCAAAATCTTAGAGGTATGTTAACTAAAATCGATTCATGTGAACTAAAATTCATTGTCTTATAGGTTAGATCACATCATATTCTTAGATATTTTTGTGTTTTCCACTCTGATACTAATTAATATGACGAGGGTACCAAGTACACCACAATCTTTTCGATGTCAACCTATATGACAGATACCTTGTGTGATCTAATATAGACGGAGACTATCAAGCAGATAACAACAACAAGGTATACACTTGGTATAATTATCGAAACTGAACCTAACTATAGGGATCAACCCAAGTGTTTTGCTTAACGTACATGTGAAATTACTTTATTATAACTAAATCAATAATTATAATGCGAAAAGTAAAGTAAAAGCACACAACAAGATTTTATTAACGAGGAAACCACAAATGCAAAAAAAAAAAAAAAACGGGACTTAGTCTAGTTTTGAATAAAAATGGACAAATATTTCATTATAAAAGATCAAACACTTCCTTTGGTTGGTAGCCTAGCAACAAGCTGAGCTCCAACACCTCTTTGAATAGCAACGCCTAATCTAAGAAAAATAAAATTACCAGAACCACTACTAGCATCATTATGAACAAGACAATTCTTAAGGCGCTTAAAAAAACACAAAGTATCGTCACCAAGCTCACCTAAAGTGGAAAAGGCTAAAACACCCAGACCATAACCCAAAGAAGTACACTTGTCCAAATACTTAGTGCGCTTTCTTGATACTGCCTTAGAAATTGCCTTCCCTGGGACAAATGAGCGCACACCATCACCTGTGAAGGGAGAGACACCAGTGACATCCATACAAACATCACGGCCATTTTCCCAATTGAAGACAAGAATGTCCGCATGCCTAAAATCTATGTCATCATCAGACTGAATACCAAGAGATACTTCCTTACGCGCAGGTACATTAGCCTTGCAACAAATGTCAAACACCACATCACGAACAACATCATGACGAAACTTGCTTCCAATATCCTTAGCACAGTGAAGCGCATGGTCTCCAAAGATGTCCATGGATCGGTTGCAGCTTGAGCATAGACCATTCTCAGCGAACAAAGGGATACCAAGTCTTCTCGGAACTGTCTAGGGTCGAGGCACTGGTTAAGCCCGCTAATAGGTACCGCTAATAAATAATCTTGAGCATGTTTGACACGGTTACACTGCCACAAAATGGAACTCTCATAATTAAGTTTTTATACAAAGACTACTACCAACTTCGTGTAATTGATACCAAGTAAACTACCCCTAGTTACCTAGTTTCCTTAGTATCCATGCACCTTCAACCAATCTGGTCAACCCACATGATTCCTAAGATAGATGTCCACTATCTTAAGTTGTTTCATCAATCATGAAAACTTCTTGTACTTAATTCCTTTGGATCGTATTTCGAAATAGTAAAGGAAAAATATGTTCTCGGTAACTGCTATCTCAATCCAAAGAAGTAAATCAGAGATTTAGTTGAGACAAACAAAGGTTCTTTCATTTAATCTATTAAACTCCTTTATTTGGATAAGATCAACCAAGATCTAGATTATCGGATTCTGAAGAAGACCACCAAATGATAGATTGTCGATCTATACGACTAGCAATAAGATGTCTATAAAAAGATAAACAAATCTAAGTCAGATCCCAGTTGATCAAATATATGCACAAGTAAATCACAAAGATCGTAAACCAATAAGAAATCTTATTGTCTTCAAATCTTCAATATCTTCAAAGTACATGCACAAATAAACTTGATTTCACTTATAATCGATCATACGAGAGAATGACGTTTGTTAACAATGGATGATCACAAGTTGATAAGCGGGTAAATGCAACATTTTATAACCACATTTATACTAGATAGTTCTCGTTATCGAACTAATAATATTGTTTTAGACAATTTACAGGAATTACAAAATAATTCGATCGTCCGGAAAATAATGGCTAAATGGAGTTATATTGGCGTTTGCGACTCACTGCACCTAACGTGACAACACTGGCTCGTGGGCTGCCAAGTCGACAAGTCGAATTACTAATTCATTTCACGGCCAGGGGATACCAAGCATGTTAATTCCACTAACAACAAAGAGATAAGTGGACCTTGGTGATCAGAGTTAAGTTTGGTGTTTGCTAAAGAAGTTTACAAGGAAATGAAATCTCCTTTGTTAGCTCAATCACGTGAGCTGCACTAGTGGGGTTAAGATAATAGTAAGACGTGGCAACTTATGTACTCATTTTGTTTGTGGTTTTATTGAAGTAATATAAAGAACCACATTCTATGTTCTCATCAGACCAAAGAGTAGGTGGCGTTCTCAAGCAGCTGGTGGCGCCTTACACTTCATGGGTGCGACTTGTGAGTTTGAGATTTTACAGAGATATTTGCGATCAAGACGTCATTGCCGCAACACCTATTCAAGCCAAGTCTTTCTCCGAGACATCAATGACATCAGTTCATACGGATGGGGTGATGATTGTATGGGTTTATGGCAAAGCTTTGGAGATGGAATGATTAACAAATGGAGTATGGGGAGATTGAGTGAAGTCTTTGTGACCAAGCTTGAGATGGACAGTATTGAGTGGACTTGGTAGTTGCCATGTTGGTCTGGCATTTTGAGGGAACTTGGGTTCTCATTATATTTTGAATCTGCAGGTGCAACTAAATCGTTGAAGGAATCCGAAGAAACAGTCGAGAGCTACCTCCATAGAACGAAGATATCTCACTATTGTTTTTTAACAAATTGCATGCGAGAAGGATTCCATATGTGGTGGTTATGATGGAAACGATGGACGAAGATGTGGTGTTCAGAATGGTGGCAGATCTCGGCAATCAGATGCATGCAGTGATGATGGTTGGTGCAAGTTTTGGTTCGAGTGACATATCCCAATCCGGGGTCAATCAATTGGTCAAGCTACTGCAAGGTGGTTTGGAGATGGTGCTTTAGCTGGACGGACAAGTTGGCACTGTGTCCGGAAGAGAAAGATGTTATTATTGAACTGAGTATGGAGAAAGTGGTTTGAGAGCTCGATTAGGAAATGGGTATCGAAGATTGAATTGGGCCCATTGGACGGAGAGTTTCTAGGTCTGACTTCTTCAACAGTACAGATAAAAACATAGGAAAGGAGAAAGAGGAGGGGGGAGGCGGCTACAGAGCCGGGAATGAAGAATCAAGGGTTTCGTATTTTCTTCACTTCCATGTCTTGCTAGTTTTCCATGTTAGGGTGACATATGAATTTGTAGATGTTATTTCATTTTGTGTTCTAAAACAAAGTCAATTTTTAGTGCTTAATAATGTTTGAGTGTCTCATTAATGGTTTTGATTTATAACTCTTTCATGATTTATGCCATGTATAATTCATAGTTGGATACTAAACAATCCATCGCAGACCTGATTAATCAATTTTTATGATAATATTTTGACTATCTATGCCATGTATATTTAGTGCTTCGGATATCTAATTTTAGGTCGAGACCAAACATATCTTATGATTTTTATTAGTATTTCCACCGCTCCTCGTGGAACGTCCCGTACTTGCCTCTGTCTACTAATTAGACACCGTGCGATTGTGGTTATTTACATATAGGCATCTCCGGATCCTATCAAGTTTTTGGCGCCGCTACCGGGGAGTGGTTGCAAAATACTCTCTTGTTGATATCAACTTCTTTGTACATAGTTTATTTTTGTTTTTCTTTAGTTTCTTTTTAAGCAGTTTGTTTGACTCTTTTTAGGTACCTTAGTCTGAAGTGCAGCGATTGGAAAACGGGCTAAAAAGTAAGTACTTGATATTCTTGCAAAGCTTTTGCAAGGTGAGTTATTGGGTAAAATTTACTTTATATTATGGTTTCCAGTGAGTTGGCTTCTTTTATAGATTTTTGGAATCTTACCAAAAGAGCTGAGACAGTGGAGTCATCTGATATTTCACCCGAGGAGTATGCATATGAACATTCTCATTATCAGGAACATGTTAGTGCCGATTGTGTAAATAATGATTGGAATTATTCTCATAGGTATGATCATTTCAGACCTTGTGAAGGTTATGATCATTACCAACCTTACCCAGGTTATGAGACCAATTATATCGATTCCAATTATTATTCACACACATATGAGTCACCGTATGAAAGAGAATCAATTTTACGGTGAACTACTTCCATCTCTCATGTCTAGCATGGAACAGTTGGTCAAACAAACTGAGTTATTTGCCATTGAATTTGCTAAAAGATCTGTCGAAACTGATAAAATAATTGTTGAACTTATGAAACCAGTAGAGGATCGTCGTCTATACGATAATTCAAGTTCTAATTTTTCTCATATTGATTGCACTAATAATGAAACCATTGTAAATGATGAATCAAAGATACTTTGAGGATGATGATGGACTTGACACTCATCGATTTTAGGAATTCTGAATTTATTGTGTCTTATCCAACTCATGATCATATTACTGATCATTTGCGTATTCAAAAGGACGAGAGTTGTATTAGAGACACTATTTATTCAGATAATGATGATTTAGAAGAACCTGTTTATACAAAAGATATTATTGTTGAGTCTAATGACTTAGAGACAGTAAACGTTCATAATGAGGTACCTTCTAGTCATTTGAATAGTGAGATTCCTATAAGTCACTTAGTTGAAGACAATAATAAGGCGATTATTCATGATATTGTTGCTCCATTGATCTCATGTTTTGACGACTCATCTTGTGATTTCCTGATTGCTGATGTGAATGTGGAGGCGATTGGTACTGGTCAGGTAACTGCTGATTTTGAACCAATTTCAGCTTGTTTAGACCACTTTGCAGATTCTGATGATCCTATGCTTATTGACATTGTCAATGCATTACACCCTCCAATGGTTAATAAAGGTAACTCCCCAACGGAAATTATTTCCGCAGACTTAGAACCAGATTTAGGGGTTACTGATTTTGATAAACCTGAACTACTAGATGCATGCTTAGATTGTGCTGAGTTTGATAATCCGATACCTTTTTACATTGTCAATACATTGCCTCTTATGTTTTCTAGTGAAGATAATGTGTCCATCGAATGTATTTCAGCTGATTTAGAACCTGATTTATAGTGTGCTTCCCGAATAGTAACTAATATGCATTCTATGTTTGTTGTCCGTGTGAGTGATTTACTTATCTCGACTAAGGACTGTTTTCTATTGGGAATGGAATTACACATATTTTTGGAGGTTTATAGTGTTTGCAGGTTCATATTTTCAGCTGACCGGATTAGTTGGGTTGATCCCAACTCTTCAGGCTCTACATATATGATTCACAGCTTACATTGGGGTACTTACCCCACATTGGTTAAGAATGTGCTACTGGAAAATAGGGAAACAAATACCTTTCGCTCCATGGGAGTCAACCCATCAGATTTTTTCCCTCTACTCTATCTCTTATTTTTATTCGTTTACTTTTTGCATATTGCATCTTATAAATTTCCCATCTTAATTTCTACATTGGATGACTCAATTACATTGAGGACAATGTAATGTTTAAGTGTGGGGGAGTGTCATTTACGTTAGGCATTTAAAAAAAAAAATTGTTTAGCGGGTCTTACAAAAAAAAAAAATGACCAGCTGTTTAGCGGGTCTACATAAAAAATAACATTTTATTTTTAGAGTATTTTCTATGACCAGCTGTTTAGCGGGTCTTTCTATCTACCTATTTAGCAGACATCTTTATACCACTGTTTAGTGGATTCATCTCGCTGTTTAGCGGACATCTTTATCCACTGTTTAGTGGATACGTCTCGCAGTTTAGCAGACATCTTGATGCCACTGTTTAGTGGATCCGTCTAACTATTAACCAGACGTCTCTCCATATCCAGCTGTGTAGCGGATATAATTTTTTATTATTTTGCTCGGGACTAGCAAAATTCAAGTGTGTGGGAATCTGATAAGCGCGTAAATGCGACATTTTATACCCACATTTATACTAGCTAGTTCTCGTTATCGAACTAATAATATTGTTTTAGACAATTTACAGGAATTACAAAAGAATTCGATCGTCCGGAAAAATAATGGCTAAATGGAGTTATATTGGCGTTTGCGACTCACTGCACCTAACGTGACAACACTGGCTCGTGGGCTGCCAAGTCGACAAGTCGAATTACTAATTCATTTCACGGCCAGGGGATACCAAGCATGTTAATTCCACTAACACCAAAGATATAAGTGGACCTTGGTGATCAAAGTTAAGTTTGGTGTTTGCTAAAGAAGTTTACAAGGAAACGAAAGCTCATTTGTTAGCTCAATCACGTGAGCTGCACTAGTGGGGTTAAAAGAATAGTAGGACGGGGCAACTTATGTACTCATTTTGTTTGTGGTTTAATTGAAGTAATATAAAGAACCACGTTCTATGTTCTCATCAGACCAAAGAGCAGGTGGCGTTCTCAAGCAGCTAGTGGCGCCTTACACTTCATGGGTGCGACTTGTGAGTTTGAGATTTTACAGAGAGATCTTTCGATCAAGACGTCATTGCTGCAATACCTATTCAAGCCAATTTTTTCTCCGAGACATCAATGACATCAGTTCATACGAATGGGGTGATGATTGTATGGGTTTATGGCAAAGCTTTGGAGATAAAATGATTAACAAATGGAGTCTGGGGAGATTGAGTGAAGTGCTATGACCAAGCTTGAGATGGACAGGTATTGAGTCGGACTTCAGTTTGTTGCCATGTTGGTCCTGGGCATTTTGAGGGAACTTGGGTTCTCATTATATTTTGAATCTGCAGGTGCAACTAAATCGTTGAAGGAAGCCAAGAAAAATCGAGAGTTACCTCCATAAAACGAAGATATCTCACTCTTGTTGTTTAACAAATTGCTGCGAGAAGGATTCCATATGTGGAGGTTATGATGGCAACGATGGTGAGTGTGGTGTTCGAGAATGGTGGCAGCTCTCGGCAATCAGATGTAGGCAGTGATGATGGTTGGTGCAAGTTTTGGTTCGAGTGACATAGCCTAATCCGGGGTCAATCAATTGGTCAAGCTACTGTAAGGTGGTTTGGAGATGGTGCTTTTATTTGGACGGACAAGTTGGCACTTTGTGTCCTAAGAGAAAGGTGTTATTATTGAACTGAGTATGGAAAGTGGTTTGAGAGCTGGATTAGGAAATGGGTATCGAAGATTGAATTGGGCCCATTGGACGGAGAGTTGCGAGGTCTGATTTCTTCAACAACACAAATAAAAACATAGGAAAGTATAAAGAGGAAGGGGGAGGCGGCTACAGATCCGGGAATGAAGTATCAAGGGTTTCGTATTTTCTTCACTTCCATGTCTTGCTAGTTTTCCATGTTAGGGTGACGGATGAATTTGTAGATGTTATTTCATTTTGTGTTCTAAAACAAAGTCAATTTTTAGTGCTTAATAATGTTTGAGTGTCTCATTAATGGTTTTGATTTATAAGTCTTTCATGATTTATGCCATGTATAATTCATAGTTGGATACTAAACAATCCATCGTAGACCTGATTAATCAATTTTTATGATAATTCTTTGGCTATCTATGCCATGTATATTTAGTGCTTTGGATATCTAATTTTAGGTCGAGACCAAACATATCTTATGATTTTTATTAGTATTTCCACCGCTCCTCGTGGGAACGTCCCGTACTTGCCTCTGTCTACTAGTTAGACACCGTGCGATTGCGGTTATTTACATATAGGCATCTCCGGATCCTATCAAGTTTTTGGCGCCGCTGCCGAGGAGTGGTTGCAAAATACTATCTTGTTGATATCAATTTCTTTGTACATAGTATTTTGTATATAGTTTATTTTTGTTTTTCTTTAGTTCCTTTTTACGCAGTTTGTTTGACTCTTTTTTAGGTACCCTAGTCTGAAGTGCAGCGATTGGAAAACGTGCTAAAAAGTAAGTACTTGATATTCTCGCAAAGATTTTGCAAGGTGAGTTATTGGGTAAAATTTACTTTATATTATGGTTTCCTTTGAGTTGGCTTCTTTTATAGCTTTTTGGAATCTTACGAAAAGAGCTGAGACAGAGTCATCTGATATTTCACCCAAGGAGTATGCATATGCACCTTCTCATTATCAGGAACCTGTTAGTGTCGATTGTGTAAATAATGATTGGAATTATTCTCATAGGTATGATCATTCCGGACCTTGTGAAGGTTATGATCATTACCAACCTTACCCAGGTTATGAGACCAATTATATCGATTCCAATTATTATTCACACACATATGAGTCACCGTATGAAAGAGATAATCAATTCTACGGTGAACTACTTCCGTCTCTCGTGTCTAGCATGGAACAGTTGGTCAAACAAACCGAGTTATTTGCCATTAATTGAATCTGCTAAAAGATCTGTCGAAACTGATAAAATAATTGATGAACTTATGAAACCAGTAGAGGATCGTCTTCTATACTATAATTCAAGTTCTAATTTTTCTCATATTGATTGCACTAATAATGAAACCGTTGTAAATGATGAATCAAGTATGCTTTGAGGATGATGATGGACTTGACACTGCATCGATTTTAGAATTCTGAATCTATTGTGTCTTATCCAACTCATGATCATATTACTGATCATTTGCCTATTCAAAAGGACGAGAGTTGTATTAGAGACACTATTTATTCAGATAATGATGATTTATAAGAACCTGTTTATACAAAAGATACTATTGTTGAGTCTAATGACTTAGAGACAGTAGACGTTCATAATGAGGTACCTTCTAGTCATTTGGATAGTGAGATTCCTATAAGTCACTTAGTTGAAGACAATAATAAGGCGATTATTCATGATATTGTTGCTCCATTGATCTCATGTTTTGATGACTCATCTTGTGATTTCCTGATTGCTGATGTGAATGTGGAGGCGATTGGTACTGGTCAGGTAACTGCTGATTTTGAACCAATTTCAGCTTGTTTAGCCCACTTTGCAGATTCTGATGATCCTATGCTTATTGACATTGTCAATGCATTACGCCCTCCAATGGTTAATCAAGGTAACTCCCCAACGGAAATTATTTCCGCAGACTTAGAACCAGATTTAGGGGTTACTGATTTTGATAAACATGAACTACTAGATGCATGCTTAGATTGTGCTGAGTTTGATAATTTGATACCTTTTTACATTGTCAATACATTGCTTCTTATGATTTCTAGTGAAGATAATGTGTCCATCGAATGTATTTCAGCTGATTTAGAACCTGATTTAGAGTGTGCTTCCCGAATAGTAACTAATATGCATTCTATGTTTGTTGTCCGTGTGAGTGATTTACTTATCTCGACTAAGGACTGTTTTCTATTGGGAATGGATTTACACATCTTTTTGGAGGTTTATAGTGTTTGCAGGTTCATATTTTCAGCTGACCGGATTAGTTGGGTTGATCCCCAACTCTTCAGGCTCTATATATATGATTCACAGCTTACATTGGGGTACTTACCCCCACATTGGTTGAGAAAGTGCTACTGGCAAATAGGGAAATAAATACCTTTCGCTTCATGGGAGTCAACCCATCAGATTTGTTCCCTCTACTCTATCTCTTATTTTTATTCGTTTACTTTTTGCATATTGCATCTTATAAATTTCCCATCTTAATTTCTACATTGGATGACTCAATTACATTGAGGACAATGTAATGTTTAAGTGTGGGGGAGTGTCATTTTCGTTAGGCATTAAAAAAAAAATTTGTTTAGAGGGTCTTACAAAAAAATAAAATAAAAAAGACCAGCTGTTTAGCGGGTCTACATAAAAAAACATTTTATTTTTAGAGTATTTTCTATGACCAGCTGTTTAGCGGGTCTTTCTGTCTAGCTGTTTAGCAGACATCTTTATACCACTGTTTGGTGGATTCTTCTCGCTGTTTAGCAGACATCTTTATCCACTGTTTAGTGGATACGTCTCGCTATTTAGCAGACATCTTGATGCCACTATTTAGTGGATCCGTCTAACTGTTTAGCAGACATCTCTCCATATCCAGCTGTGTAGCGGATATAATTTTTTATTATTTTGCTCGGGACTAGCAAAATTTAAGTGTGGGGAATCGAAAAGCGCGTAAATGCGATATTTTATACCCACATTTATACTAGCTAGTTCTCGTTATCGAACTAATAATATTGTTTTAGATAATTTACAGGAATTACAAAAGAATTCGATCGTCCGGAAAAATAATGGCTAAATGGATTTATATTGGCGTTTGCGACTCACTGCACCTAACATGACAACACTGGCTCGTGGGATTCCAAGTCGACAAGTCGAATTACTAATTCATTTCACGGCCGGGGGATACCAAGCATGTTAATTCCACTAACAACAAAGAGATAAGTGGACCTTGGTGATCAAAGTTAAGTTTGGTTTTTGCTAAAGAAGTTTACAAGGAAATGAAAGCTCCTTTGTTAGCTCAATCACGTGAGCTGCACTAGCGGGGTTAAGATAATAGTAAGACGTGGCAACTTATGTACTCATTTTGTTTGTGGTTTTATTGAAGTAATATAAAGAACCACATTCTATGTTCTCATCAGACCAAAGAGCAGGTGGCGTTCTCAAGCAGCTGGTGGCGCCTTACACTTCATGGGTGCGACTTGTGAGTTTGAGATTTTGCAAGAGAGATCTTTGTGAGTGAAGACGTCATTTCGCAACACCTATTCAAGCCAAGTCTTTCTCCGAGACATCAATGACATCAGTTCATACGGATGGGGTGATGATTGTACGGGTTTATGGCAAAGCTTTGAAGCTGGAATGATTAACAAATGGAGTCTGGGGAGATTGAGTGAAGTGATGTGACCAAGCTTGAGATGGACAGTATTAAGTTGGACTTCAGCCGTTGCCCTGTTGGTCCTGGGCATTTTTTGGGAGCTTGGGTTCTCATTATATTTTGAATGCAGTGCAACTAAATCGTTGAAGGAAGTCAAGAAACAAGTCGAGAGCTACCTCCATAGAACAAAGATATCTCACTCTTGTTGTTTAACAAATTGCTGCGAGAAGGATTCCATCCGTGGAGGTTATGATGGCAACGATGGATGGAGCTGTGGTGTTCGAGAATGGTGGCAGCTCTCGGAAATCGATGCGGCGATGATGATGGTTGGTGCAAGTTTTGGTTCGAGTGACATAGCCCAATACGGGGTCAATCAATTGATCAAGCTACTGCAAGGTGGTTTGGAGATGGTGCTTTAGCTGGACGGACAAGTTGGCACTTGTGTCAGGAAGAGAAAGGTGTTATTATTGAACTGAGTATGGAAAGTGGTTTGAGAGCTGGATTAGGAAATGGGTATCGAAGATTGAATTGGGCCTATTGGACTGAGAGTTGCTAGGTCTGACTTCTTCAACAACACAGATAAAAACATAGGAAATGAGAAAGAGGAGGGGGAAGGCCGGCTGCAGAGCCGAGAAGGGACAAAAATTGGAAAAAGAGGAGGCGCGGCTGTCAAGTGCTCATACCGAAGGGGATAACAACTGATTCCATCGTGGTGACGGCGATTGTGATCGGTTTATCTTTCTCATCTCTTAGTCATTTGTTTTGCGTGGGTTTTAAGAAACCCATAGCCATGTTCTAATTTCTTCGTAACTAGGGTTTTATGTTTGAAACTACTTTGGGTATTAGGCTATTTTGATTGATTATATAGCAATAGACCATTATGATTTGAATAAATTGATCTTCGAATATTGTCTATTGGTTTATTGAAAAATGAGTTGTTGCTCCACCGGTTTAGTAATAACCTTTGTGCGTAATTGGATAATTTTACAAATAGTTTTGGTCTCGTTATTTGATAGTTCATGCTTGGGTTGAATCCTTTGATGGGTTATACTTAGAGGAGCCGAATACAATTTGTGAATCGATAATTTAGTTTCGTATAACTTTCTCGCTAACACAATTTGATGGTGCTTGCTTAGGTTTAGTCTTTTGATGTGCCATGCTTATGGTGTCCCAGTGATATTTGCGACTCTAATACATATAATAGGTGGTGTCGATAGAACGAAGAATAAACATATATTTGCAATCATGTTTCATTTCAGTAATCAAATAGAGATAGTAGTGGATAACATGAAACCCTGGTTACCGACTCTCCCATTGAATTTCTTTTATTAGTTTAGTTTAATTTTATTATTTCTTTTTACGTTTCTCAATTATAAAAATCTCAAGAACATCATTTCTGATTATTAGTGATATTGATAAAAGTATTTCCACCGCTCCTCGTGGGAACGACCCGTACTTGCCTCTGTCTACTAGTTAGACACCGTGCGATTGCTGTCATTTACATATAGGCATCTCCGGATCCTATCACAAGTCTATAGTCAGATCTAAAGATAGATCTGAACTACCGTGAATCCTTGATCTAGTTTGAGTAACCTTATGTCAAAAGAGAAGGCTCTTAAGAATAATCAAACTAGGTACAATCAAGGTTTAGCAACCGTTAGTCAATCAAATCAATAATCAAAAATTAAAAATAATGCAAATTCTAGTTTCCCACCAAATGTACTATCTAGACACTTCTTGATCCTACAGAAGTCTTTAAACTAGCGGACGTAAGTATGTCGACATCTTATTTCTTTGTAAATCCTCTTTCATATTTACAATCTTGGAACCGATTATACCACACTTCCAAACAAGTTTAGAACTGGTTCATCTGATTTCCAAGAACTACGTGATTGATCAAATCAACACACTAATCATGGGTTTACGGTTCTACCAAACACAAGGATCGGTGCTACCTTAATATGGTTCTTCGGGACCGGTTACATCAGTTACCAAATTGGTCACGTCAATTACCAGGACCGGTTACCATATCTCATGGTATTACTTGTGATCGGTCACACCAGTTACCAGGATCGGTTACACCAATTACCAGGACCGGTTACACCAATTACAAGGATCAATTACACATTCTTTTATGATCGGTCACACTAATTACTAGGATCGGTCACGCCAATAACAAATATCGATCATACCATCTTAGGTGATTACTTAGGATCAGTTACACTAATAAAAGTCATAAAAATACATAAGTCAGGCATTGTGACTAGTTTTACCAAGATACATAACAAGTCATGATCGGTTCTACTAACTCACACATATTGGTAATCCAAAGATATGCAATGAATAACAATACCAATAAGCCTAGCGATTTCCCTTTCGATTCATAAAACAAGTTCATGAATGTACTTCCTTTAAACGAATGTAAACATTGTTTCATAGGACGAAATCTTCACCCATACGCATACACATAATCACAATAGCATTCATACGATTATGTCGATGTCTTATATACGAAGTTCAAAAGATAAACGTTATACTTCGTATTGTAATTCCTTAACACTATGTCTACTAGAGTATAAACATTCTGCACTTCAGCAGATTATGTTTTCAATATAGCACGACTTAAAAGATACGTTGGGAATGAAACAAGTTCAAGTCAAAATATTACTAACCTCAAGAGGAAGGATGATGTAAATCGATGTAGCTTGTAACTTCTTCACATTCTTCAAGTCTTCGAGTAATACTTGTATGTCTCATTATCCTAATCTTTATAGCCTAACATATATGAAGTTGTCTCTGGTACATAATCAAGCGACTCTTTAATTTATTTTTGATTCACTAAAATATGACAACCAAACTTGACATACCAACGCTTGGTGGGTTCAACCGAGCTATGCTTTAACACAAGGTAGATTGGACATACGGAATTTCCATAACCAAAAATATTCTAAAGATATGCAATATACACCAATTTTCAATTTTGTCTGCTTCCAGGTAATATCCAACTAATATACCGAAATCCCTCATGGATGAGAACTCAATATTAGCTAGCATACGAGTATACTTTACTAATATATCTTTCAGAGATATGTTTTACTTGATGGATATATATATATTCGAAAATCTCAATAAAATATTCTCAAACATTTCAGTTTTTGATCTCACTTTGAGTATCAAGGAATATCTTTAAACAACAAAAGATAAGATTCTACACATGTTCAAATTACTCACAATGTCGAATCTTGAACTTTCCTTAATAGCAACTCATATTTCGATATACACAAAACCATAAAGTACATGTAAAACCAGAAATGAGAGATTTGCTATTAGGATCGGTCCTACAATATATCCCCAATAAGGATCAGTCATACTATAGATCCCCAAGTAGGGATCGATCCTATTATAGATCCCTAATAAGAATCGGACCACCAATCCCATTGATTCCTTTCAACTATGAAACAAGTTTTGCAAGTTTATTTCCTTAAACTTATGTAGTTAAACATAGTTTTCTATGTATGCAATCAATCCTAAGTTCATTACACAATCTAGTAAACAAGTTATAAAGGTGGTGTCTATGCCGCAATTACGAAGTTCAAAAGATAAGTGTTATACTTCGTAATTCAATATACATAAGTTGTGATACGACTTGTATATTCTTCCTTGATGATTTGATTATTGTTTTGGGGTAAAACCGATTCTCACTGAAATGGTAAATTTGGGTGTGTCCGTAGAAACGAATCTAAACCCTAAACAAATGCACTGCATGGGAGTACTTTAGATTTGAGAGATCAATCTGTACAATTCTGGCCTAAACCAAGAAATGGTCGTTCCAGACTTGCTTCGGTCATAAAGTGAAGGAGAAGGGTTAATCTTAGGGAGGGAAGCGAAGAAGGTGTTGAGATCAAAATATTGGATTTTGAAGGTGTGGTACTGTTTTATGACTTGTATCGTAATTTGGAACCGGCTTGAGAATGTAAGCTATCGGTTCTTTTGTGTTTTCTCAATACTTGTGTTGATAACACTTGTGTCTTCTTTTGTCGAAATAGGTCGAAAACCTATTTATACAAGTCATGATTGAGCACAACTGATCTCGTAGGAAGTGGAGGCAGTTAAGTAGTGGAGAAGTGGAGTCGTATAAAAAGTGGTGACCATCATGTTTCCATCACGAGGGAAGACTGGTCAGCCTTACACCCACTACTCACTCACTACTCGTTAACCGTCCGCCCTTTCCTGACACTTTCTCGTAATGGGCGTGTTGCACGCCGCACGCTGTAAACCGCCAGACCAATACCCCAGTAAGCATCCCCCAGTTTGTGACATGTTTGATGTCTCGAGTATTTTCGTGGAAAATATGCAGCAGATTGCTGAGTGGGTCTTGTGTGCAAGACCTAGTCATTCTGACCAATCGCGCCCAAACTAGGCGGCGGGTGATCATGTGTGGCGAGCTAAGTCATGAGAGTTGCCGCAAGAAATAGCGTGTGACGCTATTAATCTAGTCTTGGTTGGTCGCCCAAGATTTAATCTAGGCCGTCCAATTCATCTGGCGAAGTTGGACGGTCGAGATTGTAATTTATGGAAGAGGGTGGCCGTTGATTATGGCCACATCTTGTTAGCGTCTGCCAGTGGCATAGTGGCATGATGACGCGGCCACTATATCTTGGCATGTTGGTGTTAGATCCAAATATGACCCAACAATATTAGCTCTAGTTGCCGTATCAAACTTAATGCGTTAGGTGGAATTATTTGGCATGGGACGGCATAGCGGTCTTAATAAAATTAGGGTTTTGCATGTCAAATCCCTAATTAGTGTGTGCGGCTATGTGGCCGCGATATGGTGGCATTTGGGCAAATCTGACGTGGCCACGTTGAATAAAGAAATTATGGCAAGGCCATAATGTGGGAGCGGCTATGAACACGACGACCAATAGGTGTTGGCGCGGTTTGACTTTATTTAATGTGTGTGGAGGGTTTAGAGCGACCTGATTGGTCGATGAAAAGGGGGGCCGGCAAGCAGCATGGGGTCGGCCTCATTCTAAATGCGTGTGGCGCATTTAGAGCGACCTAATTGGTCGATGGAAAGGGGGTCGACAAGCAGCATGGGGCCGACCTCATTCTAAATGCGTGTGGCACATTTAGAACGACCTGATTGGTCGATGGAAAGGGGGACGGAAAGTAGCATGGGGTCGGCCTCATTCTAAATGCGTGTGGCGCATTTAGAGCGACCTGATTGGTCGATGGAAAGGGGCCCGGCCTCATTCTAAATGCGTGTGGCGCATTTAGAGCGACCTGATTGGTCGCTGGAAAGGGGAGCCGGCAAGGGAAACATGGAGCGTGGCCATCAGGATACAGGTGGTGCCTGCTAGGGCGAACTGGCCAACCATGTGGCGCGGCCACGCCTTCTCTTATTGCTGCTCCTATTTTCCGCTGCTCCTCTTTTATTTCTTGCTTTCTGATTTTTGGTAGGACTTTGCTCCTACTACTCCATGGCGGATTAATTTCCTAGCTTACCTAGGTTTGATCTCTACCGATAGGGTTCGAGATATTGCGCAGGGCGCAAAAACCTAATTTTTGCAAATTGATAAAAATTAGATTAAAGAACTGAATTTTGCAGGTTGCCGCAAAATCAATCAATTTTGGGTGAATTGTGCATACTGATACAAAAAATCACTAATTTAATATCATAGGCCAGCATAACTTTGCGCGCCTCAGATTGAGTACTTCCACACGCATCTTAATCCCGACACTTCGGGAGATTCATGCTACTCGGCTGGGAGCGAGCATTAGTCGTCATGTCATGTCAGTATTAAGAGTTCAACTGGGGAACATGGCATAGAATAAATACTCAGAAATTTACAGAATATTTGGGGTTGTAGCTACAAGTTAGAGCACTTATCGGTCGAAATCACATGCGTTGCTATCTCAAGCATGTTTGTCAATGTTAGTGATCAAAACTATAAGTCTTGATTTCTAGTCTACTATAGCTAAGTCTCGGACTAGGATAGAAAGTGTAGTTGAGCTCAAGAACTCCATGGCGATCATCATACAAGACGAAGAACTACTCAAGGAACTGGTGGAACTTCATCGACTAAAAGGTATGTGGAGACTTGAACTTATCTATCACTCAAAAGTCTATCTACTCTATCTCCTATCTTGAGACAAAAGTCGTTTTGCTATATAGACTTCGATTATACACATTTGCCATTTCGAGCCGAGTTTATCTCGCCTATCTATTTCTCGAAATATATGTTGGTAAGCTTTCGCTTTGGCCAAGTTCATCTTTACCTAGTGACGAAAGTCATGTTATGTTTCAATCACTTTGAAAATGTCTTTGACGAAAAATAGTTTGTCAATAAGAACTATATAACGTCCTCTAAGAATGTTTCAATGATTGAAATGAGAGTTTAGATTATATAACCATTGTTGGATATAAGCATTGTGTGGAAACGCATACATGTATAAGTCCTTATTCCTTGAACCGAAGTATGCTTACTTTGTGATCAAGAAAACCGGAACAACAGTCCGCGAACCCAGTCCGCAACTTGTCGTAGGTTCTCATCCCGAGAAAATCTGCTGGAGTTTGTAAACTTCTTCCGGGAACTTAAGTCCGCGAACCTAGTCCGCGTACTTGAGTTGGTTATATCTAAAGACGATTATTTGTGAACTTATACTTATATAAACTAAGGAATGCAATTTTCAAACCGTGGATATAAAGTTCATGAATCGATTCGAGTGAATCAAATCGTTTTTTCTTCGATTGTGTCTTGTATACTTCTATAAAATCTAAGCAATTGAACAACTCTCTAACTAGTTCATTTGAGTCATTTGAACTAGTTATGGTGAAGAAGAATATGGTTAATATGAAAGTGCTCATATGGCTAACCATTTGGTTAACTATTGTTGAACCAACAAATGTACTTGTTTGGGTACGGTTACATAAGCCTAGAAACGTGCATTTTATTTGTGTGTAACAAGCTAAGTTTTCGATCCAACGGTTAAAAGATATTATCTTGAATCTAATCAGGTTTTCATCTAATGGTGAATATTGAATGCTTTGTTACTAAGCTAACATTGATTGCAAACCCTAATTTGAAAGACTATATAAGGGAGAACTCTAGCAACTGGGAAACCTAATCCCCACACCTTCTGTGTGATACTAGTTGTATAAGCTAGAGTCGATTCTCCTTTAACCTTAGGTTTCTACCGAGACCCTGTAGGTTAACGACTTGAAGACTTCATTGGGATTGTGAAGCCAGACCGATACTACTTTCTTGTATTTGTGTGATCTGATCTTGCTGTTTCTATCGTATTAAGTACAATCGTAACGATTGGCTTGAGATTGATATCTCCGATAGGTAAGATATAAAAGTAGTCACAAACATCTTCGTCTCATCGTTTGTGATTCCACAGTATCTTCTTTCGCCGCGTCGATTAAGATTATTGTGAGGTGATTGATAATACTAGGCTGTTCTTCGAGAATATAAGTCCGGGTTATCAATTGGTTCCTGTTCACCTTGATTTATCAAAAGACAGAACAAAACTCGTAGGTATTTCTATGGGAGATAGATTTATCTATTATCGTAGACTTTTCTGTGTGATACAGATTTTTTTATTAAAGTCTTCGACTTTGGGTCGTAGCAACTCTTAGTTGTGGGTGAGATCAACTAAGGGAATCAAGTGCGTAGTATCATGTTGGGATCATAGACGTAAGGAGCGCAACTGTACCTTGGATCAGTGTGAGATTGATTGGGGTTCAACTACAGTCCAGACCGAAGTTAGTTTATAGTAGGCTAGTATCTGTAACGGCTTAATACAATGTGTGTTCAATCTGGACTAGTCCCGGGGTTTTTTTGCATTTGCGGTTTTCTCGTTAACAAAATTCTGGTGTCTGTGTTATTTCTTTTCCGCATTATATTTTGTTATATAATTGAAATATCACAGGTTGTGCATTACTTCAATCAATTAGAATATCCAACCCTTGGTTGTTGATTTACATTGATTGACACTTGGATATTTGTCTTTGTTACCATCCAAGTTATCTCTCTAGTATTTAATTAGACTCGCAGATTTCTATTTTCTTGAGTAAGAATTAAACCGAGAGATCGAGATAATATAACTCTTTGATATACTTTATTAAGATTGAGTCTAGTTGATTCTCTTGAAAGTATATTGGAGTTATTCCATACAGATTGCTAATCGAAATATTGGGTGTGGTTGTTGTACCCCCGCTTTTTGAATTGGTATCAGAGCAGCCAAACACGTTTAAAGATCTTACAAGTCTGTGTTTGTAGCGATCTAATTCTATGGACAGAAATTATATCTCCATAAACGTACCACAAGTCTTCGATGGCTCTAATTACTTATGGTGGAAAATTTCTATGCGTGCCTATCTTCAAGCGCATGGTTTTTAATCATGGGTTTATGTAGTTAATGGCTATGATGCTCCTGTTGTGGCAGTGGGGAATGTAAACGTTCCTAAGAACATTGGTGAATACAGTCCTGCCGAGATACTTGTTGCAAAGTAAAACTCCGACGGTTTGAATGCCATCATACATGCCATTACCCCAGATCTTCAGCACCATGTGACTACGTGCACTAGGTCTAAAGATGCTTGGGATATCTTAGAAACCGTATTCGAAGGTAATACCAGTGAAAAGGAAGCCAAAGCTTCAAAACCTTAATTGATCGATTGGGAAAACCTTCGTATGGAAGATGAAGATTCATTTGATGAGTTTAATCACAAAGTGTCCGAAATTGTTAATGCATCTTTGCATTGGGTAAGACTATTCTGAAAAAGGACATTGTGATAAAAATTCTCGAGATCATTACGCCATCTAGATACGATTCTAAGAAGCATGCCATCGTTGAAGGAAATAACCTTGATGCTCTTTCCAGAAACACGTTGGTTGGAAAGCTAAAGATCTTTGATCATGAGCACACATCCAAAATCGGAAAGGATGTTGCTTTCAAAGCACAAAAGAACACTAAATTACTTGAAAAAGTAAAAGTGTTTATGTCTCCGAGGATGATCTTTCCGAGACTCGATTCATCGAGATAAAGATCTTGACAAATCAGTCTCTATGATCACAAGACAGTTTAGGGATCTTCTATTGAAGAGAAGTAAACGGTTTTCAAGAGACAAACCTAGGTCATCAGTTAAACCTCATAATGGTGTTCCTCCTAAAAATAGGGATATTGATGAAACTGATGACGAGGATATGCCTCGGTGCTTTAAGTGTAAAGGTTTTGGTCATTTTGCAAATGAGTGTCCAAATCGGAAGAAATACACTGGGAACAAAGGTCTTTGTCGCAACTCTTGATGAAATGTCTGACAACTATGATTCTAATGAAGACGAGAAATCAAGTGTTGCACTTCTTGGTGAAAATATTGATTTTGATAATTGTAGCAATATATACATCAATCTTGATATTCTTTCAGAAGAAAACTCAACCAATCTGGAAGAAAAAATTGACCCATTCTTTAGAAACTCTGTGTATAATGTTTCAGGTTCCACTATGTGTCTAGCTGCTTACACATCTCAGATGCCTGAATTTTATCCAAGATTGCCGTGCTCATATTCTCTAAAGGGTTATGAACTATCAAAGTGTTACAAGTACAAACACAAATTGAGGCATGTCAACAAACTTCAACGAAGAGCAAATCGATTAGCAAATAAGCTTAAGCTTGCTCAGAAGACTGCTGAGGTATGTAAGATTTTACCTTCATCTAAGAAGTTAGTTTACAAGGACAAAACAAGACCATTAGATAAGAAAGTATGGTCAAATCGTTTTGATAGACAGAGGTCTGTGGATTCCTCTCATGAGGAACATGGTGGACAAATTGTTGTTCACCGCAACAAAACTTGATTGTGTTGATTTGTAAATCTCGTCTACCTCGCAGATTTTAGGGAAATTTTGTTTTCTTCTTTTCGTAGTTTTGGAATTCCCTGTCTATCAATAAAGGAGGGTCATTATCGACAATTCTACTGTCTTTAGGGTTCAGTATTGTGTGTGCACGAAGCTGTTAAAGGTTAACCCTACATTCCTTTTTCCTTCCTTGAAACTTCTTTTATCTTAAGACCACTTGTTGAGATTGTGATTTCCTCTCACAAACCCATACGTTTATGGATACTCCAAGCATCATGTCTTCTGATGGAAAAGATGTTAATATGATCAAGCCACCAATCATGAAGGAAAAAGAGAAATCTCCGTTAGCTCCGACATTGAAAAGAAAAAGAAGGAATGTGAGGAAGCCTAGAGTTGTTCCTTCAAATTCTCAGAAGTTTTCTGATGTTCTTGAAGTGTTGAAGGAGACGCACAAGGAGATTCAACAAATAAATGCTTTTGTGTTTAAGACTCATGAAATTCAGAAGGCCCTGGTTCGACATCAGTCAAGAAGGTTTATTGATATTAACTCCTATATTCATGAACCTTATGTCCCAATGGCTGTTGACGACAAGGAGTTCGGGGACGATATTCTTCAAAGGTCTTAACATCTAGTAAATCTTCGGATAAGAATTGTTTTT
Source organism: Papaver armeniacum (assembly GCA_023531295.1). Taxonomy (NCBI): domain Eukaryota; kingdom Viridiplantae; phylum Streptophyta; class Magnoliopsida; order Ranunculales; family Papaveraceae; genus Papaver; species Papaver armeniacum. The sequence goes on from JAJJWW010012596.1 coordinate 186,662, forward strand.
CTTGTTTTGTTTAGAAGAATAACTAGAGTCTGGAATAGCCATTATTGTGATTCCACATAGCTATGTCCAACATTTTCATCTTCATGTTTTTAGGTTTATTTGTTTAAATTCTAAAAAATTGTTTGGAAGATGAATTTTTGCAGTATTAATCTTTATGGTTTTATATATTGGAATTTGTTATGGGATATTTGTGTTTACGTCCGTGAACTATGATTGTCCCATACTTGTCAAAAGTTAAGTCTTTCATATGTCGATATGCATGTATTGATAAAAGAATGAATGAGCTTTTGACATCACAAAAGTTTGAAGCCTATTATGTCATTATTGATGGAAGATAGGATGAACTTTTGTTTACGAGGATTATGTCTATTATATGTCATTGTGCAAATAGTGATGGAAAATAGAATGAATCCTTGTTTATTCCGCAGTATTGATCTTCCCTGATCCATATTTTATGTATATATTGTGAGGCTCCGTAAGTTCTCTTATGTTGAGCATTTCCGATTAGATTAATTATGGGTTCTCTTGTGGTTAATCTAATTGAGTATTCTTGGATTCAAATTCATATTCATATGTGATTTGTTATGTCCAAGGAAATCCTTCTTTTCTTTTGAAATTAAGGTCGCTCTTGTTGTTCTTTCGGGAATGACATTTTATGGGGGAGAGTTCTTAATTGAACTTGTGCTTAATTGACAAATATTTGTGGGGAGTGCGGCTGTGGAATATTATAGGGGTTATCTTGTATCTTTATAAACTCCTTGATGAAAACATTTAGCTTCGGCTATATGATTGCACCTAAATAAGTTGATATGTGCTTTCTTTTGGTCATGAAATGTCTCTTTGGAAAGGAGAATTAATATGTAGTTCGCACTACAAATACATATGGTTTTCGGATCATTATGTAAGGGGGAGTGGTTTCCATGAGAGATGGAGTATTGACTAAGGGGAGTGATACATATCACCATAGTATTGTTGTCGAAGTTGTGATACAATTGAATTTTGATGATGTATAATAATACTATGACACTGTATAACAATGATTGAGAATTCTTGTTTTCTCATTATTATAGCTACGGATTTTCAACAACGATGGTGCTAAACTTACAACCTTTGGGATCATTGGAGTACTTGGAAGTGACGAAGATTTCTAGTAATGTTGAAGATTAGGCATGTGGAATAGGAGCTACAAAAGTTTATTTATTTTTGTAATCCATATGTATTGATAGTTTTGTCACTAAAATTGACAAAGGGGGAGATTGTTAGAGCACTGCTTGGTCGAACTCGCATGCGTTGCTATCTCAAGAATGTTTGTCAATTTTAGTGATCAACACTATAAGTCTTGATTTCTAGTCTACTATAGCTAAATCTCGGACTAGGATATAAAGTGTAGTTGAGCTCAAGAACTCCATGGCGATCATAATACATGACAAAGAACTACTCAAGTAACTGGTGGAACTTCATCGACTAAAAGGTATGTGGAGACTTGAACTTATCTATCACTCAAAAGTCTATCTACTCTATCTCGCCTATCTATTTCTCGAAATATGAGTTTGTAAGCTTTCGCTTTGGCCAAGTTCATCTTTACCTAGTGACGAAAGTCAAGTTATGTTTCAATCACTTTGAAAATGGCTTTGACGAAAAATATTTTGTGAATAGCAACTATATAACGTCCTCTAAGAATGTTTCAATGATTGAAATGAGAGTTTAGATTATATAACCATTGTTGGATATAAGCATTGTGTGGAAACGCATACATGTATCAGTCCTTATTCCTTGAACAAAAGTATGCTTACTTTGTGATCAGGAAAACCGGAACAACAGTCCGCGAACCCAGTCCGAGAACTGCCGTAGGTTCTCATCCCGAGAAAATCTGCTGGAGTTTGTAAACTTTTTCCGGGAACTTAAGTCCGCGAACCTAGTCCGCGTACTTGAGTTGGTTGTATCTAAAGACGATTATTTGTGAACTTATACTTATATAAACTAAGGAATGCAATTTTCAAACCGTGGCTATAAAGTTCATGAATCGATTCGAGTGAATCAAATCATTTTTGCTTCGATTGTGTCTTGTATACTTCTTTAAGATCTAAGCAATTGAACAACTCTCTAACTAGTTCATTTGAGTCATTTGAACTAGTTATGGTGAAGAAGAATATGGTTAATATGAAAGTGCTCATATGGCTAACCATTTGGTAACTATTGTTGAACCAACAAATGTACGTGTTTTGGTACGGTTACACAAGCCTAGAAACGTGCATTTCATTTTTGTGTAACAAGCTAAGTTTTCGATCCAACGGTTGAAAGATATTAGCTTGAATCTTATCAGGTTTTCATCTAACGGTGAATATTGAATGCTTTGTTACTAAGCTAACATTGATTGCAAACCCTGATTTAAAAGACTATATAAGGGAGAACTCTAGCAACTGGGAAACCTAATCCCCACACCTCCTGTGTGATACTAGTTGTATATCTAGAGTCGATTCTCCTTTAACCTTAGGTTAACGACTTGAAGACTTCATTGGGATTGTGAAGCCAGGCTGATACTACTTTCTTGTAGTTGTGTGATCTGATCTTGCTGTTTCTATCATATTAAGTACAATCGTAACGATTGGCTTGAGATTGATATCTCTGATAGGAAAGATATAAAAATAGTCACAAACATCTTCGTCTAATCGTTTGTGATTACACAATATCTTCTTTCGCCGCGTCGATTAAGATTATTGTGAGGTGATTGATAATACTAGGTTGTTCTTCGGGAATATAAGTCCGGGTTATCAATTGGTTCCTGTTCACCTTGATTTATCAAAAGACGGAACAAACTCGTACGCATTTCTGTTGGAGACAGATTTATCTATTACCGTAGACTTTTCTGTGTGATACAGATTTGTTTGTTAAAGTCTTCGACTTTGGGTCGTAGCAACTCTTAGTTGTGGGTGAGATCAACTAAGGGAATCAACTGCGTAGTATCCTGCTGGGATCAGAGACGTAAGGAGCGCAACTGTACCTTGGATCAATGTGAGATTGATTGGGGTTCAACTACACCCGCACCGAAGTTAGTTTGCGGTAGGCTAGTGTCAGTAGCGGCTTAATACAATGTATGTTTAATCTGGACTAGGTCCCGGGGTTTTTCTGCATTTGCGGTTTCCTCGTTAACAAAATTCTGGTGTCTGTGTTATTTCTTTTCCGCATTATATTTTGTTATATAATTGAAATATCACAGGTTGTGCGTTAGTTCAATCAATTAGAATATCCAATTTTTGGTTGTTGATTTACATTGATTGACACTTGGATATTGGTCTTTGGTACCATCCAAGTTATCTCTCTAGTATTTAATTAGATTCGCAGATTTCTATTTGCTTGAGTAAGAATTAAATCGAGAGATCGAGATAATATAACTCTTTGATATACTTTATTAAAATTGAGTCTAATTGATTCTCTTGAAAGTATATTGGAGTTAGTCCATACAGATTGCCAATCGAAATATTGGGTGTGGTTGTTGTACCCCCATTCTTTCACTACACGCACCATTCTGGATAAATTTCACATAAATATACTGAATTTCTCAATACATATGTAAGTAAAGAGGCTTGGGCACTCATCACTTTTAAATGGCTCAATCTTGTTTGCCGAATGACGGCGCATTAAATACAGGGTTTTACAATTTTAGCCCTGAACTAAAAACCAACATCAACATTAAGTCTCCTGCTTAGCACGTAATAGTGAAATTATTGTGGGGTAAGCACTAGATGGTGACAAATAAAGGTAAAACTTTCGAAGCAAAGTAGACAGATGTTACCAGGAGAGATGGGTCGTACTGTCCTTGGAAAATGTACGTTCAAGAGGCGTCCAAGTGAGCATTCCCCTAGCATGATGTCGGTTGGCCCCAGGTAGATCAGGCATACGGTTGGTTGGGATCTCAAACTGCATTCCAAGTCCCTTGTACATCTGAGCATCGTCCGAGAGCGTGTCTAAGCTTTCCTGGCTTCGGTTGGCATGGAGGAAAAGTGGAGGCGCGATGAAGAATCTCATCTAACAAGTGCTAGGGATGAAAGGTTTGTTGCCCGACTAAAGTGAAGGAGGGTGGAGCATAACATGAACTCCTGGATAAACATGAATACCTTATTCATGGCGGCGTCATAATCCTCGACTCTGATGTGGACGAGCCCTATCATGAGGAATATCCTTAAAAGGATGCTGAAGCAATTTCCGAAAAAGATGTTGAAGCAACTCCCAAAGAGAACGTTGATGCAGCTTCTGAAGAGGATGTTGAAGCGGCTTCTGGAGAGGATGTTGAAGCGGCTTCTGGAGAGGACTCCAGTGAAGGCGTTATTGGCCCTGGCGTTGATGACACTTCTTTGATGTTTAGTAGTCTTTTGTTTCATGCAGCTGGAGCCAGGTCTTGATCAAATAATAATCCTTTATTCATGCTGCTTTTATGTTTCCAAATGGATGAATGAATGAAATCTCCCAACTAAGAAATCCAAATTCTAAGAAAGATCTCGTAATATCTTGAAACTTTAGACGTAGCGCTCTTCGGTAGGGTTACAGTAGAGCATGTGTACATGATATTCATTTCTCGAATGCAATTTTGCAATATGAGCTCTCACATTCTTCCGTTTGATATTCCCTTTACAGATTACACGCTTCTTGAAGATTTTTGGCATGCTGGCTAGGTATGTAGAAGCATGGACGTTGTGCCACGAATCCTCAGATTTGTTGCTTCCCGGTCAGTGAAATGATTTCCAAAATCCGAAAATTGCATATTGAAATGGACAGAACCTCCTCTAGGGATCACGTCAGTCAAAAGAGGTGGTGGTTGAGAAACCGTCTCAATATTGAAGCAGGCTGCTCTTCGGGATATGGGAGGTGCTTTCCAAGAAGAATATGCTGCTATCAAACCTTCGAGGACTTCGTTCCAAGCGACATCCTTTGAACTGTCTTTTGAATCTTGGATGGTTGTATGGAATGGGATGCGATGAGCAGTCCCCAGTTACACTTCAGATTCGATGGCGTGGCCGGATATGTGAAAATATCTCCGTGACGTACTTTTGGAGTCTTTGATGCACGTGTACGTCTTCATGTTGAGAAATTTATGCGGCTCGTAAAGCTTTGACAGTGATGATACATCGATATCGAAATAACCTGGTTGAGGACGTGAAGGCATCCCTGTCTTTGGCAAGTCCCAGTGTAATTATCCCGATTTTATTTTCTCCTGAAAGATGTACTTCCATTGCACTTGCTGGTAAGGTAGTTGACGAATTGATGGAGGCGGCAATATTTTGGATTCGTCATTTGTTGATCGCACTTGATAGATATGTATTGTATCCAAAATTCTTGGCAGCCCATGCGCCCCTTCTATAGGAAATTAGAAATCTAGAAACACCGAATCTAACTTTGTCGGCGTTGTTGTTGTTGATACGCAGCTTCGTGCAGGCCTTGGGTAGGCGGTGCTGAGTTTTCTATTTGATTCTTCATTGATAACGGCGCTTATGAATGGCTGAGACAAATACTGCTTGTTGGTCAGGCGCCTTCCAGGGAGGTGATGATATCCTTACGTTGAAGAGTGGTGAACTTGTCACGATTATGACTTCATGTGTGACCGTCTCTTCTGAGTTGAAGAAGTCCGGCGCCTTCCAGGGAGGTGATGATATCCTTACGTTGAAGAGTGGTGAACTTGTCACGGTTATGACTTCCTGTGTGACCGTCTCTTCTGAGTTGAAGAAGTCCTTGACAGTGAAGGGATTTTGTGTGTGGTTTACGTGGTTCTATCTTGTATGGCCGGTGGGTTGACCATGATAAAGGTATCACCATCTTGCCTCTGTACTGGTGAATCTATTACTTCCTCCATGGGAAAATAAAATATACAGAAGTTCGGATTACCTATGTCCGTAGTGGTTGTTGTTATGACGAAGCTCTGGCTGGTATCAACAAACGAGCAGCAACTGTGATCAGAAAGGACTGCGTTTTCGTGGGAACAAGATAGGTTGGCTAGAGCTTGGATGGCTACGGTCACGATCCTTGATAGGGACGAGTGGTGACTACGGGCACAAATCTTGGCAAGGGCGAGTAGTGACTACGGGCACAAATCTTGGCAGGGGCGAGTGGTGGCTACGACCATGGACCTTGGCAGGGAGGAGTTACAGCTACGAGCATGAACCTTGGACGTCCACGGCCATAAACATTGACGGGCTTTGATAACTCACGTATGTGAGTTTATTCTCCCTTTTTTTTGTGAAGCAGCCCCTACCTGATTTCCTGTGTGTGGAAACTCACCTATTGTTGCTTGCCTGGTACAACACGGTTGAGGGATGCAAATATGTCTTGACGCTGCGCCTTGGAGAAGTACAAAATCTCACATAAATGCTCCATCATGGACTGTACAGTTTTGTGGACGGAGTCCCCAGATATCATGCTGCTCCTGACGGGAAGAGGATCTCTGTGGACTCCCTTAGTGCTTAGTTGAAGTTCTCCTATGGTAACTGCAATATTTGGGATTTGCCATTTCTTCTTCGGTTGGAGGACGTCTGATAGGAGGTAGCTTGGTGACGCCATCTTGAATTCACGTTTTTAGGGGTTCGATTACCTCTTCAAACGGAAACGGAAGGTTAGAGCAGCCTCTCCAGTTTTTGTTGTTGTGTAGGAGTCTTAGTCGCGGCCTTCAGAGGTGAAGCCGTCTGATGTGCTGGCGCCGCACGTTTGGGTTGTTGTTCCGCGGCTGGAGCTTTCCTCTTTCCTCCTTCACCCACTACGCTTACAGAGGGCCCGGTATTATATTGTTTGTTGATGAGACATATGTTCCCTCGAGTCTCGCGCGCATCTTCGTTCTTGGCTTCTGGTTCTTTCCGGCCCAATCTTTGGTGTCTGTAGTAGCCGCCCGCTTAGCAGACCTCATGGAGTTCAGAGAATGTCAGGAAGCGCATGAGAAGAGTATCCTCGCGGAAGATGAACTCTTTGCACACCAGGAAGATAAGGAGGTTGATGCTGGTGTATGCCCGCCAGGTTTTTTTTGCCTCGATTTTAGAGAAGTCGTTCCCGATCCTCATGCATGATGAAATTGGATTGCTGATTCCTTTGGCGTTCATGAGCAACGTGAGCCTTTTCATCTATAAAGGCGCGTCCCCTTTGAAGCGCTTGTCTCGGAGTGTTAAAAGTACTCCTTGGCTCCGTTTGGTGTTGGCGTGACTCTTGCGGTAGCCGCTCCATTAGTGTCTTGATAAAAGTAAGTACCTCTTTCTGAGTTGTAACCATGTTTTTCTGAGCTTTAGCGAGAACTTCTTGTCTTTCCATCATATCAACAATGGTAATAGGGGTTGGTTTCATCTGGCTCCTCCAGCCTCTCGTCCTGACGGAGGAACAACAGTAGCCCTCGTAACAATTGGGAGCGTTACGCTCGAAGAAACATTGGGAAGGGTGGCAGCGGCTTTGGCTCTGGTGATAAGAGGTGTCACGTCGGAAGGAATGTTCCCTGTGCCACTGGTGTTGGTGCTAGAGGATATAACGCTATGGGATGTGTTGACTGCGCTTGCGGGCGGTACATTGGTGTTGGCCATTCCCTTTTTGCTCTCGTCCTATACGGACACATACTCTGTCTGCGTCGTTGGCGGAGGCACAAACCTCAGACAAGGATTCAACATTTTTTGTCATCTCTGAAATTGGTGGCGTTCTCCGAGCGAATGTTTGCTAGCTTTTGCCACAGCCGGTTTACCATACTCTTTAGGAGACGAAACGTCTCATTTTGCGGCTTGACAACATCAGCTTGATTAGCGACAACATCTTCTAACATTTTTGCCATACCTTCTATGGTGATTGGGTTTCGAGCATTGGCGGCTTTGGAAGAGTTTGGGATTGGCCGGGGTAACTCATGAACCAGAAAGCTGGGATTGGTGATCGAAGTGAATTCTGGTTTAATGATTGAATTTAGACCTAAGATCCACCATCTTGAGTTTGGGAAGATTGGAATGAAAATTGAGAAATTGGCTTCGCAACCGAGAGATTGATCTCCCACTGTGGTCGCCAGTTGTTTTGGGGTAAAACCGGATTACGCAGAAATGGTAAATTTGGGTGTGCCGAGAAACGAATCTAAACCCTAAACAAATGCACCGCAGGGGAGTACTTTAGATTCGAGAGATCAATCTGCACAACCCCGGCCTAAACCAAGAAATGGCCGTTCCGGACTTGCTTGTTAACAAAGTGAAGGAGAAGGGTTGATCTTAGAGAGGGAAGCGAAGAAGGTGTTGAGATCAAAATATTGGATTTTGAAGGTGTGGCTGTTTTATGACTTGTATCAGAATTTGGAATTGGCTTGCGGAATGTAAGTTATCAGTTCTTTTGTGTTTTTCTCAATACTTGTGTTGATAACACTTGTGTTGATAACACTTGTGCCTTCTTTTATCGAAATAGGTCGAAAATCTATTTATATAAGTCATGATTGAGCACACCTGATCTCATAGGAAGTGGAGACAGTTAAGTAGTGGAGAAGTGGAGTCATGTAAAAAGTGGTGACCATCATGTTTCCATCACGAGGAAGACTGGTCAGCCTTACACCCACTACTCACTCACTGCTTGTTAACCGTCCACCCTTTCCTGACACTTTCTCGTAATGGGCGTGTTGCACGCCGCACGCTGTAAACCGCCATACCAATACCCCAGTAAGCATCCCCCAGTTTGTGACATATTTGATATCTCGAGTATTTTCGTGGAAAATATGCATCAGATTGATGAGTGGGTCTTGTGTGCAAGACCTAGTCATTTTGACCAATCGCGCGCAAACTAGGCGGCGGGCGATCATGTGTGGCGAGCTAAGTCATGAGACTTGCCGCAAGAAATAGTGTGTGACGCTATTAAGTTAGTCTTGGTTGGTCGCCAAAGATTTAATCTAGGCAGGCCAATTCATTTGGCAAAGTTGGACGGCCGAGATTGCAATTTATGGAAGAGGGTGGTCATTGATTATGGCCACATCTCGTTAGCGCCTGCCAGTGGCATAGTGGCATGATGCCGCGGCCACTATATCTTGGCATGTTGGTGTTAGATCCAAATTTGACCCAACAATATTGGCTCTAGTTGCCGTATCAAACTTAATGCCTTAGTGGCATTATTTGGCATGGGACGGCATAGCGATGTTAATCAAATTAGGGCTTGGCATGTCAAAGCCCTAATTAGTGTGTGCGGCTACGTGGCCGCGATATGGTGGCATTGGGAAAATACTGTCGTGGCCACGTTGAATAAAGAAATTATGGCAAGGCCATAATGTGGGAGCGTCTATGAACGCGAAAACCACTAGGAGTTGGCGCGGTTTGGATTTATTTAATGCGTGTGGTGGGTTTAGAGCGACCTGATTGGTCGATGGAAAGGGGGGCCGGCAAGCATCATGGGGCCGACCTCATTCTAAATGACAAGAATAACCATTAAAGACATAAATCTTACTTTTTGTATATCTAAGTGAATCTAAAATAAATATCTAAATTAAACAATATAAACAGTAGAAATAAGATTAATAATCCCCAGTACCCCTAGATTAATTGGTATTATAAATTATTAAATAATAATTGGGAGAAATTCTTTTTGAGAAAACAAATAATTAGAAAAAAATACATATTTTTAATCTAGCTTGTTATTGAATATGGTGAGAACTCAGATTGGATAAATTGATACTTAAACCTTTATGTGATTTTTTTTTATCACTTTTTTTTCTGGAAAAAAAAAGGAGACTTCAAATGAGAAGAAAGTGTACTAACAAAGTGAAGTTGGGGTTTTCTTACGGACCTCATGGATATATCACACATTCTTTACATGGCTTGTAAGAAAAAGTGGTTGTGTGCATACAACAATTAGAACGAACAACAATCATAATGACAAACAACATATTACATGATAACTACTTACTCATTGTAGGTGAGCTGATGTGTTTTCTATAACCTTTCCACATTTAGCCTTATGGATTTTTTCAAATATAATTATGGTGCCATGTAGGGGAATGCATGGACATGCAAATGCACCCTCTCAAATATATTACGAGTAAAATTATAAATAACAACTTGTACAAAAAAGAAGAAGTAAGAAACAACAAGATATAGTTGAAAGAAAGCAATCGGGGATTGAGAAGGTTAAAAAAGTGGGGGTACAACAACCTCATCACCCAATATTTCGCTTAGCAATCTGTATGGACTAACTCCAATATACTTTCAAGAGAATCAACTAGACAGTCAGACTCAATCTTAAGAAAAGTATATCAAAGAGTTATATCTCAATTTATCGATTCAATACTTACTCAAGCAAATAGCAATTTGCGAGTCTAATTGAATACAAGAGAAATTAACTTGAACGATACCAAAGACCGGTGTTCAAGGATCAATCAATTTCAATCAACAACCAAAGGTCGGATTTACCAATTGATTGATTCAACGCACAACCTGTGATATTTCAATTATATAACAAAATATAATGAAAAGAAATAAATACATACACCGAAGTTTTGTTAACGAGGAAACCGCAAATGCGAAAAAACCCCGGGACCTAGTCCAGATTGAACACACACTGTATTAAGCCGCTACAGACACTAGCCTAATACAAACTAACTTCGGTATGGACTGTAGTTGAACCCAAATCAATCTCACATTGATCCAAGGTACAATTGCGCTCCTTACCTCTCTGATCCCAACAGAATACTATGCACTTGATTCCCTTAGCTGATCTCACCCACAACTAAGAGTTGCTACGACCCAAAGTCGAGGACTTTAATAAACAAATATGTATCACACGTAAAAGTCTACAGGGAATAGATAAATCTGTCTCCCACGTAAATACCTACGAGTTTTGTTCCGTCTTTTGATAAATCAAGGTGAACAGAACCAATTGATATACCGGACTTATATTCCCGAAGAACAACCTAGAAATATCAATCACCTCACAATAATCTTAATCGACTAGCGAAACAAGATATTGTGGAATCACAAACGATGAGACGAAGATGTTTGTGACTACTTTTCTATCTTTCCTATCGAAGAAATTAATCTCGAGCCAATTTTACAATTGTACTCAATACGATAGAAACAACAAGATCATATCACACAACTACAGAGAAAATAGTTGGGTCTGGCTTCACAATCCCAATGAAGTCTTCAAGTCGTTAACCTACAGGGTCTCGGTAGAAACCTAAGGTTAAAGGAGAATCGACTCTAGCATATACAACTAGTATCACACAGGAGGTGTGGGGATTAGGTTTCCCAGTTGCTAGAGTTCTCCTTTTTATATAGTCTCCAAATTAGGGTTTGCAATCTAAGTTACCGTGGTAACAAAGCGCATTCAATATTCACCGTTAGATGAAAACCTGATTAGATTCAAGCTAATATCTTTCAACTGTTAGATCGAACTTAGCTTGTTATACACAAATGAAATGCACGTTCATTTAGGTTTGTGTAACCGTACCTAAACGTGTACACCTAGTTGGTTCAACAATAGTTAACCAATGGTTAGCTATATGAGCACTTTCATATCAACCTTATTCATCTTCACCATAACTAGTTCGAATGACTCAAAAGAACTAGTTAGAGAGTTGTTCAATTGCTTAGATCTCATAGAAGAATATAAGACATAATCGAAGAAAAAACGATTTTGATTCACTCGAATCGATTCATGAACATTATAGCCACGGTTTGCAAATATGCATTCCTTAGTTTATATATGTCTTAGTTCACGAATAAACCGTTTTTAGAAAATAACCCACTTAAGTTCGCATACCTGTACGCATACTTAAGTACCCGGATTGAGTTTTTTTTCAGTTCACAAACTCCAGCAGATTTTCACGGGATGTGAACTTCCGGAAGTTCGCGAACTTTAGTCCCGGTTATCCTGAGAAGCAAAGTAGGCATACTTTGGTTCAAGGATTTTGGACTTACACAAGTATGAGTGCACATACAGTGTTTATATCCATTCATGGTTATATCTTATTTCAATCATTGAAACATTCTTAGAGGATGTTAAATAGAGGTTATTCACACACTATTTTTCATCAAAGAAATTTCCAAGATATTGAAATAATCAACATGACTTTCGTCACTTGTAAAGATGAACTTGGCCAAAGCGAAAGCTTACGAACACATATTTCGAGAAATAGATAAGCGAGATAAACTCGGCTCGAAATAGAAAATGTGTATAATCGAAGTCTATATAGCAATACGACTTTTGACTCAAGATAGGAGATAGAGTAGATAGACTTTTGAGTGATAGATAAGTTCAAGTCTCCACATACCTTTTAGTCGATGAAGTTCCACCAGTTCCTTGATTAGTTCTTCGTCTTTGTATGATGAACGCCGTGGAGTCTAGAGCTCAACTACACTTTATATCCTAGTCCGAGACTTAGGTATAAATAGACTAGAAATCAAGACTTATAGTTTTGGCAACTAAACTTGACAAACAAGCTTGAGATAGCAACGCTTGCGAGTTCGACCGAGCAGTGCTCTAACAAAGGTGTCTACTAATCTTGGACCTTATGTTATGATGAGATTCATTCTAATATCAATCGACTATAAGCATTGACTCTCTTTGTAAGTGCGAGTCTAATGGTGTCAATCTTCCAAGTTTCAAATTGGCTGTCACCACGGCATTTGAAATAGATCATAAAAAATAAAGTAGTATTTTTTAGGGTCACAAAATGATAACTTATTAGGCGTTCCTTGTCTGATTACTTGATGCTCCATGAAAACTATCGGATCAACTATTAGAAGTGTCTACACGATCCAAAACAGTCAGCTTGTAACGTTAGGTAATTGGACACGTATCATCTAATGACTTGACACTGTAGGCTGAAATTGGAATACGCCTTGAAAAGAGACAACTTGGAAATCAGTTTGAAACCCTAAGACTTGATCTTCCACCTTTTTTTTTCACAGTTTTCTTGGATAGAACTTGGGTATAGACTGAAATCTCAACTGAGTATACAAAGTCACGTTTAATGTTGATTTAATCAATGGGTTCACTCCAAGAGTAAACAATAGTTTTTCTCGGTTTATATATCACATAAAATGATAAGATTGTGTACAACTGAAATGTACTCGCCTTTTATACCATGTAATCCTCATTAACTGGATCCACTTGATTGGTAATTGACGCAGAATTTGATAACCCTGGATAATAATGTTGGATTTTCTGATCCAGAAAAGCATGATTACTAATAGGGAGTAACAATTTACTGGGATGATATCAAAATACATGGAAGAAAATGATAAGTGTTTTATCTTATATAGGGTGTGATACCCTTCTAGTAAAGGCAGCGCCGGAAAGGCATGGCACAAGCCACAACTAGTTGTCCGAGTCCACATACTCCACTCCGGTCCAGTGAGTCTTATGACTACTTGGGAGCAATGTAGTCAATATCGGATTTCGGTAAATATCGGTCGAGTACCGAGACACGATATTTCGATGAATACCGGTGAAATATCGGTCAATACCGGAAATATCGGCATCTCGGTGAAACACCGAAACCGATATTATCGGCGATATATCGGTCATCTCCGCCGGAATTAACTACATTGCTTGGGAGTGTTAATGTTAGTCTATTGACAAAGAGGAAAACCGAGTGGGGGATCCTTCCACAAATCCACCACCAACCAAAAATCCCACAGTTCAAATGGCGATTCGCAAGCTCGCAGTAATAATAAACAGCAATTCCAGTGAGGATGATTATGTCCTTGTGAAACAAACTCCACCACCAAAATTTGGCGAACAAGAGTACGATTCTTACATTGATTCTGATCTATGGGACTTACCTTCAACTAAATTAAACCCTTGGCTGTCGGCGGAGTATCTCACGAGTCTGAATTTTGCATAGAAAATGCAGAATCTTGTTCCCCAAACTAAATTTGAAGAAATTTGATGTTGAATCAGCTCTCAAACAGGTATGGGGTTCTTTTGTTTTATCTGAATTGATTTGCGAATTATGATTAAGAAGCTGAACTTTGGGTTTTGGGTAACTTTGTAGGTTCTATCAGAGGTGGGTTTTCAAGGAAGAGGAAAAATTTGTGAAAAATGGGTGTTTCAGAAATATGATGAAGAAGCTGAATTTGGTCCTGGACCTCCTACTCAAACAGTTTTTATCTTCGGGAAGTTGGGGGCTGAAATTGAGATGATACCAAGTTAGTATTTCATATATATATATATATATATATATATTTATTTTCTGTCAGTAGTAATAGCGGAGAAATGATGAAGCAATGAAGCACAGCGTCATGCAAGTATAAGTAAATTTAATTTGAAAGATATGGTAGTGGGACTAGTGAACATTGTTTAGAATATGTCTGAGAAGGAATATGGATAAAACATGCATAATGACTACTAGAGTAGTTTGTAACATCGGGAAAATGGCCATTTACTCATTTAGTGCAGCGGAAAATATGAATAATGTTTAATGCATATTGTAGTATTGTGCATAAGTTCTTGCTGTGTTTTCTTGCAAGTAATCCATATTGTTTCGTTTATTGAAGAGGTTGTGACTAAGGATGTTTTTTTTTTTTTTTTGTGTGTGTGAAGATGTTTCTAAATGGGTGTCTATCCAGAGTTGCAGAATTTTTTTATTGGAAGTGAACCCTAATAGTGATCGTGTTGGACCTTTGGCGGCTGTTGGGCTTCTAAATGATCATCTGCATTGTGGAAGGTGCAAAGTCCCTTCTCCTTTGCGTTACCAGGTTTGCATTTTCTAGTTTTGCTGTATCTGTTTTGGGGATATAATATTTACGCCAATCTGGTCGCGACAGAAATGGGCTAATTAACATCAAGAGTTTAGGCATTATTTTTCTAATAGTAATAGTAAGAATGGGATTGTTTAAAAACAGGACCACTTGATGTGGTTACATGATGACACTTGATAAAGTCTATGTTTTCATCAGGAGTACCCTCCAGGTGTCACACTTGTGCCAATGAAAAGCAAAACTCAAAAGCCGTTCCTTACAACAAACTTAGTTGTAATTGCACCTGATAATGTGACTGGTAGCTGTGGAGGTTCAGATTTTTCGGTGTATGGAGATGCGCTAATAATGGATCCAGGTTGCCGGTCTGAGGGTCATACAGAGGTATTGCATATTGATGTTGGTACTGATGTACTTGATATCCTTGTTTGCTTGATATTTTGGGACGTTAAATGGAGATCAATTTCGACTCTACAAGTTGTACATAAGTCTTCTGTCAGTCCCAGTCCTTGACTTAAAATTTTAGGTATGCTTTTGACAGATACACTTGTTAATAAAAGGTCATTGCAGGATGATTTTAGAGTTGACTGTAGCTTTGTATGTCTTCTAGAAGTTCTAATTTCTCTATATCTGATGCCGTGTAGCCTGTTTTCTGCACTTCTGGATGTTGACTCAGTATATTTGTTCTTAAGCCTATCAATTTCACTAGTATTTACAGTATGTTTTGGGGATACAGATCCAGCTTCTGGTGCCCATTTCTTCTTATTTTTCTTCTGAAATTTATGCTAGTTTACTTCTTATCTTTTGTCTCTCGAAGTAAGATATTGCTTGTCATTGATCAGCTTATGGAAATTGTCGCCTCTTTACCACGGAAGTTGGTGGTTTTTGTTACTCATCACCACTACGATCATGTTGAAGGTAAGCGTCTCTAGGAAGCTAAAAATAAATAAAACAAAGTCCATTACATTCTGTCACTGGGTTCAGAACTAAGAATTTCGTCCAGTCTAGGGCCCCATGAAACAACCAACGTATCTGACATCCAAGGATATAAACACCTGATAGCGCCAGTGTGGAGTCAAATGTTCTAGTTCTTTGTGGCAATTTGACCTTATTGGCTTAATGTTCCTTGCAAGCCACCGATGCTGCATCCTGCTGTTGTCCTCATAATGTGGATAAATCTTTATGTAGTTGAAGTTGGAGATTTGCATATAATAGCGTTACCTCTGAAGAGGCATTGATAGTTCAATGGCATGATTTCAGGTCTCTCGGTTATTCAAAAATGCAATCCAGATGCTACTCTTCTAGCACATGAGAACACCATGCGTCGTATTGGAAAAGGTATATTATATCTTATTGTTCATACTTGATTTCCGTGGCATTGTACAATGACTTAGACAACCTAGTTGAATAATTAGATACCTGAAGTACAATGCTTGAATCTAAAGTGTCTAATGACAAATCCATGCTTTAAATGTCGCGTTTTTTTTTTAATTATTATTATAAACTGCAACTTTATTGAAGAGAGGAAAGGAGTATTATACATGAGGTTAGTTGAATTGAGGAACAAGCAGTACTATACATGGTAGCCTGGCAACAAGCTGGGCGCCAATACTGCTGCAACTTTATTATTATTGCTGAATTGAGCAACAAATCTCGTTTGGTTATAAAGTGTATCAAGAATTAGACTATTTTTCTCATTCGAATACTGCTGTATGGCTTATATAACGATGAAAAAGTTCTTATTGTATCAAAATCATGAAATATGTTGGTATGTGATTAGTTTTCTTATTATATATATATCATGAGTAAAGTAAATGTTGGTATATGATCATTATGTATTTCAATATTTTTGTGTTGGATAAATTATCTATCAGTCTACCATTGTTATACTAGCAGAATCACCAAAAGAAAAATCAATTTAACTCTCGTTTCTTCCAACAGATCATTGGTCTCTTGGTTATACAGCAATATCAGGAGCTGAAGCGATTTGCATTGGTGGTGAACGGTTAAATGTCATTTTTGCTCCGGTAACACACTTCCATCTTGTTTGTATGCAATTATCAATTATGCATGTAATGTTGTTAAAATAGATCTTTAGTTGGTACTTGGAGCGGTGGTGTGGGTTCACAGATCTAGTATTACTTAATTTTGTGGGTACCAATCTAGTTTTGCATAAGGTACCAATTTTTTAAAGTGGTTCAAGCATTCATGACTAATGGCAATATTTGTATCTCCTTATTCTATTCAAAGGAATTGCCGGAGAATTCTCTCGATTAACTTGCCCTGAAATTTAAAACATTTATGTTTAACTGCTGGCATGTTAGAAACTACTAGCACGTGGTTTGTGAACTTCGTGTATATTGCTAATGATAGTGTTTTCATAATTGTTGACTTGCCAAAACATGTTGCCGCGTCAGTGGAGATTCTCGAGGTTAATGTTGTTACATCATTCCTTTTTCCTGGTCTATCGTTTGCACTTATTCGCCTGCTTATACTTTTTAGCGTCAGTTCTATCCAAAACTTGCCATATGCCTAGTCCTGGTTTACTAGCTTATCCAACTAATCATTGCTCAATTCCAGGGGCATACAGATGGTCATATGGCTTTGCTTCATGTTAGAACAAACTCATTGATTGTGGGGGATCATTGTGTCGGGTAAGATTTATGTTAAGAAAAAAATTTGCATATTAAAGCAGCAGTTTACGAATGCTAGTTGTTAAGTAGACGGAAAGCAAACAAATACAGTCTTCAATTTGGTACCACCTTGTGCCAACACTGTTACACAATATCGTAAGCTTCACTATGGATATACAATTCTGCAGAAATGCTGACATTGTTTTTTTTTTTTTTTTTGTAATTTGCTGGGTATTATGTTTTCTCTCTTGGCATTGTGCAATGATTTATTACTTTGGTGTGTCTATTGATTTGCTTGACCACTATATCCAGTCAAGGAAGTGCGATCCTGGATATTCAATCTGGTGGAAACATGAAGGCAAGTCAAGTTTATCCCAAAATTTGCGATGACGAATCGTTATGATTTATGGAAGTTTTTTGTTGAGTGGAGAAATATGAGTTAGTATTAAAATCAGATTTGATTCTCGAGCATCTAATATTTATGCAGGATTACTTTGAAACAACTTACAAGTTCTTGGAGCTCTCACCTCACGCTTTAATCCCAATGCACGGGAAAGTCAACCTCTGGCCAAAGCACATGCTTTGTGGATATCTCAAGTATGTACTAGAACTTTTACATAGATTTACTTGTTCCCTTTGGGGGAAGAGGAACTTACATTATTCTTGTTTTCAGGAACAGAAGAAACAGGGAATTGTCCATTTTGAAAGCCATGGAAGGTGGAGCGGAGACATTGTTTGACATAGTCGCGAAGGTATATTCTGATGTTGATCCCAGTTACTGGATTCCTGCTTCATCAAATGTGCGGATTCACGTCGAGCATTTGGCTCAACAAGATAAGTTACCAAAGGTAACATTCTTATTTCATTTACCTCATCATTTTAATTGTAAACATGATACTAAACCCTAAGGAAAATATCCTTCGGCAAGGAGGCGATGGTTAAGTAGGTGGGGTGGTTAAAACTTAGAGCAATCAAATTTGGTGCCATATTATTAGGGAATAATGTCGCAGCTGAAATGAAAGCATTGGTCTATGGACATTTTCCCACCAAGTTTTCTTTCCAGCGGCAAATATTTGGAAATGTTTATGGTGACCAAATTTTTTTCCGCCTAGCTTTACTCTTCTTTGACTGAATACCGTCATACCTTCCTTCCTTTTTTTGAAGTACAACTTGGAGGAATTTGGATACAATTCTTTCTTTTTGCGCAAAATTTGAGAAATTGAATACACTTTTTGTCTTTATTGTCAACACATATTAAATATTGCAACATTTTGTGCAAGGGTTTGCTGCAGGGCTTCTTAGAAAGCTTCAATCACAGTTGCCATGCATTTACTGATAAACTGCATATTCATCGTGAAACTCTAACGAGGAGAGTCGCTCTCTAGTAACCCAGTCTTTTTTGGTCGCTTGATGTCCCCACACCTGTAGGTTCAGATCAGTGTATCTAATTTTTGTTAAGCTGGAGATTCCATATGAGCCTTCCAGAATCCTGGATTGGGGTTGCAATCCAGCTTATTAACTCATTTGTTCTGCATTTTGTGGCAGTATTTTTCGGTGGAGAAATTCCAGTCAACTTGCCGCCTTCATTTTCTGCAACGGTGGATATGGGTATTCCTGAAAAATGGCGCTTCTTTCCAATATCAGAAGCTTGGCAAAGTTAAACTCTTTTTTGCCGCTGCTGTGGCGGGGTTTGCTATGTTGTATGCTGTCAAACGTAAGATAGTGACCAAATAATATGGAGGAGTTTCTTTATAAGGGTGTGTATCCGTAGGGAAAATGTTGGGTTGTGTCATGCATGTGTGCAGAGAGAGCCAGAGAGGAAAAAATTATACTGTAGATTTATGAATAATTGTAACAATTGGAAGTTTCAGAGGGAATAAATAAAGAAAAGTAATCATCTTACATCTTAAGTAAACAAGAAACTGACACAAAATAACAAGCTAGATTTTGGCAAACCAGTTGAGTTCATCGACTGTGGATGGTGACCAGTTAGGTTCAATCCAACTGCAATTTGAATACTCTTTCGAGTTATAAAAGTCTTCCGTGGAATAGTTGTTGCCATCAAGAGAATAGCATAAAATTTCTTCGCCGCGTAATCTAGCTAAGTATATCTTATTCTCCATTTGACTGTTCGGAGATACTGCTGAGAAACTAGAACTACTGCTGATGAACAACGCATGCTTTCCCAAACTTTCAATTTTAACCCAGACCTTCTTGGTGCGATTCAATTTAAAAATCTGAATAGACTTTCCCAAATGTGATAACTCCACCGGTAAGAGTTTTCCTCCGCACTCCACCAAGTAACATTGATCGATACCGTTAAATGTTTCCTGTGGCTTTGTGAACACGTAAATCTCGATGGCATCCACGTGTTCACAAACAATGTTTGCATACACTCAATACTATAAATTATGTGTTGTATGCGTAAAGGGGATGATTATATCGATTCATCGACTCAGAGCCTTCGGGCTCGTCCTTGTCTAGTCGTATATTATCACTGACAATGCTCGTGTAATAGAACAAATAGAGATCGAAGCATAAGTGTGAAGTTTATCATGTAAAGTACCGAATATAAAGTGCGGAACGTAAATGCTGAATGTAAAGTGCGGAATGTAAATGCTGAAATATAACTGAGACAATCATTTACGTGGTTCAGCACTAAGGCCTATATCCACGGGGTTGGTGTTTCACTATGTATAGATTGATTACAAAGATAGTCGAAATGACTTTGAAGTATGAACTGAGGCTGCGGGATCAAGGGAATCACTTACTCTTCCTAATTCTCTCTCCTATGTTCTCCTCTATTAATTATGGATCCGTCCTCCCCTATACTCTTAGTGGGGAGGGGTATTTATAGGGTTACAACGTGGGGTCCACATCTGAAGGCCGTTGTAACCTTATAGTCTTGTGCTTTGTGTCAATACCGCGGACCTCTTCATCTTCTACGATGCCTGACGTTCCATGCTTATTGACGAAGAGTGACGGTTGTGTCTTCCACAGGATGGTCGACACGTATGCTGCTCAGGGTGTTTAATGCGGGTGGTTGAGTCGTCTGCACGCGCCAGACAGAGGTCCTCTGCCCCTGTCACATCCGAGTCAGTTGGACTTATCCCAACCGTCGATCTTGGATCTTTCTTGAGATGGGATAAAGTGAGTCTTTGGGTGCTTTTCAGTGCTTCGCAGTGGCATAATATCTCGGTACTCCTCGATCCTTAGTCATTGGATCTGTTAGATGAGGGCCCTGCCTTGATGACACACGCCTCTTGGATGTATGCGCGTGGCATCATATCTTGATGCCCTGGATGGTATGTCTTCCACGTGTTTCTCTATAGACACGTGGCGGATGATGAAATATGTACACACAATTTGCCCCTTTTCTTCTGACTTGGGCGTCAGTTGAAGTTAGAGGAAAAACGTCACATATTCCTCATCTCTCTCCTAATAACTTCCCCTAGACATTAAGGCACGTTTCCCACTCCTGGCAATAACTGCTCCTTGGGTAAAGGGACGGTTAGTATTTCCTTCAAGGCTTATAAATAGGAAAGAGAATGTGAAAATTTAGAAATAAATTTCATTCCCTCCCTGTCAGTCTTTCATTCTTTTTCTTTTGTAGCTTTTGTTCTTCCTTCTTGTTCTTTAGCCATTAACTGCTACTATCCTTGTATTGAATACGACCTTCTCTTGTCTTTTTCTGAGCTCATCTGCTGCTGTAGTTCGTCGTCTTCTTGATTGCACTCGCCTTGTTCGAAATTTCTCATACACAGGTAAGAGATTTCTCTTTGATTTTGATCTTGATCACTTGGTTCATCTTCTGCTACTGTATTCTTTAGCTTTGTGATGAAGAACACATATACCGAAGCATATATGCTTGCCCCTTCTTCATTACGAAGCGTATAAACTTGTGTTTGAAGATTGTCTCTTGGTGTTTTGACCGAGTTAGGGTTTTTCTTATTTTCTTCTGTTGGATAACTATGATGAACTGGCCGAAATTTAGCTTTTTGATCCTTATTCGTCATTCGCGGAAACCTATAACTTGTTTGTATATCTCGTGAGATATGGTTGATCGTCGCCGGGTTCCTTATCAGACTCCGCCATCTAGTCCTCGTAGATCTCCTCCACGTAGAGACCCTGATATATCTCCCCCAAGAGGATGTTCATCTAGGTCTTCGCAAGCTGATCTTCGTACTCAAAGAGTCTCGTCTTCCTCTGGTCAGAGATCTTCGTCTACCAAGAAAGGAGATCCACCGAAGGGACCTCCTGGTTCTAGATATGCTGTTAGCCGCGCTTCTTCTCGTCCGCGCGATGATTCTAGAAGCACGCATGCTCCTCCTAGTAGTGAAGCGTTGGACGTTCCACCTCTTCGTTCCATGGATCCTCCTCCGATGCCTCAGCAAAATCCTCTGCCTCCTCCTACAGCGGTCCCCTCCAAGGGAAAGTCTACTAAGGGTACCGCCTCGAATACTGATCCGCCAAAGAATGTTCCTTCTAAGAGAAAGGCCTCAGACATGAGTCCTCCGAAGGATTCCACACCATATCCCGCCGATAAGGAAGACGATGCCCCGGTAATACGAAGCGTCTCAGTTGGTAAGAAAAAGGTCACATTCAAGCATATTGACCTGGAGGCGTTTAAGAAGAAATATGAACTTCAAGCCTTTGAAGTCCGCTTCTATTCTCCCGATGATGACATCACTTATGAGCTTATCTCGAAGTATCAGTTCGATGAGTTTCATCTCCTGAAAACCGTAGGGGCCTTCGAGGCGGGTCTTGTGTTGCCTCTATACAAGTCAGGTGATTCTTTTTATTACGACGTACTGGCTGATCGTGAGGGTTCTTCTAAAAATACCCATAGTCGTTCTGTATCACAGTTGACTGGGAATTATCTTCGTGCACTGAAGGAGTGCTATCTTCGGAGCAAAGGAGAAACGATTATGACTTGCTATGTCCCTGATCCTGCTGAGAGAGAATGGTATACTCCCCAGAATTTTAATAATTCCTTCGGGGATTATATTAACAGTAGGAACCGTAAGCCGTGGAGTGTTGGTCTTCGTAACATTGATGCTCCTCGTGGTGAGATTCGTCTTCTAAGTGAGGTGAGCGACGCCAAGATGAAGTACGTTCCTGGTTCGGAAAGGTATGCTAACAAGAAACTTTTCCCTCCTCGTGAGAGGATCAAGCGCGATCACGACTATGAGTGGCATGCTACTGTTATTGAGGTTATTGGTCCATGGGCTTGGGGTTGGATTCCTGGTCCACATGGATGGCGTCCCACTGCTGATAGCGAACCTCTTGAGGCCGCTCCTGCTCGTTATGGAGACTTCTGCCCTTGGCGTTTGAACTTTGAAGGCATGAATTTTCCTTATGCCCTCGATGTTGTTGATGGGGATGAGGAAGAGAGTGCAGATGCCATCCTTCCTTCGAAGAGTACTGCGACTGCCAAGGTATGGCTTCTTTCTATACTTGCCCCTTTTTTCCTTGTGTCAAAAAGTTTAAATTTTTCAAGTAAAGGAGAAAATAATCCTTTGATGGCATCTCTTATTATTCTGTAGGTGACAAAGAAGAAAAAGATTGGTCCCAAGCGATCTTCTACCGTTGTGGCTGATGAGACAGAGGTTCATGAGGAGGTTAACAGCCCTGCTAACGAATACTTTGCTGAGGATGAGGATATGTCCGATGGGGAGGAACGTACTGATACTTCTCCCCCTAACCACGAAGATGGTGGCGGTGCTGGTGGGAAAGAGAATGCCCCTGGTGGCAACGATGCTGGTGAAGATAACATTACCGCTGGTGGTAATGGTGCTGGTGAAGAAAACATTACCGCTGGTGGCAATAGTAATAGTGTCCCCATTCCTATTGGGTCCCAAGAATTTTCCTTTGGCAGGATTTACTCCGCGGGGGAGACCTTCGACATGAATACTGCCATGGGTCTTGCTGGGGAGTTCTCTTTGCTTTCCCCAAACGATGATTGGGATGTGCTTGGTAACTCTGGCAAGGGGAATGCCGCGGGTCAAAAGGTTATAGGCGCATGTGATATCTTAGAGGGTAATGATGCTGAAACCCTTGCTAATCAGGAGGCGGGAGCAAGGAAGAAGTCAGCGGTTGGGAAGGCCGCTGATGTTGGGGAAGCTTCTAATGAGTCTCCCTTGGAAGATTTCCCACAATCTTTGATGCTGGAGGGTGACGACGCCATCCTTTCTTGGCTTAAAAAGAAGAATTTTATGTTCGTCCCAAATCCTGCCCCCGTGCTTGCTGGTGAGAAGACTTCCGACGCCTATACTCGTCGGATGATGCAATTATCTGCCGAAGACAAGGTTGCGGATGTGTGGGACAAGAACCCGAGGGCCTTGGAGGCTACCCTGGTGGTTGATCCTCCATCCACCATTGTCGATATGATGGCCATAGCTGATGGGTATCAGTATGGTTTTCCTCAGCAGCGGATGCTAGAGGTACGTTACACTTTTCCTCATGTTTCTCTCTCTTTGGGAACTGTATAGAGTTATGATATGATACCCCTTCCTTTCCTGGAATGTAGATGATGAGGAGTGAACACTGCAACCATACCATGTACCAGTTCTTTAAGGCCAAATCTCTCAAGTTAGAGGCCAAGCTTCGTCACAGAGAAGAGGAGCTATCTGCGGCTGAGACGGTTATCTCTGCCAAGGATAATAAGATAAGTGAGCTGAAGTGTCGTCTCAAAGGGAAGGAACAGCTGGGCAATGAAGAGGAAAAGCTTCGTCTAGAGCTTGCTATGGTCCGCAGTGAGTTGGAGGAGGTTCGAAAAGATGCTTCATCTTTTACAGGTCCGTCTTCTTTCTTCGCTTTACTCACCGTCGTTATTTTCTAGCAATTAGTGTTCTGTCTGAGTATCCCCAACCTATCTTCAGTGGGTGGAGTCCCAGAGCTGATATGGCTTCGGAATGAGAGACAACGGCAGAAACCCGTATCGCAGAATTAGTGGAGCAAATAAAAAGTGAGGCCAAAAGATGGGATGCAAAGGCCGAGGTGTGGCGTCTGAGGCATACTCAGATAGTTGATATGCAAAATAAGTATAACACTGATCATCGTCTATTTAATGGAACTCTGTTATGGACGCGTGACAATCTTCGCGAAGCCTGAGAATATGCTTCATCTTTAGAAGCCAGAATAAATCTTCTGGAGGAAGAGTTACGACAGGCTCGTTCCTCTCAAGTTTCGGAAGTATGAGAGTATATGAAGCGTCTTGCCAAAGAAAGAGACGATGCCAGGGCTGAGGCCGGTGCCCTTATCAAGGCCTTAGCTGCGTCTCGGGCTAATGTATCCCGCCAGGTTGAGTCTGAGAGAAATCTTGAAGTGAACATGTACAGACTCAACAAAGGGTTGGAAGAGATGAATAAAGAAGTCAATCATCTTCGTCATTTGGACTCAATGAAACAGGTAGAGTTAGACGCTAGTAAATTTGCTCTCTCAATCCTTCAAATGGATTATAAGAAAATATCCGACGAGTATGACTTTCTTGACGAAGCTCGAGATGCAATTGATAACGAATATGAAATAGCTTCGGCTAGGGTCGAAGGTATATATTTACTTCGTTGAGTGTGATTTTGCAATCCATCGTCCTAACCATTCCTATTTATTCTTTTCACAGCTCCAGGGACAGCTTCATGCTGCAAATGAAAAACTTGAAAAGGCTCAATCTGAGCTAGAGAAGGCTCAATCTGCCTTAGTGCATCAGGAGGGTTAGACCATGTACTACAAGGGTTTGGATACGTCACGAGATGAAGCAGCGAACGTGGCCTCTAAGAAAGTGAGCCGTCTGTCTTCCTTGTTGTCACAGGCCGAGATGCGGAATACCTTCATTACATATAAGGCTCGTTGTCAGTTAGCTGAGGAGACCAATAAGGTTCTGACCAAAATCGAGCATGATCTCAAGACTGAGCATGGGATCATCATGGAGTATCCTCGTCGCCCTATGCCCGCCCCCTTGACTAGTTCTTCAGGGCTTTCTTCAGGTGGGAGTGTGCCTTCGTCGCAGAGAAAAGACCCCACCGGTGGAGCTGAATCATCCAAGTAGATTCTTCTGCTAGTTATAGAAAGTTGATCTTTGTTGATTATAGAGCTTCGTGCCATCTGTTGATGTGTTTTTCGTTTGTATTTTTCTTGTTTATTTTGCCGAACTTGTAATCAACTTTCATGGAATGGATCATCGTTTATTAATTATGTACATCTTTCGTTTACCTGCATTATTATTTTAGCTATATTATCTAGTTAACGAACTCAAATGAGGTAAAGGAATTAATTAAAGAGTTCCCTTAAGAACGAAGTGTTTGAGTGCAATGTCGAAGGTATATACCTTCGTGATCGTCTTGAGACCTGTCACCCCGCTGGCTAATCCTTGGCGGGAGGATTCCCGACTGGTGGGGGTCGATGCGGCGTTCTAGGATATGGGGTGTTTATTTGATATATTTACATGTCCCCATTCCGTCGACCCACTGTCTTAAAATGGTTGGAGATCTTTTTCTGCTGGATGTCTTCCCCATGGCCTTACACTTACAGATGCTGACAGGGGAGTCCTGAGAGATTGTAGGTATCTACTTTCCACAATAGTGACAACTTGTTGTATGTGTAGGCGCATCGTTTTTGTAGCATATTTACAGACATATTTACAAGTATTCATTCTGCTGATGCGCTGCCCCCTGTATTGTCTTAGGTTATCTTATTAGATAAGAATTTTTGCAAAAAAGCTTGTTTGATTGATGAGTTGAGGTCTGCTATTCCTCGTCCAGAGATAGAAACATGTCGATCGGGTGCGTCGTCTTCTTCTTCTGGTACTCTTCACGCGATTGCGCGGCAGCTGCGCCGCTATCTATGGATGGTATGGCTTGAGATATTTTGCATTACATGGGTGTCTGAGGACTTCCCCTTTTAGGTTGCGCAGGTAATATGATCCATTTCCTGCGATATCGTGTATGACAAAAGGTCCTCCCCATGTTGGTGCTAACTTGCCCCACTTCATTTTCGTTGGTATTGGGGTATGGTTCTCAAAGCACATCTTGTCCTTCTACGAAATTTCTAAGCTTAACCCTTTTATTGTACTCCCTTGCTAACTTTCTTTGGTAATTCTCCATTTTCTGCAACGCTGCTTCTCTCATTTCCTCAAGGGCATCGAGTCTTTCCAACATCATGTCCGCTGTGAGGTTCTTTTCCCATGCTTCGGTCTTCGTGGTTGGCATGATGATCTCTGTGGGGATGAAATCTTCGGCTCGATAGGTGAGCAGGAATGGAGATTCCCATGTGGCTGATCTTCGAGTTGTTCTATATGCCCATAAAACATTATGTAATTGCTCACACCATCGTCCCTTATGCTCGTCTAGTTGTTTCTTGAGAATGAGAGCGAGGGTCTTGTTTGTGGCTTCTGCTTGGCCGTTGCTTTTTTGGGTATATATCGGTGTTGACTTGTTCTTTCGGATTTTGAAGGTATCAAAGAGAAAATCAATGTTCTTTCCATGTAGCTGCTTACCATTGTCGGAGACAATCTCTGCTGGGATGCCGAACCTGCAGATAATGTTCTGAAAAATGAATGTGAAGACATCCGAGTCGCAAATCCTTGCCAGAGCCTTAGCTTCTACCCATTTTCTAAAATAGTCCGTGGCCACTATCAAGAATCTTTTTTTCCCTGACCCTTCGATCAGAGGACCCACAATGTCTATGCCCCATTTTGAGAATGGCCAAGGACTATCCACCGAGTTTAGCATCGTTGCTGGTGCGTGGATTCTTTTGGCGAAACGTTGGCATTCTTCGCATCTTCTTGACATTCTTGCAGCGTCTCGTATCATCGTCGGCCAGTAATACCCTTGGGTCTTTGCCTTGTCTGCTAGAGATCTCATTCCACTTTGTGATTTCTGCGTCCCCGCGATGAATATCTTTTAGCACCAAGGTGGCCTTCGGATCTAGATAGACAGGCGTAGCAAAGGTCCGAGGAAGGATTTCTTGTATAAGATCCCTTCTCTTAAGTCGTACCTTCCTGCTTTTGATTGTATCTTCCTGGCATGTTTTAGGTCTGTGGGCAGCGTCCCTTCTTTGAGAAAGAGGTGGATCTCAAATCTCCAGTCCTCTTCTTTGCTGAAGTCTTCATCTTCGTCTACTGTTGCCATGATGTCATCCTCCTGGAAGTCATCGATGGTGTATTCTCCTACATCATCGTCTGCTACATCTTCTCCCACGCTGCCCCTTTGGTTTGCAGTGCAGAATTCTCGGGAAGAGACTGAGGGTTCGTAAACCCTAGTTATCTTGATTGCCTTTACATCCTCGTTTTTCAACATGGATGACACATAGGCCAAAGCATCTGCGTGCCTGATTTCCTTTCTGCTTAGGTGTCGGAATTTAATATTTGGTATCTGAGATGCCAGTGTCTGGACTAAGGCCATGTATGCTGATAGGGTTTTATCGTAAACATTATATTCCAACCCTATTTGTCGGATGACCAGTTGTGAATCACTTGTAAGGCGTACATCGGTTATACCCATTTCTATTATTAGACGAAGAGCATGCACAACAACTTCATATTCAACTATGTTGTTGGTATGCCCCTTGAATTCCAATCTGAAGGCATGTACGATCCTATCCCCCGTGGGAGTGGTGATCACGATGCCAATGCCTGCTCCTTCTCTATTTTTCGAGCCATCAACGAAGACTTCCCATTGTCTCGGGTTTGCCGGTTCGAGAATGTCGATGGGATCTTTGCTCTTGTCGATCTCTGGTAATCCTGCTGTCTTGAGTCCATCAATGAAGATTTCTTCATCATCATCTAGCGGTAGATCTGCCAGGAAATCCGCTAGGACTTGTGACTTTTGGGAATGTTGGAGTTCATGGATGATGTTGAACTGGTCGAGATGAGTGTTCCACTTTGCAATTCTTCCTACTTTCCCTGCACATTTGAGGACGGCCTCTAGTGGGGCTTTGCATGGGATGCGGATGTAGTGGGTCAGGAAGTAGGTCTTTAACTTTAAGGTTGCCCATACTAACGCCAAGATGAGTTGCTCGATCTTCGTATAATTTCTTCTCTTTGTGTTGAGAGTTTTGCTGACGTAGTAGATGGGCTGCACTATCTTCGTGTTGGTTTTGACCAGCACCGCGCTGACTGCATCCTCCGTTGCTGCTATGCACAAGGCCAAAACCTCGTCAGGATCGGGTTTTTGCAAGATGCGGATCTTAGCCAGGTATTCCTTGATTTTTTGAAAAGCTTCTTCACACTCTGTTGTCCATTCGAACTTGCTCCCTTTTTTGAGAATGTTAAAGAAAGGCTTACACCTGTCCGATGATCTGGATATGAATCTTCCAAGTGCCGCTAGGGAACCATTGAGTTTTTGGACTTCTTTTAGGTTCTTTGGAGATGGCATTCCTACGATGGCCTGAATCTTGGCATGGTCCACTTCGATGCCCCTCTTCGTTACCAGTATCAGAAATTTACTCAAGTGACGCCGAAAGTACATTTCTCTGGATTTACTTTCATGTTGTGTTCCCTCATTGCTTGGAAGATATCCTTCAAATCTTGGTGGTGATCCTTGCGTAGCTTGCTCTTGACGAGCATATCATCTACATAAACTTCCAAAGTATTCCCAATCCATGGTTTGAAGATAGCATCAACCATTCTTTGGTACGTTGCCCCTGCATTTCGAAGTCCGAAGGGCATTCTTACGTAACAGTAGAGGCCATGCGGGGTGTAGAATGTCGTGTGTTGTTGATCTTCTTCTGCTAGGAATAACTGGTTGTACCCAGAGTATCCATCCATGAATGACATCTCTTCGTACCCTTCGATTTGCCGACCAATTGGTCGATGCTTGGCAACGGATAACTATCCTTAGGGCACGCTTTATTGAGGTTGGTGAAGTCGATGCATATTCTAACCCCTCCATTCTTTTTTGGTACGATGACCATGTTCGAAATCCACGTTGGATATTTGACTTCTTTGATGAATCCGGCCTCTAGTAACTTACGAAGCTCCATTTCGATTTGCTTTGTGGTATCTCGGGGCTAATTTTCGCACCTTTTTCCTGAAGGGTGGTGTGCCTGGCTTTATACGAAGCTCATTATGGATTGTCTTCGGGTCGATTCCAGGCATGTCGCCTAGTTTCCATGCGAAGATATCTGCGTACTCCTTGAGCAACTTAATTAAGGATGCTTCTCGTTCCTTATCCATCAGAGTTCCGATCTTGATTATCCTAGGATTTTCTTCAGTTCCTATGTTGACTTCTTTTACTGCTTCCACGGGTGTAAATGTGGGCTTTGATTCCCCTAGGAGAGGAATATTCTTTGATTGCTATTTGGTAGGCTCCTCGCCTTCTTTTGTGGATGAAGTACTTTCCTCTGCGTTTCCAACCGTATTCTCCTTTGAAAGGCTTCTCCCGGAGATTTCTTCTAGATAAGCATCAATAGCCTTCTCTTTCGCGGCTTCTTTGTTTTGGGATCTTCGGGACCTTCGTTACTCATCCTGTTCGTTGTTGAGCTGGTTCTGCAAAGTTTGGCATTCTCGCGCAGTGACTTGGTCTCCTTTTATTTCCATTACCCCTTGGGGAGTTGGAAATCTAAGGTATTGGTGATAGGTAGCCGCCACTCCCTTGAGTTTGTGCACCCATATTCGGCCAATTATAGCATTAGGGTGATGGTGCATCCACCACACTGAACCGAGTGTCGACCTTCATTGGCCATGCGTTTACTTGCAAGACAATGTCTCCTAAGGGCTTCGTGGCTGCTCCGTTGAAGCCGTAGATAGTATAGTACGAAGATAACAGCTGTTCATCGTTGAGTTACATTCGTTTGAACGTATCATAGAACAGAACATTGACTGAGCTTCCCCCATCGATGAGGATTTTATTGATATTGAACCCTGCTACTGGCAGTGTGAGAACTAGAGGGTCGTTGTGATCCTCCATATCTTCTTCGACGTCGTCAGCGTCGAAGACCATGGGTGCGTCCATCCATTGTTCGTGTTCGTCCACTTCTTCCCCATCGATTTTGTACAGCTCACAATAGTCTTCAAACTGCTTTCTCAATCTCTTACCTATCTGGGTCGTTAGAGATGGACCCGCGACCTCGAACATGAGATGATGTTAAGGGTGCGGTTTCCTTCTTGTAGTTGAACACGCTTGCTTCGTTTATCCTTATCTTCGTCGCTAGTCCTTTGCACATACTATTTAAGATCTCCTGCGTCAACTAGCTTTTGGATCATTATCTTTAGATTCTTGCATTTCTCTGTCAGGTGTCCATTGAAACAGTGATATTCACATTACTCTTTAGACTTTTCTGATCTTGGGGGATGCTTTCCCTTGGACCATGGTCAATAGAGATTCTCTCGACCCTTGATCTCCTTCAAGATGCGCGAGTAACTGGCATTTAGCTTTGTGTAGACGTGGTCTTCGAATTTTCGAACGTCCCTTCGTCGATCATCCTTACATTCCCTTCGTGTCTTTTGGGTCGCTCATCGAGTTGCCTCTTTTTGACCATTTGGATTGTTCTACGAGAATTTGTGCGTGGGGGACGCTGAGTCTGAGCTCTGGTATTTTCTCGTTGGATCTCCTCTAATCTTGCATGTTTTTCTATGATTACTCGAAGATCTCCTTCAGTGGCAGGGATGGTGCCGTGGATCTCGACAAATAGGGGGCTCATCTGTCCGCCCCCACTTGTAGCGATTGATGCTAACCACCAGGATCCACGTTTCCTATGGCTTGACAGATCTTGTGCCATCTATCAGTGTATTCTCTGATTTTTTCCTTGTACTTGATTGCTAGCGAGAAGAGCTTATCCATCCCGGTCTTGACAACCTTGTTATACATGTAAGTTGCCAAGAACTTCTCAGTAAGTTGGTCGTAAGAATCAATGGAGTTTGGCGGTAAGTTGTCGAACCAAGACAATGCGGATCCTTTCAAACTTGAAGGGAAGTATCTGCATAATATGGCGTCGTCGTAATTCCATCATGCCATCATTCGATTATAATACCAAAGATGGGTAGCGGGATCGCTAGATCCATCGTAACACTCGAAGGCCGGAACTGGACATTTCTGCGGAATGAGAGCTTTGGCTAAGTGCTGTGTCAGCGAGGTAGTGTTCGCTTCTTTCATCACTTGCTCTAACCTGCCGCCTCCTTGCCTAGCTTTTAGCTGTTTGATCTCCGCCATCATCTCGGCACAAAGATCCTCCATTGCACGCTGATGTTCCTCTAGAATGGAGGGTCGTCTTGGCCACAGGGGTGTCATTTTGTCGAAGTAGTCCGAGTTATCGGGATTGTGTCTGGGTCGGATCTTCGACTTCCCCTTGCGTCCCTTCAGTTCAATGGCTCTGGGTTGTTAGCAACCACCATTCTTCGATCTTGATTCAGCATTAGCGCTATAGAGTTAGCTTCGTCGTGCTGATTTTCCAACTCCGCGCTATGGGTAATTCTCTCTTTGAGTTGTTGGTTTTTCCCGAGCTAGAGAGCTCTCGCGTCTGCGTATGTCTTTTGGTTCTTTCTCAATTCTTCAAGCTCTTCCATCATATGAGCAGAGTGGTTTGATCCTTGATTTGGCGTTCCTACCTGCATATGTCCTCCAGCCGCTATCGTCTTATCTTCTTCGACAATTTGTATCAACGGCTCTGGTGGATCCATCTGCGTGTTTCGATGTTCCGCTGGTTGATGCGTGGGTTGATTTGTTATTAGGAGCGGTTGATCGACTTGGAGGGGTATGTTCTGTTCATTGGTGAACGACATCCCATAGAGAGGTTCTTTGCATCATCGACTATGCCATCCCTTCACATTTGTTCATGCGGTCGGGTGGCAGCGGTCACTTTGGAGGCTCCCACTCTGGATGCCCCGGCTTTTGATGCTCCGACTTTGGCAGCCGCGACCTTTAGAGCTTCCGTTGCAATATCACTGACATCTAAAGGCCTCGTGCTTTCAGCTCTATCCTGCGTCTTGTCTACGGCTTTGAGATTTTCACCCTTTTGCTTGATCCTAGTCATAACTGGTGTCGTCCTCGGCGTCTCTTTTGATGAGACCTTTGTTTTTCCTACATCTTTGTTCTTCTCCATTTCCGATATCTTCTGCAAAAGATAGAGAGTACACAAAGAAAGTGGGGTCCATGGGGAACCTATTAGCATAGTTACGGAAATCAGACCCCGAAGGTGAGAAGAGATTATTCGGCTATTATTCCCCTCTTCAGAGGTATCGGATCTCTTGATTACCCCAGGTTTATTTTATAAGTTTGAGTACAAGCATGCGTAGTTTGAAAAGGAAACGTAGACATGATAAAAAGTCTGTGGACAAAGATGTAGTTTAACTAACTTCTTTAAAATCGTTTCTAAGGTGCGGAACCTCTAATAAATGTATGAAATGAACATGGATCTATCCGTGGGTTTTATTTTTCAAAGATAAAAGCTTAAAAACGTTTTCGAAGATGTAAATCTACTGAGATAGACGTGGATCTATCCATAGGTTTTACTTTTCAAAGATAAAAGCTTAAAAAGAAGATGTAGACTTGAGATAGACGTGGATCTATCCATAGGTTTTACTTTTCAAAGATAAAAGCTTAAAAATGCTTTCGAAGATGTAGATCTACTGAGATAGACGTGGATCTATCCATAGGTATTGTTTTTCAAAGACACAAAGCTCGAAAACTCTTATAAAGACGTAGATCTACTAAATAATGCGTGGATAGACTCATAGAGACGTTATTTTCAGGCGTTTTTTATGAATGCTGAAAATAGAAAACGCTCCAAGCAACGTTATTTTCAGAGAGCGGTGCACGGAACAGACAGAGTGCTTAAATCACAGGATAAGATAAATCTTTTACCGGGACAGAGTCCCTGTTTCTAGCGCCAGATTGTGAACACGTAAATCTCGATGGCATCCACGTGTTCACAAACAATGTTCGCATACAATCAATACTATAAATTATGTCTCTGTATGCGTAAAGGGGATGATTATATCGATTCATCGAGCCTTCGGGCTCGTCCTTGTCTAGTCGTATATTATCACTGACAATGCTCGTGTAATAGAATAAATAGAGATCGAAGCATAAGTGTGAAGTTTATCATGTAAAGTACCGAATATAAAGTGCGGAACGTAAATGCTGAATGTAAAGTACGGAATGTAAATGCTGAAATATAACTGAGACAATCATTTACGTGGTTCATCACTAAGGCCTACATCCACGGGGTTGGTGTTTCACTATGTATAGATTGATTACAAAGATAGTCGGAATGACTTTGAAGTATGAACTGAGGCTGCGGGATCAAGGGAATCACTTACTCTTCCTAATTCTCTCTCCTATGTTCTCCTCTATTAATTATGGATCCATCCCCCCTTCTACTCTTAGTGGGGAGGGGTATTTATAGGGTTACAACGTGGGGTCCACTTCTGAAGGCCGTTGTAACCTTATCGTCTTGTGCTTTGTGTCAATACCGCGGACCTCTTCATCTTCTACGATGCCCCCAGCGTTCCATGCTTATTGACGAAGAGTGACGGTTGTGTCTTCCACAGGATGGTCGACACGTATGCTGCTCAGGGTGTTTAATGCGGGTGGTTGAGTCGTCTGCACGCGCCAGACAAAGGTCCTCTGCCCCTGTCACATCCGCGTCAGTTGGACTTATCCCAGCCATCGATCTTGGATCTTTCTTGAGATGGGATAAAGTGAGTCTTTGGGTGCTTTTCAGTACTTCGCAGTGGCATTATATCTCGGTACTCCTCGATCCTTAGTCATTGGATCTGTTAGATGAGGGCACTGCCTTGATGACACACGCCTCTTGGCTGTATGCGCGCGGCATCATATCTTGATGCCCTGGATGGTATGTCTTCCACGTGTTTCTCTATTGACACGTGGCGGATGATGAAATATGTACACACAGGCTTCACGATAAGTTTACAGAAAAGTGCATCCTCGTCAAAAACTCCTAACGCGCCGCTATTATCAAGACCGTACAAAGTTCCGTCGTAGTAAACCGGATTGTTAAGCATACATGGGTAAAATGACTAATCTTTATCAACAACCTAAACACCCAATCCCATCTCTCACACCACGTCGAAAGTTGCGAAAACCTCCCCTCCCATTGGCCGGTGAACGAAACCCTCACTCCTGATTGGCCGAAATCAAAGTTAGCCCCCTTACATTTCGTGGCCGTCAATTTTAATAGAATATGAAATCTGGACCTTCGGATTAGCGGCAAAATCTACAAATATCTTTTGGGAGGGCCCGATAGATTTATTTTTTTGGGAAAAAAAAACGAGAATTACCATGTAAAAGGAAAATCAACATATATAAGTTTTTTTTACGAGAATTACCGTGGAATTTTGTCCATACCATATGTTTTATAAACGTGTATCCTTTAATTTGAGAAACAAATCTAAAACTTTTAAATCCACGTTCGTCCCTACCATTACTGTCAAAACTAATTAGAGAAACAAATCTAAGATTCCTAAACTACTGTAAATACTTACCATTCGTATTAAATTTGGTATCCTATTTTAAATATCTATGATCTCATGCCAAATTTAGGCGACAAAAAATAAAGTATTTTCCAAAAAAAAAATGTATATATTTCTGGGAGTTTTCTTAAAATTTTACACAAGTATTCAGCTAATTTTGGAAGTTTAAATTTATTTCTTGACCTAGCTTCTTCAGTTACCATCTACATTTCGTGACCTAGCCCCCTTACATTTCGTGACCGTTAATTTTTATTAATGATATTAGTGGATTTGTTCGATCTGACGCTCCAAAACGAGTGATACCTTAGCAGATTCTTACACCGCGTTTACATGATTTTAATAAAATTCGGGCCTTCGGATTGGCTGTCGAAAAAAAATCAACAAATAAAAAAACGTGGATGTTTATATAGGAAAAAAAAAACGTGTGCATTTTTTTCCCTGTTTAGAATTTTTAATCTGATTTATTTCCTTTCATAAACAGCTAATATTGGAACTGTTTTAAAATCGAGATACTTTTGAGTATTTTTGTTAATATATTTTGGATGAAAATCTGAGAATTTCCAGAGATATTTTTTTTGATTTATTTCCTTTCATGTTCATAAACAATTCATATTGGAACTTTTTTTTTTAAGTTTTCCAGATTCTATCATTGGAAGTTGATGCTAAGTTTAGCAAGCGTGTGCTAATTCAATGAAAAAGAAAAGCAATTTCATGGAGATTAAGTTAAAGTGATATTTTAGAGAAGCGAAACATATTAAAAAAAAAAAAACGAAAAATATTTTATATACGGAAATCAGAGTATGTTAGGAAATTTGTTGCTTTGATTTTTGGCATGTACGTGAACTTTCGGAAATAAATAAAAATTCCTAATCAATATGAGAGAAACGAGTGTATAAAACCAAAAATACGCAAACATACTTTATTTATTTGACTCAAGACCTATCAATAGAATTTCCTACTCCTGTTGCGAGATTTCCTACCATATATCTATCGAGATTTCCTACCTTATATTTTTTACTCAAATTCTGTTAATAGAATTGACGTGAATTTAGTGACAGAGTTAAGGTTTTCTCTCTGGATTAAAGTGGAGAGTGAGAACCCTAATTTAGTCTCTAATCGAGATGAAACCGATATTATTTTCTCGCTCGGAATTTCTCACTTTCTTTTGCTTGACTAACATA
Organism: Papaver armeniacum; assembly: GCA_023531295.1. Classification (NCBI taxonomy): domain Eukaryota; kingdom Viridiplantae; phylum Streptophyta; class Magnoliopsida; order Ranunculales; family Papaveraceae; genus Papaver; species Papaver armeniacum. The sequence continues at coordinate 222,579 of JAJJWW010012596.1, forward strand.
ATTTTTTATGAGTTGTCTAGGTGATACACGGTTTCTCAACAAGAAAGAAATTAGGGTTTGTGTTTTATTTTGATTTTTGAGTTTCTACTAATTTCTCTATTTCTCTTTATGTTTGTTCACTGATTCCGTTTTCTTGGGATTTTATAGTGAGGGTTTTTCATCATCACCTGGAAAAATATATATACATGCTAGATTTGTAGTTGGATGTGGACCTTTGTTTAATTGCAGAGATAGGATTTCTGGTATATCGAAGTGGAAGAAAAGGTTTGATGGGATCACAAGATGTTCATGATGGTGGTAGAAATGTTCTTGGGTGATGGCCCTACTGATATAAATGATCATGGATGGGAAGTTCCACCAATTTCATTGAGTGCAGGTATATATATCATAAACTTCATATTTTGGGTTATATACATTCTTTTTCCCATTTGGAGTTTGAACTTGGTATGGTTGGATCGAGTTTAGTCCCAGTTAATAACTTAGTTTGGTTCTTTTAAATTCCTTTTCCTTCCTTTGGGTGCTTATGATGTTTGTAAATGCAGGACGGTTATAAAGTTTGAGAAGCCGTGTGCAAAAATTGGCCATCTAGAGCCTAATTCTAATGCCTGGGGATGCCGATGTGCATAGCGCCTCCAAAGGATGTCGTCGTTGCTAAGGCTTAGTTTGATATTGCTGCAGCTTTTGTAAAAGCACTTTTCTGTTGTGCGTTGATGTGCTGTGCTGTGAGAAAAAAGCAGTTAGACGTTTGGTAAAATATTAATTAAAGTTGAAGCTGATTAAAAAAGCAATCAAAGTGTGTTTGGTAAAATTTCAGATTCAACCATAGTTGTTGTAGCAAATGACAAAAACAGACATATCTCTAATGGTAGGTTTATTCAATTTTATGGGGTTTAAAAATAATTAATTATTTTACTATATAATATTTATTCATATTAATTACCACTATTATTATGATTGTTAAAAAAATATTTAACTTAAATACTTATATATATATATATATATATATATATATATATATATATATTTCAAACAAAAAATGAAACAAAAATTAAGTAATTATTTAATATTTTTTTAGTTATACTGTTAACAAATTAAATGAAATGGTATATAAAATAGTTTGAAAAATTAAAAAAAATTAAAAAAATTAAAGAATACAATATAAGAAATAGTAAAAAAATTGATTGTATATAAATTTAAGGGGTAACTTTTGTTATTTATAAAATAAAGTAGGGATAAAAAAGATAAATCAATCATTAAATTTAGGTGGGGCCACAGCTTATGCTTTTGTAGCTTTTAAAAGCTCCTCCTCCTGACTTTTAAAAATTGAGGAATTTGGGAAGTACTTTCAATAAAAAGCACTTTGATTTTTTTTTTACCAAACGCTAATTTCAAAAATTATTGACATAAATATCTTTTGAAAGTGCTTTTGAGAAAATAAAAGCATTACCAAACCAAGCCTAAGCTTAGGTGAGTTGGACATACCAATGCGATATGGTAGTGTTTAACAAAACAGATTTTCTAATTTGCTGGCATGAGTGAATGTTATCCTTACAAGTGCTTCGGTGTTAGTTAATTTAGTTAGAAATGAAATAGAATAGCAAAAAATTATCCTTTTTATGCTCTTTCTCGCTGAAATACTTATTTGAGCTTATAATTTCTGAGACCTAAAAGATTTTCTATTGGTAGGAGAAAGCCTTGGCTGCGGTTGAGGAAGGTCAGGTACTTTGAACTCCTTTGATAGTTTGTTCCGAGCCGGTGATAGTTTTCTTATGTTCAATGCACAGTGTGGTGGTGATGAATGGACAATCCAAATTGTGTTGTGGATAGGATGGCACATCATTGACAACGTTATAAGATATGAATTAGTAATGTATGTTAACCAATCTTAGTCTTTCATGTATTGACTTCAATATACTATGTTGTTAAGAATACAAAATGTTTATTAGTGTAAACTCTATTTTTTTGTGAGTGATATCTACTTATAGATAGGCTTAGGAGATGCACGGAGAGGCAGAATCAGAGATACAAGATATAGAAAAGAAATGTTGACATGTCATATGTATGCCATCCACCACTAACTAAGTTATATAATCTATCATTACTTACGGCTATACCCTAATATTAAAGCACTAAGTTAAACTGAATGTCATTTTAGGATCCTCAAATAGAGCATTCCGGATTACTGAAACTGCCATTTTGATTTCTCTCCTTTTTGAGGATATTGAATTGTCTTTTCTACCCATATTAGAAGACCAAACTTTGTTTGGGTATATGTGAGAGATTACTTTAGAACTCTTATTTTTTACCGACATTGAAAATATAAACTGCTAGAATTTTTCTATAGCATTTGAAATTTATTGATCGTTACCTAAGTTCTAACGTCTTTGAAAATCGGGCTTGCCAAGGTGGTGGAAGGCTTGGAGCAGGATATCGCGTAAGGATGTTGACTTATCTGATAATTTGAAATCTTTTAACAGCAAACAGAAACCCCCGCGTGTCAGTATACCGCAGGCTTTAGATGCTAAGATATGAAATTGATCAAATGGGAAGATGCTAAGATAAGCGGTCAAAGTGGTCAAATGGTAAGCAAGGATATATCCGGTCTTTTCTCATAGGAGCCAGCAAAAGAAACAGAAATTGGTTCATTTTTTGAACAAATACAGAATCTTCTTGGTATGTTATTGCAAGACAAATATTTTTGGCTGAAACATTGATCCTTTGTTCTATAAGAGTACATGATTCGGGAGAGTTGCATGAGTGAAAGGTTGTTTTGGATCTAGAACTGGCAGCCAGATAAGAACATAGTCTTACCAGTTGATGTAGTTTTAATTGTGGTAAGTAGAGTATCGTTCGCTCGGACTATTTTGAAGATTGGTTTTAGACTTAATAAGCAAAATACTAGAAATAACGAAAAGGTTTTAACAAAGTTGAGAGATACTGGGACTTAGGATTCCACCAAAATTCACAATCAATTGATTCATACAATGATTCATAACAATTTTAGCTCTCTTCTAGACTCTATTTCTTTGCCGAAAGTAGATTTTATAAAGCATTAGATGTAAATCGTAAGCATAGTGCATCAAAAGTTCTTAGACTAAGCATACACTATCAAACAAAATCACAAATAATCAATGAAAATCATAAATCGATTAAAAATCAATGCAAAAAGTCATAAGAATCAATTATAGTTACCAAACAATTGTGAACTTGGCTTCCTCCGTCATCCCAGTGTTGGGGTTTAGCTCCGCATGCTCAAAACGCACCCAAAAGATAGAAACATGGTTCAAAAGGTGTTTTTATTGAAGATATTATATTAAACAGAGATTTGTAACGCTGTATTGGTGTTACAAGCGTTACCGTTACAAGTTTCTAAGATTGCCGAAAGAAAACGATAGTTAGTTGACACTGTCGTTGAATTTAAGACTGCTGTCGCTGAATTTAAGTCTGCTCCCGCGAGTCTGTTCTTCGTGTTCTTCAGAACGACACTTCTGAAGTGTCGTCTGCAACCTATCTTCTTCTTCCTCTCTGCTGCTGCTGCGATTCTTCTCTGCAGCGTGATTTATGGCCTCTGCTTCACCCCAAACTCCCCGTCTATCCTTCTTGGACTCCCAGAACTTGTATTTATACAATGAGGTGTCCTAAAATCCCGAGTATAACTCTTTTTCCTCCTCCTCAAGTCACGGCAATATTTTATTTTCTTTCCTTCTCACGCGGCTCTGATTTGGTTAAAACTCTTCAAAACTCTGTCAAGATATGACAGAAACAAATCCTCCCAATATCTTCAAGTCGGCAAGGAAGATATCCTCCCTGTTTTATCACGGAACTTCCAAATATATCCGATATTCTAACATCCCCTGTTTAACCAAAAATTCGTGTAAACTTCCATTTTTGTCGAATCTCGAACACATACGTACCCTGAATCTACCTAACAGGCCCTAAATATCCAAAATCTGTGAGAAAATCCGAGTAACTTCAGCCCAAATCTTTCCCAGAAGTTCAAAAACTCCGGTAACTCTGTGCACACCTCCGGTGATTATCCAGCCCAGTTTAATCCGTGAAATCTCTTGTAACAGCCCTGTTTAGTCGAGTATAGTCCAACCCAAACAAGCTTCGTGATTGAATCTCTCTCAGAACATCCAAAAATCCGAACCCTAAACTATGTTCTCGCTGCATGAATATTTCCCGCCAGTTTCAAATTCAAAATGGAGAGGATGACCTCCCCCTAACCAGAGTGGGGGTGCCGATAGCAGGTGCCTAAGGGGATGTCCTGAGGGTGCCCCTTATCCAAACCGGGAGTCCGTTTAGCAATTCTTCTGAGGTGTAATTATGACTTTTCTGGGGAGTCTCCAGCATACTTCCGGGTTGCCTGTAGTGCGTCTTCTGGGTGCCTTTAGTAATTTTCTCCACGAGCGCAAAAACCACTTTTCGAGCCAATTTCGCCGCAAAAGCTTATTTCTCCAAAAACACCTACAAAGACATAAAATACCAAAATAAGCGCAAAATCGAGTACTAACATTACAGAGAATTGAGACTAAAATAGACACATAAATGCGTCCATCAAATACCCCCAAACTTATTATTTGCTAGTCCCGAGCAAATCAAAAATAAAATCCTAACTCACTGTCGCAGGCATCGTCGATTGCATTTAGCGTATGCAATAAGCCTTTAAACCCCTAGGTGGCCCTAGTGGCCGAGTTATAGTCTCGGGAGGGTTTACAAGAGATATACCCACAAAACCTTTACTCCAGACCTTAGCTATTTACGCAGAACCTTGGAAGGCACTAAAGAATCTCCTTGGTTGGCATACTTATTGACTACAGGAGGAAGTAACCTGATGCGAAATTCCAATTGATGTACACGAGTTTGCACTCAAGCATACCAAAATTCATATATAAGTCACAGAGCTCTACTCAGATAGTCGCACTATGGACATCAATACCCGGAGTCAAAACTAATCACATGGATAGATCAAGAAGATGGATATAGAGAAAAACATAGATGGTTTTGATGTTTACTAAGTGAATGGTGTTTCCCATATCTCATCATCAAGGCCTCCGCCATAATGAACCTATCCTAATGGATCGGGATACTAGTCGACTAATATCAACTCACGGGCATATACAAGGGAACCAAAGTGGTCGATAATCCTAACTCTAGGTCAACACAACTGGCATATACAAGGGTTCCAGGGGTCGACTTTATTGAATTTATTCCGGTTGGTCTGTTGGTCTGGTCTCACTTTCTTTTTTTTTTTTTTTTTTTTTTTTTTCACTTTTTTTTTTTTTTTTTTTTTTTTTTTTCATAATACTTTTTCTTTTCTTTTCTTTTTCACTTTCTTCATCTTCTTTTTTTTTTTTTTTTTTTTTTTTTTTGTATCTCAAACACTCTAATTCACCCTAGCATCGGTAACAACTTGAATCGTGGGCCCCACCTAATCACTTAGAGAAACATAGTTTAAAAACAAAATAAAATAAAAACAGAAGTGAAAAGGACTCAACGAGATATGGTGAAACTATCATGTTATTTCTAACACCTGAGCTCTGTGCTTTGACTCTTTAGATGTTGCCATCTAATCGATTGGTTCCTCAACTCCTACAACCAAAATGCTTCCATCCACTTAGATTGGTTAGTGCCATCCTTAATAAACATAAATTTCTAGGCTCTGGAGTTTAACAATGCAACTAAAAAGTTTCTCCCACACCCCCAAACTTAAATCTAACATTGTCCTCAATGTTCTAAAGATAAAATTAAAAGCATGAACAAGGAGAAACTGTTACCATTTGAAGCAAAAAGAGTTAAGGAAAGATATTACCGTGTTGCATGAGCATGGGTTACCTCCCAAGAAGTGCTAAGTTTAACGTCTTGACCAGGACATAAGAAAGAATTAATCACTTCATATCATAAAGCAATAACAGAAACAACTCGTGGATCATCTCGCATCAAAAAGTGTTAACACGGATAAAAGGAAACTGCAACAAACCAAGAATAAACATAGCACACCCTTGCCTAGTTTCTGTTTAAGACAACTATATCTAGTTGTGGTTGAGTTGAGTTCAATAAAAGGGGTCTAAATAAAATATTTTTATGGGCTGCACCTCCTCATAAGTAAGATCCGAAATATCGGGTTCTAAGGTCCGGAAAAATTTAGAAGCACATAATAATAACTGAATAATTGAGGATCCTCTAAGTCAATCAGATTTGACTTACACAGTTGACCATAATGAGAGTGGTGGTCATTCTTAAGCAAATGTGTCAATTCTATTTTCCTAAAATAATTAGGTTTAGTCTCAGAACTTAATAATTGACACATCTGAAACATATACGTTCCCACAATTGGTTGAAAAATATTTGGTGGGAAAACAAAATCAATCTTGGTATCATAGCCTGAGTAAACCACATCAACCAGAGGATGGGTTTCTAACAACTGAATTTCTTCCTGGACATTATTAGGTTTCGGAGAACTAGTATGAAGGCAATCTGGCACAATGGTTGAGGCACATATATCGAGTCCCAAGTGAGGGATCTTTGTAAGAGCTAAAGGTAAGGCACATGGAGAATGATAATCACCCCCAAACTTAGAGTTTTGGGTGTCTCTAGATAGACTATCTACAATTTCCCTAATTTCTAGATCATCGGAATCCTGAAAATGGTCAATTGCTTCTTGTAGGTCATATTCAGGTAACGCATCCTCATACATGTTTAAAAGCTCTACGAGTTCATCTTCTTCGTCTAAGACTGTTGTTTCTAAATCTGTAGACTCTAAAATATTATTCTTAGAATAAACTCGTTCCTCTAAGCCAATCTCGGCTTCGTCATCAAAAGGAAATACTACATCGTCTAAAACGGGAGTATCTCTAGTCAAATCCTCATCCTTTTGAATAGGTGAATAATTATTAAAATTATTTGGATTTGAACTAGAAATATTATCATTATAAAGCTCAATTTGAGTAACAAATTCCTGATTACTATGCCTATCAGATTCTTGATCAACACTATCCTCATCGTAATCATCATAACATGAAAATGGTTGAACCTCTTCTAAACAGGTAGTGTTACCAATTCTAACCTCGTCATCTTGATTATGCGAATAACTATTCTCATTTTTAAGGCTAAATTGGTAATCAAGATTATTCCGAGCAATTCTTTCGTTCTTCAAAACCCTAGTTTTCTCAACCAAAATCTTGAGGGACTCTTCGATAGGACGAGTAGGACCGGAAGAAACAGCCAAAAGTTTGAGAGACTCTTCTATAGGACGAGTAGGAACGGAAGGATCATAATAAGGACTATTTTTCAACTGTTTAATTAAGACGTCCAAAGACGAGGAACTAGTCTTTGTAATATTCCTTATTTTCTTGCTCGTATGACACTGTGCGCGTGCGAATAGTAATTGGGCTCACTATGATATGAACCATAACCTTGAAAAGGTTGGTGTTCCCAACCACTATGCACACTGTGGTCAAAGTAGTAGTGTCCATTCTGAAAATTAGTCGGATATTCATTGTATTGGCTATTGTAATACCAGTTCGACATTATTTTTGTGAAAATGCAAATGCAAGGTCGACTAAAATGGGTAGGCTCAGGTTACCACAGCAAAATATACCCAAAGGTACGAGGCTGAGGTTTGTGGACTTTCAGCTGGTAACTCCCATAAGGCCCAAGGCACGGGTTCAGCTTACTAATCCACGAGTTTTCCTAAAATCGGTAGTCTGACGATGCAATTGGTGTGTGCACGTGTTATTTTTTATTTTTATTTTTTTTAATAAATAATATAAAAATAAACAAACAATATATACAAGTCCAAAAGAAATATAGAAAAAACTAACAAAAATAATATCTCCGGTTTTCTCCTTTTTTTTTTTTGGCAAGTTCGACTTTCCACTTTCCGTTTCAAGCAAAATCTGCACAACAAAAACAAAAACACCAAAGACGTAAAATAGAACAAAAAAATTAAATAAATAAAATATATACAAAACCTAAAACCTAAACCTAAATACAAGTCCGCGTCGGCGGCGCCAAAAACTGATGTAGTTTTAATTGTGGTAAGTAGAGTATCGTTCGCTCGGACTATTTTGAAGATTGGTTTTAGACTTAATAAGCAAAATACTAGAAATAACGAAAAGGTTTTAACAAAGTTGAGAGATACTGGGACTTAGGATTCCACCAAAATTCACAATCAATTGATTCATACAATGATTCATAACAATTTTAGCTCTCTTCTAGACTCTATTTCTTTGCCGAAAGTAGATTTTATAAAGCATTAGATGTAAATCGTAAGCATAGTGCATCAAAAGTTCTTAGACTAAGCATACACTATCAAACAAAATCACAAATAATCAATGAAAATCATAATTAAAAATCAATGCAAAAAGTCATAAGAATCAATTATAGTTACCAAACAATTGTGAACTTGGCTTCCTCCGTCATCCCAGTGTTGGGGTTTAGCTCCGCATGCTCAAAACGCACCCAAAAGATAGAAACATGGCTCAAAAGGTGTTTTTATTGAAGATATTATATTAAACGAGAGATTTGTAACGCTGTATTGGTGTTACAAGCGTTACGTATAAGCGTTACCGTTACAAGTTTTTAAGATTGCCGAAAGAAAACGATAGTTAGTTGACACTGTCGTTGAATTTAAAGATCTTTGTCGCTGAATTTAAGTCTGCTCCCGCGAGTCTGTTCTTCGTGTTCTTGAACGACACTTCAAGTGTCGTCTGCAACCTATCTTCTTCTTCCTCTCTGCTGCCGCGATTCTTCTCTGCGGCGTGATTTATGGCCTCTGCTTCACCCCAAACTCCCCGTCTATCCTTCTTGGACTCCCAGAACTTGTATTTATACAATGAGGTGTCCTAAAATCCCAGTATAACTCTTTTTCCTCCTCCTCAAGTCACGGCAATATTTTATTTTCTTTCCTTCTCACGCGGCTCGATTTGGTTAAAACTCTTCAAAACTCGTCAAGATATGACAGAAACAAATCCTCCCAATATCTTCAAGTCGGCAAGGAAGATATCCTCCCTGTTTTATCACGGAACTTCCAAATATATCCGATATTCTAACATCCCCTGTTTAACCAAAAATTCGTGTAAACTTCCATTTTTGTCGAATCTCGAACACATACGTACCACTGAATCTACCTAACAGCCCTAAATATCCAAAATCGTGAGAAAATCCGAGTAACTTCAGCCCAAATCTTTCCCCGGAAGTTCAAAAACTCCGGTAACTCTGTGCACACCTCCGGTGATTATCCATTGATTTAATCCGTGAAATCTCTTGTAATACAATTACTGTTTAGTCGAGTATAGTCCAACCCAAACAAGCTTCGTGATTGAATCTCTCTCGGAACATCCAAAAATCCGAACCCTAAACTATGTTCTCATTTGCATGAATATTTCCATGATTTCAAATTCAAAATGGAGAGGATGACCTCCCCCTAACTGTGAGTGGGGGTGCCGATAAGAGTGCCTAAGGGGATGTCCTGAGGGTGCCCCTTATCCAAACCGGGAGTCCGTTTAGCAATTCTTCTGAGGTGTAATTATGACTTTTCTGGGGAGTCTCTAGCATACTTCCGGGTTGCCTGTAGTGCGTCTTCTGGGTGCCTTTAGTAATTTTCTCCACGAGCGCAAAAACCACTTTTCGAGCCAATTTCGCCGCAAAAGCTTATTTCTCCAAAAACACTTACAAAGACATAAAATACCAAAATAAGCGCAAAATCGAGTACTAACATTACAGAGAATTGAGACTAAAATATACACATAAATGCGTCCATCACCAGTCACTTTATAGTGTAGTCATACCAGTTTGTAATTGTACTGGCTAAAAATAATTATAAAATGCTAATTGAAGTTACTGCTTGATATCAATGGCTAGATAAAAGTTCAAAGTCACATGATTGGTATTTATGGTTTTGCAGTGCATGGTTGGTTGAGATTCATGAGAATTCGGTGATCCAGAGGAAAGAAACTCAAAAGGATAGGTCCATTTCGTTCGAAGGCAATATCAGATGTTTTGCCAATTTTGGTCAAGAATGGACATAAGCATTATAGGTCCATTTCGTGTTCTTTTCAACTAACAGTTGATGTAATCCCCACACCGATCTTCCTTAAACGTCGTGGGACGTAACCAAGTCTACATGACACTCGCAAGAAGAGCACATTGAAAATGCACCTAAGCGGATATGTGTGGAATTAATATGAATGCATCATCTCATTGTTGGTTGGATTTCTGAAGTTTGAGGTGGTTTCAACCCTTGGAGTATTTGTTCCTTATGTTATATTAGGATGCCGATGGATGTATAATTCAGGAAAATTATTTACATAGATATCCACTTCCCCAATATTGGTAGGAAACGGTATAAATATCCACTTCCACCAATATTGGTCGGAAAAGATTTTTGTTAAGAGTTTTTGTTAGATTCGGTAAGTGGAAATATTGCATGATCAAAATATCAAAATGCGTAACGATATTACTTTCCAAAAGTGTTCAAAATGCAAAAACATACTGTGCAGTGCAAAGTGTAGTAACAGAGGGATAACAACCATGTTGGATTAAAAAGACAATGGTGTTTCTAGGACTCAACTTTCGGACAAGGATAAAAGTGTAGAGACTAATGGCAGTGATCATAAGGAAAATACATCTACCATATGTTAGGTTCATTGTAGTGCTTGAGATTTTGAGACTCATTCTCATCTTAGTAACACATGTATGCAAAAGAAGAGGAACTCATACTTTGTTTTGTTCGACGGAGTGAACTTATGTATCTCCGCAACACTCGAGTACCTCATCTCTTCACTAAGATATCAATTTCAGAATGCAGCTTTCAATGGGCTTTTCTCTAATATATTATTTTAATTGTGTAAGTGCAATTAATGGAAACACTAACCATCAGGGGTTATCCCAGTTGGCCATGAGCCTGACTCTCAAGTAGGAGGTCAGCGGATCGAGTCTCCGCTCACGAGTTTGGATATCTCATAAAATATACTCCTCTTATGTAAATACTTATATCTTTGTTGTGGGAATGGGTCGGGTCTGCTCATGGGGTAGGCTCGGTGGTCACGCTGCCAGGGGTATGCCAAGTTTCAAAAAAAAAATAAAAAATAAAAAATAAAAAATAAAGTCTCCAGTTACGCACTCCGCATATTAGGAATTTCCAAAACACTACGGGGCCACCAGTGCTACACCATGACTTGGATTTACTGAACGAGCATTGTTTAGACTGCCTCACATGACCGAGGTCCTTAAAAATAAAAACCGTCAAACCAAAAAAAAAAAACGCCAAAGCTTTCAAAAAAGTCCTTAGCGTCCTGATATAGTCATCTATGAGAGAGAGAGATATGCATGACTTTTGAGATAAAGAATTGATCTTAAATCTTATTATAATAGGGTTGAAGGTCGTAGTGCACTTTCGCTGAGTAATGAAACGTAAATGAGTTGTATAGTTCTCCCTCCGTCCCTAAATAGATGACATATTTATTTTCAAATTTTGTCCCACTAATAGATAGTCCTATATATCATTAAATAAGGGTGTCTTTCTATAACTACCCTTTTAGATTACTGTAAGTGTAAGAGATATTATGTAGGTGTTTTAAGATGCTTTTCAATGGTATAAAGTTTATGAATTTCCCTGGTATAGTTTGAGAGATAATTATTTCTACATCTAATTAATTATTATCCATATAATTGTAAGAAAATACTTGAAATATACCATCTTATCCTTGCCTTAAGAATAGTTCAAACTTGAACTAAGACATCTATTTAGGGATGGAGAGAGTATACGGGGATATAAGATGAATTGTTCTTTTGCAACGTCTGTGGTTTTTATTATAGTTAATACATAGTAAGAATCAATAATTTTTCTTTTTGTTCATTTTATTCCTTTAGTTATTACCACTTAATATTAGTTCATCCATTTACATTCTGACTTTCTTTATGTTCTTATTCATTGGTTCATCTTAATATCCATGCATATACACCGTCTTTTGATAATTGAAGAGTGTAGATTTTAGATTTTGTCAGTAAGCGACATGTGATGTTTATCATTGTCAGTAACATCTAAATCGGTGTGAATTATGACTATATCAACAATTTCTTATGTAAATACTTATATCTTTGTTGTGGAAATGGGTCGGGTCAGCTCATGGGGTAGGCTCGGTGGCCACGCTTCCAGGGGTATGCCAAGTTTCAAAAAAAAAAAATAATAATAAAAAATAAATAAATATAAAAAGTCTCCAGTTACGCACTCCGCATATTAGGAATTTCCAAAACACTACGGGGCCACCAATGCTACACCATGACTTGGATTTACTGAACGAGCATTGTTTAGACTGCCTCACATGACCGAGGTCCTTAAAAATAAAAACCGTCAAACCAAAAAAAAAAAACGCCATAAAAAAAAACAGTTCCAAAAGCTCTCACAAAAATTGTCCCCTTGATGTCCTCCGCGAGGCCGTCCAGGACCACACTAAAAAATCTGTGAAACAATTTTCAAATTCGGTTTTTGTATGGTTTGACCACACGGTCTTTCCAGAACCACTGAAAATAAATTTTTCTTAGTCTTTACTCAACCGAAAGATGGGAATAAAGTAGCTTAGGGATGAGTTATGTGTATATCCTCTACGAGTGGGAGAAAGGGGCGCACATGATCATATATTTTTATAGGTTGTCAAGCTTAACGTCTCTCAAAGCTTTCAGAAAAGTCCTTAGCGTCCTGATATAGTCATCTATTTTATACATGGAGGAATATGCGATAACATGTAAATTATTAGAAACATATGCTTCAGTTGAATAACTGAATATGTAGTAAATATTTTGACATTAGCAACAAATCCTGGTGACATGAAGTGTATAGTGGAATAACTGAGTGTTTCGAGAATTTCATACCAAACAAAAGAAAAAGTGATGTTCCGAAATCGTACAACACTAAACAAAGCACTCAAAATGTTGCATACCAATGAAAACATTATGGTGATATCTGCTAACCAATTCAATTTAAAACATTATGGTGACAATTTATATCATGTTTCTCTATTAAACTAATAGTTAAAGGGGAAATCGTTGGGATTCAACTAGAATGAAAGCGAGACTACATGGCATGTTCGTGGTGCATGCAAGGTGAAACATGCGTAATCATGGAGGCCAAGCCAACAGACATACGTTCATAGTGAAGGAGCACCAATTAGAGAATTTAAGTGATGAAAGTCAAATATAATTTTTCATTATATATTATAAAAAACAATGTTATAAAACTAACACATACTCTGTGACGACTACATACTCTAATTAATAGAAAACGAGGGTGAACATTGTAGTATGATCACATTGATGGAATCGATGGCTGAAAATTTGTAAATAACGTTAGAGTAAATAAAAATGATGGTTTTTTCAACCGTGGATGTATTGGTAAACACTAGCGTTTTAAGTAAACATAATTACCAAAAAGCATACAACCTCTTAAAGAATGTTTTTTTATTTGCAGGAAAACCAAGAACAATACGTAGAAGAATTATTAATTACAAAATGACTTTTATCCTTTTGTTTTAGACTCATACTTGAAGAAAATAACTTATTCTTTGTAGATTTAACTGCAAAATGACATATTTCATTATAGTAGTGCTTTGGAGAGAGCATATCTATTGGAAAATATTCATAAAGGCAACTACACACTATTTATGTTTATGTTTTCAAAATAACAATGTAGTTGGATTCGATGACCTGAAAATCGGACACAAATAATGAACATAAATAATGTGCAGGATATCAACACAAGGGAAAACATGGATTCATGCAAATCACTAAGAGAAAGTATCTACAAAAACCAAAAATACATATAAAATATCTATTCTCGACAAAGAACAGCTCCCGGCACTATCTAAGAAACACCCGGGAAACAAAAAAAAATGAGGTAATGATGTTATTGACATTTTTTTTTTTTTTTTTTGTAGTAGCCTTCTAAATTAGTTTTTGTTCCGATGTCTGCACTTTCAAAATTCATATGATCTGGAAGTTATATTGATCATTTGGGTAACACCACTAACAGTAGCATCTCAAATTGTGAAAGAGGAGTAATATATTAATTTCCATGGTTTTTTTTTATTGGTTCAATCTGCATCCCGTGGTTTCCTCCCCCAGTTCTCACCTAGACTATAATTGATAGTGTACTTTGTAATGTTGAGAAGTTTAAATATGAAACATTTTTGGAGTGTTGAGAAGTATTTTAATTAATGAGCCGTTGTTTGCATATTCAATGATGCTTTATCAGACCGTGTTTGCTTTATCCCTTTGCAAGTTGTTCCCGAACAAACCTTTTTACTTAATTCCTTCCTTCTTTTCTTTTTTTAATGATCGCATAATTCCATGTTATTTGTTTCTTCATGGTGCAGTTCTGTTGACGATCCATGTTAATTCCTTCCTTCTCATGGAATTCCATTGTACATAGGACATGGTCCCAAACACAGTGGTAGATGGTTCTTCTCATGTCTTTTATAACCTCTTTTTTATATTGTTGCTTTGGTTAGTGTTGGCATTGCCATACTTCCATTTCATTTCATACATTTCAGATGACGATCATATTCAACATGTTTATACTATCGGGAATGAAAGCTTAATTATATCATTATGGTTTTAATATTTGGAGTTTGATTATGTTTCCACTTTCTCAGATGTAAAAATTGAAGCATATGAAGGAAAATTTCACCACAATTAGTGATGTTCCAAACTCTTTTAGAACTTTTGGATGGTTTAAGCTTTTCTTGACCCAGTTAGTTTTGTTTAAGCTTATATCATTATGCTATCATAATTATGCACGACCATAAAGTTCTATTTAACTAAAATAAACTAATGAATCAGTGTTTATTCATTCCAAGTTTCCGTGTCATTATGAATCAGTTTAGAATCCTCAAAAATGGATACAATTCTAGCTTCGTACATTATACACACAACTCAAGTGAAATCGTAGGCAGAATTTACTATTTTGAGGGTCAAGTGAAACCGGGAGTTACGAAGGAAGCTTCGGGCTCATATTGGTCATGGGTTAAGAATGGGAATTGAACTCTATGAGCTCGAATTTCCCGTTGTTCCTGAGTAGCTCAGTGGTAAAGCGGTCGGCTGTTAACTGATAAGTGAGAGATTATATCGATTTTTAAATGTATTAAATGATAATACATATCAATTTTTAAACGTATTTCCTTAAAACATCGCTTTAGTCTCCAACACTTTAACTGATAATCAGAAAATTGTCATTAAATGATAATTGGTGTTTTAAACCCCCTCTTGATCAGGGTGCGGGATGAAGCCTCTCCTCATTCAAAGGGGGAGTCCATTCTCATCGTACAAGATGTGCGAGGTGTATGTAATATATTACAGACTTTGAATTTTGTTATTTTCTTTTTTCATGGTGTTTTCTATTTTCTCTCACAGGTTGGTTGATTTGTAGGGATATCAAGATATTTTTACGCAAAAGATTTTGAAAAACACTCTCTGACTTAATAGATTTTGAGAGACCCTCTGAATGATTTTGAAGGAGTCTCGATGATGCATGTATATAAAACTATATAGGACTTCATGTTCCATACATCAATTAATCAATTATTTTTATTTATTTAAATATATATATATACATAAATCATTTTACTAAATATATGTTCAAATAATCAAGTGTAACAATTAAAATTTATGCATTTTTAATAGCAATTGCAATTATTTTATTGAAATTATACTCTTTCTTTGACCAACATCAACAAAACAAATCCAACAATAAATTAATCAAATACTTACTCAATAAGCAAATTAATTTAATGATTTACCTCTTCTTTTCTTGAAATTTTCAGCTAAATTTTGATAGAAATGAGAATATATACATAAATCATTTTACTAAATATATGTTCAAATAATCAAGTGTAACAATTAAAATTTATGCATTTTTAATAGCAATTGCAATTATTGTCTACTACAAATTAAACCAAAATGGACATGAATACAAGGAATTGGAACCTGTCATAAATCTTATGGGTTTTGGAATATAACATTATTATTTGGTTATTGTTATTTATTTAGTCTCTCAAGATATCACTTATTTTGGAAAGACTTCTCTTAAGGCTTTTATGGCATTTTTAAAGGTAAAAGTCTCTAAAGTCTCTGATCAAATCCTTTAATTGCTAATTTTAAAATCTAAGTCGAGTAACAGAGAATGCTATAGATTTTTAGGAAATGCTTTATCCATTAACAGAAATTTTCGGAGATTTTCAAAAACTCTCTATTGACTAACAATAGATTTAAAATGTTACTGGAATTCTCGATAATTCTAAATTCACTAACCCCTGCTAAAAATATAAATCTTTAAAAAAACACACGTTATAGTGCATTATATCGTTTACCATAGTCCATCTTATAATTCAACCAAAATGGACATGAATACAAGGAATTGGAATCTGTCATAAATCTTATGGTTTTGGAATATAACATTATTATTTGGTTATTGTTATTTATTTAGTCTCTCAAGATATCACTTATTTTTGAAAGACTTCTTTTACGGATTTTATGGTATTTTTAAAGGTAAAAGTCTCTAAAGTCTCTGATCAAATCCTTAAATCGCTAATTTTAAATCTAAGTCGAGTAACAGAGAATTCTATATATTTTTAGGAAAGTCTTTATCCAATAACAGAAATCAATAGAGATTTTCAGAAACTCTCTATTGACTAACAATAGATTTAAAATGTCACTGTAATTCTTGATAATTCTAAATTCACTAACCCCTGCTAAAAATATAAATCTTTAAAAAAAAACACGTTATAGTGCATTATATCGTTTACCATAGTCCATCCTATAATTCATGGGTACCATAAACTAACTCAGTGAATCTATAAGTACTACACTCTCGCTAAACTAACTCAATGAAATCAAGTTTATGTATCCATATGAGTGCCACACTCTCGCTATATCATACGGGTACTCAATTCTTGCTCTATAACGTAAGTGATAATTATTCAGTTAATGAGTAGGGATATCTCAAAAATATTTACTCTAAAATGCACGGGAACATATAGTTTACATCCCATAAGCTAAATCAAAAAAATTATGGTTAAGTACTTACTTATGATGTACGAGCACTCACCTTTCACCCGATAATAAACGAGATTATTTTACAATTTGTTATTGGTAATTATGTACCTATCGACAATTCACCCTATAATGCACTGAATACCATCTTGCAATCCATGAGTACCTATAAACTAACTCAAGGAAATAAGTAAATTTTATAAATCTGCCAACAATATATATGTATCCGTCTCTCACCCTATGATATACGAGTAACAAATTCTCACCATGTAATACGCGGGAATCATTATATAATTCTTGGTTAAACGTATATTCACTCAAAATCGTTGTAAATATATTCCATATGGTTATCTTATGATTCACGAATTCCATAAACTAAATCAATGACATCAAGTTTAAGTAACTATTTATAGTACAAGGGTGCTCAACCCCCACCATATAATATGAGAAATCATTATACAACTCATGGTGAATATATATTTACTTAAAATAATGGACTCCATGGTGCACAAGATCATCTTATAAATCACAGGTACCCATGAACTAATTTAATAATAATGCGGCATTTATCAATGATATAGGGATACCCGACAAATATATCATGTTATCATACAATTAATGGGTGGTCGTAAATCCATTAGAATATGGCACATATTTTATTATCGCTTAAGAAAAATAAGTTACCAATAGAGAATTTTATAAAGATGTTATCACGTGTCTGGAAGACCTGACGGGTTACAAACTAGCATGGTATTTTCCATGCAGTTGTGGGTTCGTATCCCACAAATGGCAAAAAAGGTATTAGATTTTTCAAGGTTCTCTGAAGGCTCTCTTTTGGGAACGTTGTTTGGCCATAAATATTATCGGTCTTTAGAATCATTCCAAGCAAGTAATAGAGGTTTGCCTCAATGTGTGTTCCAAGCTTTGTGAAGTGTCTATTAGAACTTTTTTCTTCATTAGAGGAATAAAAATGTAAGTTATAATGTAAGTTCCAAACGAGTCATATCAAATGCACCAATTCCACGGTAACAAGTATAAATGTTATGTTATAAATTCTATTTATTCTTATTATATGTTATATGACAAATGTAACTAAAGCAACATAACGGTATATTCACATCAATAGGACAAACGACTGAAGTGATTATAGATAGTAATTTTAGAGTAAAAAAAATGAGGGTATTGCCAATAATATATGTAAAGGTAACCGTAATGTTTATGATAAGCATAATTTTCGTGGAGAAAAAAAAGAATGTAATCCCTTAAAATATAATTTTGTTGAAAAACCGGGTAGATAGCGTAGGAGATATATTAAGTGCAATAGGAATTTCAATGGTCTTTAGATTCATACTTGAAGAAATAAACTTCATATATCCCAATCTAAAAGCACATAACATATTTCATTGAAATAATGCTTCAAAGAAAGCATATCTATTAAACAAAAAGGAATCGATAAGTACAACTCCAGACTATTGAAATCCATATTGCAAATATTCATAAGCATATAAAATCTAATTATTTTAAATCCAAATTTTATGGAGTCAACTTCTTTTTAATTATTTTAATATCTGCATATAGAATTAATACCTGAATTTATGTTTACAATACAAAATTTAAATCATTAAATCATTAGACACCTAAAGCGTATCAGACTCCCATATCCTTTTAAAAGATCAAACTAATCAAAGATTGTTCAAAAATAATCTAATGCATTTAACTACGGGAGCGGGGCGAAGTCCCGCCACACTAAATTAGCTGATCCCACCGATCCCGGTGCGTAGCACGGGTTACACTCTAGTTCAACATAGAGTGTTGTAGAAATTTAGAACTCCATGACTCTGTACCTCGTGCAATTGAGGAGACCTCGACTTGGGTAGATGGCCATTGGGCAATGGCGGAAACTACACAGTCTGAGGAAGTGGGTAAGGATGAGAATGTTATTCCTGCAAAGTCATAAGGGCGATCCCCTGGTATGTCCGGAAGTTGGATGGTTTCTCCTGTGAAAGGTTTGTAGAAGAATACCTTTTTTCTTCCCGCTCTTCGAGAAACGAATGGTAGCACCTAATAGTAACTCAGAGACAGCCTTTGCATGGTACTTGTTGTGGTTATGCATCGGATCCACGAAATTGTGCATGGTGCCGTTGTTTGTGGCGAAAACCAACCATGGAGATGGTGTGGCTTCTGCCAGTTCTCTCCCGTTGTAATGGTTTTTCTCATTACTGGTAACTTTTTCCTCCGTCTCCAGCTTCCTCATCATGATCCAATTTGGCGAAGGCCACGGGGTAGCTCAAGACATGGCAATATAATTGTCGTCGCATTATCTTGGACGTCGTATGTGTATAAACTCTGATCGTTGGGCATTGTGTAAAACAAGCAACCCCTGGCCAGACCCATTGCAGCAGCTGAGCAAGATGCAGAGGTGGACTGGCCAAGAAATAACACATGATCATCCAAACTGTCTACCATCTCCCAAGCCATTGAAGAGAAGTTCAACCTGGAGACGTTAATGGAGAGAACTAGCTTGTCAAAACCTCTCGGATGACAGTACTTATTCACCATGAAGAATTCTCTTCCGTCAAGATTCCACGTATTCTGCTCGGGAAGGCGTAAAATTTCCGCCTATTAATGGAGCAGATACATAGCTGTTGTCGCTTATAGAGAACGGCTTTTTAGTAGAGAGTGCAGTTCGACCATTATTATCAATTAGTACTTGAATCTCTATGTTTAAATCCATGCGACCCATAACAAATAACCTACCCTCGTTGTTAACATAAACAAGAGATCCGTCAATTACATCGCTTGGCAAATCTTGAGTTCGCCATTGTGTGTCTCCAGGGTGACAAAACAGAAGAGTGTTTCCATGATTATCATCTAATCCCTCAAATAAAAAGAAAACCGTTGAAGGAAGTTTTTCATTGACGCCGGTAGCAGGAGGTGGTGGAGAGGTTAAAACGCAGTCGGTGAGATGATAATATTGTGGAGTAAGCAGCAGCATGTCATAGAGATTAGGTAACTGGATCATCTCCAACGACACCGGATTCCACAAAAAGCAGTCGCCGTAATTCCACTTGGTGGTGGTGTCGTTGTGATCGCAGAGAATGACTAGCCATCCTTGATGGCAAGGCTTTTGCCAATACGATTTTCGACTTAACTCTGGTATGCATTTTGTATAAGTTTTATCTTTCGGTTCACATGGATTATAAAAAGCTTGGTTTTTCATACCTTCGCCATGAGGGTAAACAAGCCAAGGTGCTTCCTTTGGCAATGGTGGACAACGAAGTTCACTTTTTCTTTGCTCGTCTAATTCAACTGTTCCTCTGGTAACTGCCTCCATGTCTCTCGAAAAAGAAGATATTGATTTAGATTATTCAGACCGACTTGTTTGGTGAAGCAGTGGATGTAAGTTGGTACAGTAGAACTTCGTTAAATTAATCCGCGATAAATTAATAATTTCGTTAAGATAATATTTTTTGTCAGACCGGATATAGGCCAATGTGCTAAATTAATAACCTCGCTAAATTTATAAGATAATAAAAAATTTAAGCTTCCAATAGGGCCCAACTAATATATAAATTAATAATCAGTGTGATAGCATTATATTATGATGCTTATTAAAATAGACATCGACCGGTTATTTGTTTTTGTACGCATTTATAATATATTGGACTTCATCTGTACTACTATGAGAAGTTTTGAAATGATTTTATTGTGTTTTTTTCTTATTTTAATTTTAACATTCAAATATATACATTTATACACATAATATGCCATAAAATAATTAGGAAACAATTTGAATTGCAAATTAAATCTCTAGATATTTGATACTACATGCTTATTTTATAAATTTAAAGTTAAATTTGGTATGTTTCGATATAATGATAATTTATTAATTTATCGATAAATTATAATTCGCTAAATTAATAGAATTTAGCAGTCCCAAGACTATTAATTTATTGAAGTTTTACTGTACGTACTTATAGTGCCAGGGATGGATTCGAAATCCTTTTTAGGAAAGAATTTGGTGTACCCCTTTTTAAGGATTCCAAACTTAGGTGTACAGACCTAGTTATTAGTCGAGAGGGGGTGATCAGGTTATGGCCAATTTGGGTCCGCGAATTTATGCATGGTGCCGTTATGTAGAGAGAACCAACCATGGAGATAAATACACGGGAATTTGGGGTCTCACCGGATGGTCTGGCTTATACTAGTTCTCTTCCGCTGTAGTGACTTGTTCCAGTCTTCTTTTGCCGAAGACCGGTAGCTTGAGACATGGCTGAGAGCTGGCAATTGTGTAAAACAAGCAACCCCTTGCAAGACCATGGCAAAATAATTGTATTTCTGAAAAAAATTCTTGGTTTTTCAGATTTCAAATTTCAAAGGAAACTTAGTTTCTTAAATTCACATACTCTTAGTTTCTTCAAAAATTAAAAAAGAACATTTACTAAAATACTTTTCTAAAAAAGAACATTTTCTAAATTAGATTTTAATTTTGACATACGTCTTCTACTTAATAGAACAAAATCATTTTGCGGTAAAACAGTCCTGAGTGTTATCACGAATCATTGTTTCTATATTAACAGTCGTGACCCGTGATAACATTTAAACAGACAAACACAAGCAGTCATCTTGGATTTAACAGTTTCCTTTTCTCTCTTCTTTTGATACAACCATTTAATTTCTTGTTGGGCCAGTACTACATAGTTCCAAATCTGCTGGTATGGGGTTTTATAAGGGTTTTTACATCTAAATTCCTTGTTTTGAACATGAGCTACAGGAAGGAAGAAAACATGGCTTCCATGTGTAGATCAACTGCGATGTCAGGTGTAATCCATTGCTGCCTTACGGAGCCAAAACATAACTCAAAACCCTTGTTTTCTCCAATCAAGTACATCATCATCATCTGAGTCACTTGATGACTCATCAATGTCTTCATCAGTTGAAGATTTGTCAGCACCTGAAGCTTTTGGCGTATTAAGCCTAGCAGCCTTCAACTCTAGTTGCCTCTTCTTTAACATTTCCACCCTCTCTCTATATTCCCTGCACAAAAAGAAAATAAACACATTAATCCAGCGCTCCAACTATACTGCCTTTACGAGCATGTAGCTAAAGATGCATGTAACTTGTGCGGCTTTGCCTCACAAGTCAAAACTTACTTTTGCGCCAAAGACTCCTCCCCTTCTCTAATCTCAGCTGCATCTATCTGCAGTAGGCATCACAGCACCAGGTTATTTCAATTTTCCATCAAATTGTTTGTTACATTTTGCAACCTAAATCACACAATTGTAACCAACAAGAAAACTTGATACTCACCTCTTCTTCTACCATACGTTCATCCACTTCATGCACGTCCTCTTGAATCGATTTCTCAAATTCCTTTAACTTGTCCCTGTCAGATGTTAAGACGAGCTTCAAGTTAGAAGACCCGAAAACCTAAACCCTTTATGTCCAATTGATACACATTTAAGACAATTACTGTGGTCGGGCAGCTCTTCATAAAATAAACAACAAAAGTAGCAGTGCATACAAAGAAGATTTAAAGCTCTAGGAACCTACTCTGGATCAACTTTAACAGGCTGGATACCATGAGCTCGTAAATCAGCTTCCTTGTCATCAAAAAAGCCCATGGGCAGAGCTCCCTTAACTTGCTTGACATCTGCATCGCCCATTTTTCGTTTTGCATGAACATTATCTGTCTTACCAGAAAACCCATCAGTGTGGGAACCTCTGTGCACAATTTCAGGATCACCTAATTGTTTCATTGTATCAGCATCATCCTTATTATCAAAGAAATTTTCAGGAAGAGCTTTCTTCAATGGCTTAACTTCTGAACCCACGTGTCCACTTGTTTCACCATCCTTTTTGTCAAAAAAACCTTTAGGAAGAGTTCCCTTCACTGCCTTAATTTCTTTTCTCCCTTCTGTATCAACTTCTCTAAAATGAGGGGATTCAGTACCCAACCCTATAATGTAGCAGTTAGTCAACCGTTCTCAATTAATACAAGTGAAAAAAAAATATACATAAGGACATCCAAAGTTGGTTATTACCAGTTTTTTGTCTTTTCAAGTCATTCTTATCAAAAAAATCTTCTGGCAGAGAGGCTGGAGTACGGGTTTTAGGAGTAGACCCTGGCGGTGGCATGGATTTTGCAGCTGCGGTAGCCCTGATATTCTTAATTGCCTGTGAGAATAAAACCTCCCTTTATCACACTGAACATTGAAATTAACTACTTATCAGAAGTACCAAAAGACATATCACTGAGAATCATATTATCACAGTAAGTGTCACCACTTTTGGGCAGTGTTAAACTCACCTCATGATGTTTACGAGAAGCTTGATGTGCAGCCCATTGGGATTCAGACTTTAAAACGACATCGCAAACACGACAAACAGGTTGATCAGATTCATTGTACCTAGTCAAACACACATGAGGAAATAAATCAGCTATCCTCAATTTCACAACAAAATCACTTAGTGTAATTGCCCTATTGACATTTGCATCTTCTATTTGACAAACATAAGTATTCCTACATATCTTCCCACCATAAAAATATTAAAAAAAATGCTCATCATACATCCTTGCAGTGCCAGTTAAACTAACCAGTTGTTACATTTGACAAAATAATCAAAGCAAAATGATCTACATAACCTTGAGATTATTTAAGTGCAACAATCACGAGCCAAAAAGGAAAACTAAGTGCTACAAATACTATTTGTTCAGTTACACATAACACCAACTTTTCCATGTAATCTAATATCTTTGGTTCCCTTCCACACCTATCTCTTTCTCTATATCTATTCAACCACTTGCTATCGAGCAACAGTGTTAATTCCCGTTCATTGCATTACTAAGTTTTCATTTCCTAGTAATCTTACAAACAGAAAAGAATTAGCCTAAACAAAAAAGCTTTTCCCTAGCTAGGATACAATTACTGAGGCTAAAACCTAGGTCACAAAAAAAATATAACAACAGGAAAAGTTTTCATTACCTAACTAGTGCAGAATCAATGCGTTTATCCCGTTTTAGTGCAGCTTCTTTCAATTTAGATCGATATAATGCCTTGGAGCTCATTGTTTGATTCCTGTAATAACACAATTTGAACAACAGAAAAATCAATCAAATCACTCAAAAATAACAAAAACTAAACCCTAATTCCTTAGCCTATAATGAACGGAGCCAATTTTGAGATTATCTCAGACAGAATGGAAACTGAACCCTAACCAGTTCGAATAACAGTGAAACAGGTGCGGGAGAGAAAACGTACCTGGATTCGTTCGATTCGATGATCCTTCTGTACAAAGGGAAGAAAGAGAGGGAAGATAGACAAAAGGAGAACAAAAAATTTCTACAGGCGTAAGTTTGTTTTTGCCCTTTTCTATTCCGAAATGGGGGAAGTAGTGGTTCCAACTTCCAAGGTTTTCCTAAGGGATGTAGGAGCACCAAACCAACGCTTCCTTTGGTTCCTATGCAAGGTAGCCATAGTTCTCCATTTGCGCCGCGCCACTATGAGGATGGTTCAGCGCGATACTTTCTATCGAGTGACAGTGTCTACAACATCAGCAATAAAGACACCATTGCTGGCATGATAGTCACACTGTTGTGATTTTCGAATTTAATTTTTAACCCAAAATTTTACACAATTTTTCTCTCTCTTTCTCTCTTACTCAATCTAAAAGTTTTCTCAAACTTTTGGAAATGGCAGAATTTCAAACTCAACTTGATTTTTCTAGAGTAGTACTTGAAGCTGCTGCTAACAAGATATGTGATATTTAAAAAGAAATCGCCACGAATATGATGTGGTCGGGCCACATACTTGAAGTATATGGCCCCTCTTAGATTTTGGACACGTCATGTAAATTAGTTTTGAGTTCAAAATTTTCATATTTTTTCTCTCAAAAAAAAGTTGAACTGTTGAAGTTAGTTTTCCTTAAAAAATATCCCCCTATAAACCCCCATAAAAAGAAGAAGAAAAATAATTTTTAAAACATGTCATAAATAGGTAAAAAGTAAAGAAGTCTTCAAGTCTTGGATATTAACCAATCCAAACATGCATTTAAACGGAGAAGAAGAGTTCAAGATAACATAAAATAAAGGCAAAGACAAAGTAAATTTGAAAGTTCACCATACTAGTAAGAAGAACAAAGGAAATTCTCCTCAAAAGCACATCGAAAAAGTTTATTCAGATGCAGAAAACCAAGAGGTCAAAAATTGTCAGAGCTTTTTATCGAAGACTTTATTTATGTTCTTATTGTCCAACTTTATATCTTATATAATGTCTCGGTATTATTAGTTAATTTGAAGTTCATATATTATGTAAAAAGGCGCAGTTGTCAATGAATTCGAAAAATTGACTTAAAACAAGATGTATCGTTGAAATTAAACTCATATTTTTAATTCATCAATACTTATTTTTAATTCAACGATACTTATCTTTAATTCATCGATACTTAATTAAATTGAGGAAATTTAAAACTTACATTTAGACTAAAGTTGAGAATTAGGAGACTAATTAAATAAACATAACTTAAAATAACAAGACTGGATTATATTTGGGCAAGACCTTTAATATCTCATGAAAACTTTCATATTGGAAGTGTTTTTCGTTCATGTGGAGCTATTCTGTCTGACACCTTTGTTCAACGTCTATCAGAATTTCACCACTCCTTATGTTTTGATCGACTCGCATTACCCGAGCAACATACAAAGTTACTTCCTTATTGATTAAAATGAAGCTACCACTCAACCCGCTCGCATCATGATTATAGAGGTTCATTGCTAAAATTTCTGAAATATATTTTGCCACAAACCGAAACCTTGTTTGTGTACCATTGATGCAATCTTGGATAAAATAAACATAACCACGACAAATACTTTTATCTTCGGGTGACAGTAAATGTTGGACCCAGTTTTTTTTCGATTTTTCACATTTTTCCGGTCAACACATCTTTCATCAGCAGGTTGGTTTCTATGAATTCAACCATGATAATATTCAAATTACGAAAAATTAGAAGAATTTTGAGATGTATGGAAAAGGTATGAAATTATGAGAAGTGTGGAAGACGTGTGAGTTGAAATGAGTTTGGAATTGGGTGAGTTGAAATGAGTTTGGAATTGAATATTTATAGAGGGATGAAACTGTGATTGTTGGATGATGAACTATAGAGTGACAACATCAGCGTCGAGTGATGGTCTCAATAGCGTTGGAGTTGTGCTAACTAGCGAGCAATATTAACACTACACCAAATTCTGGGATTAGAAACAGAACCAGGCCGTTACTAAAACGGGTTGTAACGGCCCTCGCCTGTTGCAAAAGTGGGTGTTACATTTTTTTGTAACGGCTTTGTAGCAATGCAATTTCATAACGACCCTCGTAATGAGTGTAAGCCGTTACGAATTTGCCACGTGGTAACGACTTAGGTCGTTACAATTTTTTTTTTTTTTTGCAACAACGCCGTCGTAACGTTGAAGAGCCGTTACAAACTTTTTGTGTGACAAAAAATTACCGAGATCAACATTGAACGGGTCAAAATTAGTCAATGCTTGACCAATTTTGACCAGGTCAACATTTACCGGCAGTTCATTTTTTTCCCCCAGAAACACGCCTGAATGCAAAAATAACTAATAAAAAAAATATTTCATTCAATTCAACCAAATCCAATCACACATTCAACAACAATAATAGTCATATTCTTTCAACAATAACAACTTAAGAGAATACCTAAGTTTCGAGGGAATCAATGTCTCGCTTAGACACTTAAGAGAACTTAAGAGCATATAAGATAAAACTAACATATGCAAAACTCACATAACTGTCTTTGCCTGCTCTAGCTTGCATACTATTTCTGTCTCAAAATCTTCTGCGGTTGGTTTACCAGTAACAGCTTTTACGAAGGTTGCAAGGACTGATAAGAGGTTGCAAGGACTGATAAGAGATCTATCACATAAGCCACAACTGCTCCCTGAAATAAACCAGACATAATTTCCAGTGTAAGAATTACTCGCTACTGATATGCGACTAAAGACATGTTTTTACTACTCCCTAAAAATAGGTTTAAAGATGCAAGCCATTATATATTATCTTTGCTAATTTTAGGAAGATAAGAATTACTCGCTCTCGATATGCGACTAAAGACATGTTTTTCATATCCGTTGAGTAAATATTTTCCTAGATAATGGAATCAAAGTCAAAATGAGAAAATTTTACCTTGACATCATATTCCATCTTTGCTAGCTTCACTAAGATGCTCGGCCTTCAATTTTTCAAGTAAGTCGTGCATTCTTCACTTCTACCTCTCTCTCGCAACTCACTTCTTTAATGGCAACAGACCTTTACCACTTCTCCTTGAGCCGATTCAGCTAATTCTTCCCATTTAGTAGCCAATTCAAGTATCGACTTCCTTGGGTTTTCAAAGATCCTAATCTCGGCCTTAACCCTAATCCCTTCCTTCTTCCCTTGTCCTTGCCTTTGAGTCGAGATAATCTTGGTTTCGGGTCCAATCTTTCTTTGCATTTTGTACGATCATTCTTCTCTCGGTTTGGCACCAATTTCTCGGTCGTAGTTCAACTCAACCTCTATATCAACTCAGCTTCTTTATGGCGTGAGCCTTGACAGACTCTACTTGATACAATTGGCTAATTGTGCCCATCCGGCCTTCTTGGTAGCCAATTCAAGATCGGCTTAAATCCGGCCTTCTTGGTAGCCAATTCAAGATCACTTAAGCAATATCAAAGCATCCATTGGGTTTTCAACGATCTTAATCTCGGCCTTAACCTTAATCTCTTCCTTCTTGGTTTCGGCGTCAATCATCATTTGTGTTGTATCGTATGTCCTTCTCTCATTTGACACCTTTGCACCTTTCATCTTTGCTTCTGCGACATCGACTTTAGCTTGAATTGCGACTTCCATCCGAATCTTTTGACAATAACCAGACGTTCCATGCAACCTAAACTGGATTACTGACTTTGTATCCATCGAGAATCCATTGTCTTTGTCGTCGTATTTCCAGCATGATAATAATCGATTAACCTCAAATGGAGTTTGCGGCTTCTCGATTGTTCTAAGAAGAACAGAATATGTTCATGCGGAAATCATCTTTCTCGAAGCTCAATTGCATACACAACAGAGAGAAAGATACCAAATAATTGAGTTACAAGACACATAATATCCAATATCTGCATTACTTACCAAGAACTGGATAGTGTTACATCAAGAAGCAACATATATAAGATGGAACACTATCCAGTTCATAAATGTCTCCTTATGTTTTAGTTTAAATTTAATAGAGCATACCTCTTTTTACTTCTTGAAATGTTTTCCTTTAAAAGGACTTCCATCAAATGCTCTATTTTGAGTCATAACACTCTTGCGGTTGAAATTTTAATTGCTTGCGTTACTTTAGGTAAACTGCAATCACATTCATCCGATTTCTCCTTTTGATGCACCTCCTAGAAGTAGTCAACAACTCAACTTTGAAAAGAAAATGATTAACTCTAAACGTCCATGAACTCGCATAACATATTCATATTTATAATAAAATTAATTCTTTGTGCTCTTTCCTTCTTAATTTATGATTATCATGTCGAGTTTGCTTATCCACTAATTGTATTGCTTATTTATGCGGTGCGAAGCAAAGCCGCTTATTAATAGAAGATCTATTATGACGTGCGTACCTAAGCAAAGCATTACTATGAAATGTGTACCATATCAGCAAAGAACTATACTGAATTTCAATACTCTTTTGTTATATCTTCGGTTTATTTTCCCTTTCTATTAGATCAAACATAATACTGCGTACTTAAGTACAAGCTCTGTGAAGACATCCTTTTGGATAATTTTAGACATCCTGTCCCTTCATATTATAACATATGTGTTTCCTAGCCAATGATGTTATTAGATGCGTTGTTACGAATGAAAACGAAAGGGTCCAATCAAGATATACGCCTGAGAAAGAAACAGGAAACCAAATTAAATAGCCATAATAAATGGTAGCGGGAAAAACACAAGCGAAACCATCTCGCTTTTTCTCAGCAATGATTCATCCTTGCACGACCTGGCAATGCAGATAAGGGTACATGTTGGTTCCCATTCCTAGACGATTGCTAGTTTCTTTTCTTTCCCAATGGCCAGTAACAATAATCAAAAGAGAAATTGATTTAGTCATAACATTGCTCACCTTCTACATGTGAAGTTCAAAAAAAAAAAATCGTGAGAAAGGATGGCAACAAAAAAATGATTGGGTAAAGCCGTAAAACAGAGATACCTACATGTGATCACTTGACACCAACACCAAGGTCTAGAGCTCTCGTAACTGTCTCAGCACTGTCGCGTCTAGGTGGGTCAAAGAGTGGCAAGAGAACAATAAGCTGCCATCGAGCCCCGATGTATGTTAGAAACAAGTAAGGGGTAGGGAATAAAGGAGTAGATTTGTAGTTTAAGTTACCTGGTATGCTACTTCGAGTGACCTTTAAGCCTCGTTCGCAAATCATCCAATCCCCGCATGGACTCGAGGTCATGTCCAATTTTTGTCTGCAAGATTTAGAATCTGACCATCAAAAACATTTTTGGTAGAGTAACAATAAGAAGCCATTAAGAACATGCAAACAACCGAAGTACAAAAGTTCAAACAGTGATGCCTGCTCCAATACACCTCTAGTGACCTGATGCATTTTACCTTTAATAAAACACATTTCGTGCATCATGTGACTATTAACTACAAATTATGATAATAACTCACCTCAATGGTTGCTTCAATGCTTCTTAATGATGGATTAATACGAATGATACTCCCAACAAACACCCCTCTGTTCCTAACAGCTGTGCCGGTACTAACACTGCAAGCCTCAACTGAAGCACTGCTTCTGAAAAAAATGTGTGGGTTGCATAAACCAATGTTCTTCTGATTCGAGCAACCTCACATATCTGCAAACAAACACATCCATCAAGATACACAAAAGTTAAGTAATCCAGCAGTAAAAAATATGAGTTAAAGACTTGATACAAGGGAAGATCAAAACTTAGATAGATACAAGGAAATTTGATAATAATTCACCTCAATGGTTGTTGAATGCTTCTTAATGATGGATTAAGACGAATTACACTCCCAAAGAAACACCCATCCGATCCTAATAGCTAAAAGGTACTAAATCGCAAGCCTCAATAAAAGCATCGCATACGCAAAAAATGGGTGGGTTGCATAAGCCAATGCGCTTCTGATTTGAGCAACCGCACATATCTGAACACAAACACATCCATCAAAATACACAAAATTTAAATGATCCAGCAGTAAGAAGAATTGAAATGCATCAACCTCAGACCAAGACTATATCCAAAAAATTCAGGTAGTAGTCCACGAACCTAAATTTGCAAGTCTGAAGCTGATTCGACTGAAAGACTTTCGTCACTGCCATAGGATGATAGGAGTAACCCTAACTTCAACATCAGAGTAACCATCTTCAGCAAGCTCTCTAGCGAAGAATACTCCTCAGCATCAAACTGTAAATCAAAATCGAAACAATTTATTTCAGCCTAAAAAAATCACCAAAAAATCAAGAAATAACAGAAATTAATGATACAGAAATAGGGATTATAGTAGGATTTACCGTCTGTTTCTCACGAATAAACCAAATACATCATTCAACAACAACTACAAATCGAAACCAAATCAAGAACAAAACCCTAATTTAGATGGAACCCTAAAATCTAATTTATGATTATGAAACCCAACCGATAATGACTTACACAGATAGAAACTTAAATCAAAACCCTAAACTCGATGAGCGAGACGATTGAAGATTAGTTCTTCAAATATCGAATGATTAATCTGCGATTGAGAGGGAAGAAAAGGAGGCGCGGTAGAAAATAGAAAAGAAATGAAAGTGAAAATGAAAAGTCGAGAGCGAGAGAAAATATTATCTAGGTTAGGGGAGGGGATGATATATCCCGTAGTTCAACGATTCTTGGGTTGAAAAAGAATAGCAAGCATATGAATGGCACATGCACAAAGCGCAAGTGTTACGACCCAAGTGTGACCAAGCGTGTGAGTGGCACGCCTATAAAAAATTTCAACTTGCTTGGCCTGTTACGATTTTTTAAAATTAGTAAACGGCTTCCTTTGTTACGATTTTTTTGTAACGACCATTTGTAACGGCAAATTTGTAACGGCCCCAAAGCGGTTCATGAATTCTCGTTACTAATCAGGAATTTGGTGTAGTGTAATATCACAAGGCGTTAGAGTCTCTATCGCAACTAGCTAAGTTGTGTATACCACTTAGACAGATATGTTTGCCACTTTGCCATACCTATAGTGGGTGCAAAAGTGGTAAACTAGGCCCTTTGCATGCCCATACGAACCAACATTATAAGATAAAGTGTTCAGACTATGCGCAGGAGTGTAATATCCACTAAGTATTTGTTCGTTTGTTTCTCTTTTTTTTTTTTGTTTTTTTTTTTTTGGGGAAGGCATAGTAGCCTTGGAGTAAAGGCTATCGGATATAGTGTTCCGGCTATGTGAAGGAGTATAATATCCACTACGAGAAGTAGAAAGGGATATGGGATGAGGCCCTAGTTATTGTAGATGGTGAAATTTGGATAAGGGGCAAAAGTGTCATTTAAAGACCATAAACGAAACTCAACTCTCACGTGAGAGATTAAGCCCTTGGTCCTCAAGGCACCCATAGCCACGATTTCTAGTATACGTTCCCGCGAAACACTACTGGTCGTGATGCCGTGATTCCTAGCGCACATCCTTGACGAGATACTGCTAGTCACGTAGGTTCTATGGAGCGTAAAACGTCCTCGGCGGACTTATGAACCAGAACAGCCGTAATTCCAGCATGACTTCGCGAGACGCAACTGATTGTGATGCCATGATTCCTAGTATACATCCTCGACGAGATACTGCTGGTCATGTAGGCTCTAAAGATGCGTAAAACGTCCCCGGGGGACTTATGACTTAGAGCGGAGACATACATGTCTCTTATAAGCATGACTCATCCTATTTGATATCAAGGACTGATTCCTAGTACATAGTCGCGAGATAGACTGATCATGTCTACTCTAGGCTTTGACTCGACTTACTGAGGTTTCCGAATAATTCCTAGGACATCCCCGTAAGATACACTGGTTATTCTGCCTCTGGGCCCTTTCGACAGATTCCTAGAATTTTCTTCCGACATACACTGTTCATGTCGGCCCCATATATACGGACACAATTGATTTCTAGCACATCTCTGCAAGATACGCTGGTCAAAGACAAGTGAGCCAAAGTCTCTCGGAGACATTATTAGGCGTGCAAGCCTTCTATTCTCTCACAAACGTGTCCCATCCGACTTCGCAGAGATTCCATCGTGTTATCCAAGTCATGAAAAGATTTCATCCCGTTGGACATATATCAGACGGTCTTAAACCCATCAGCCAAATATCAGACGGTGTCAGTCGCGTCAGCCAAATCTCAGGTGGCATCATCCGAACTGAGCCATCTCGTATGAAAAGTTTTATACACGCATAAAATTCAGGCACACGCCTCACCTAGGGCTCGAGCCTATTTCCCAGCGTCTCAAACACACTCACGGCTAGTAAATTGGGCCTGAACTATACACGTTGATCCAAAAACATGGATAACTTCTTTGTAGATCTGCATGCTCAACAAAGGGACCCACAAGCAATAATATGGTATCCACGTGACATATCTGACTGGCCATGGAGAGAGGGAGCTCGACCTCAGCTTCTCTCACACTCTGCACACGATTTCGGAGGCGTTCCATGCCTTTTCACGTGACTCATCCTAGTCATTCTTACAAATCAGAGAATATCTCTCTATCTTGGCCAACTCGGCTAAAGAGAATATTTATGTCTCAACACATCATCACAAAGGCTGACTCCGCTTCACACAAATAGGGGGATATCTATTAGGGTTTTGGTCTGGCGGTCTATGACACGTGTGAGAAATACTCGGCCTATTTCTCACCACATAAGAGAGTAAAGGTGGTGTAACAATGAGATAAACTCAACCTAGTTTATCTCTATCTATTCCCAAAGAGAAGGGAGAAGTGCTCCGCACGGCACGGTAAGCAATCCTTATCTTCACCGATCTGAGATTAGAGAATTTGGATATGAATAGGTCCTCTATTTCTCCAAGCTAACACAACTTTCTCATAAACTCTCAGAGTAATTATTCTTTAAACCCTATAATTCTTTATTCTCTCTCTTCATCTGCTTCCCTCCCTAAGACCATCCCTAACCTCTCCCATGACTGAAGCAGCCTTTGAACGGCCACTATGTGTGGTTTAGGGGAAGACTATTCCTGCTCAACCTCCGGTAACTCACTTTCAGAAACCCTATAATCTCACTTTTAGCCTCTCACAGATTTTAGGTAACTACAGTTGCATAAATGAATTAAAAAGAATTTGCTGGCACAAAGGAGACTGATACTAACACTGAGATAATCAAATCTGAAAATGATCAAGTTGCTGGAAATGTTGATATTATTGCTAGAAGATGCTAAGAACCAAGTTGTTCTCTCCAACCAGGTTCACACAATCTATTAATCTCTTTTATATTCTTATAATTGAATCTTTTTTACTCTACGCAATTTTATTACCTTTCTGTTTTGTTCTCATTTGTGTTGCATTTGCAATATTTTCTACAGTTCTTCTAAATTTCTTTTTTTATAGATTTAGTTTTTGTATTATTATATCATATTCATCTCCTCTCGATATGAAACTTTTATCATGGAATATGCAGAAGATTGGGCCACTAATCAGTTGAAACCATTTGAGACATTTTGCAACACTATAATTTGCCTCATGTAATTTTTCTAGTAGAAACAAAGTTTAATCTAAAGACCGTGGAAAATTTAGCGAGGAAACTAGAATTCTGTAAAGATTTTTATGTGCCTAGAGTAGGTCTATCCAATGGAATGATGATTTCTTGGAATAATAATGTTAGGATGATCTACATCAAGAGTATAAAGCACAGTTTGGCTAACTTTGCCTATGTAAGTGGCGGTTCAGATTTGTCCTCACAAGAGATAAATCTATGGATGTAATCGTTTGTCATGAGTGATGATTGTGATTGGGATTAGAAATGCATCTAACGAACAAAAGTTATCAAGTCATTAAGGTTCCATAATTCTTCATAATAAATAGTCTATTAAATTGCCATGATAATATTTAATTAAATGTCAAATTAATAATGATAATATATAAATTATTCTACTAATGATGATAATAAATATATTTTTATTAGCTAATACTTAGGATTAGTTTGGAAAAAAACATGGTGATAATCAAGAATGGTTGATTGGTTAAATATGACGTTACTATGGTGATAATCAAGAATAGTCTATTAAAAGCACTTTTGACGGATACTAATGGTGATAATCAAGAATGGTTGATTGGTTAAATATGACGTACATAGAAATAATGACTCGATTCCAAGTTTGTTCGGCCAATCAAATCCGTGTATACTTTTGACTTCAGAAATCCCGTATAAAATTTCAGGAGTTTTCATATTGCACTTACTTTGGTGTCGGGTCCACATCTCCTAGCTCGTTTGTCCGTTTGAAATGTTGTTGGTAAGACATAAGGGAACATATTTTCTTCAGTAAGTAACCCGAAATTCCTTATGATTTGTTATCAATTTTCAAGTCTTCTCGCTGGAATATGTGGATAACTGTTTTCGAAAGTAGTCCTTGTTGCGTTTGAACTCTTGATGTATTGAGACTCTTAGGAAACGACCTCTTGGAGTGTTATGACCTAATTGACCTTCCTTAGCTTGTCATAGGTCGTGAATTTGATCCCCTTGAGCCAAAACGTGTCTGTGGCATGATTATATGTTTTTACCCTTTGGAAAAAAACATGTCTTCTCTTGATTCTTCATGGAAAGTGTGGACCCAAACAAATATGCGAGTATCCCATGAGATGTGAGGTGGATTCCTTGATAAGGATAGGCCTCTAGGCATGAGGTTAGGCTTGAAGGGATTAGAATCTGCAGGGGTAAAACATTAAGTTTTGATTGGAGAAAAAATTGCTCTGCGAATTGGGCGAAAACTGAGTTAACTCAGTTTTAAAAAAATTCATCCAACTTTTCAAATTTCCATGAATCTGTGATCGTTTTCATCGCCCTAATCTTAATCATTTAAGATTTTCTTCAATTAAAATGCTTTACTTGAAATTTTCATATCGATTTGCTAGTAATTTTAGTTTCTTCTCATAATCTGTTTGAAAACCCTAATCTGTTATCTTTCTTTTCAATCCTTTCATAATTCTTCAATTCTATATGTTGTTTTATTACCTTATTCTAATGAATCACTAAATTTCTTTGCAGGGCCTTTTCAGATATCATGGAAGGCATTCGGTTTTGGACCTTTGCTATTTCACTTCTTCTTCTGTCAACTAAATTGTTGCAGCCTAAATCCAGTCTATGGTCAATTTCGACAGCAGTATTGCAAGCCATCAATTCAAGGTTGGGGTTTAACAGTATGTTCCAGTATTATAGTTTAGATCATATGTATGATCACAATGGTGTTAGTGACTTAATCAATAGGGATTCCATAGTTAAAGATACAGTGAGTCCGATTTAAAATTTTCAAACTCAAAATTTGAATTTTCACAATTCAAACTTTACCCCTATTAGGTTGCGTAATTACAGGGATTCCAGTTGTCCCTTGATTATGTATCAGTTGACCCATAAAAACTTCAATTCTGAGAATTATTCTCCTTATACTCAGGATATTTTCCTTCCTTTTTCCACTCACAATAGCTATCTCTTTCTAACTAATTATAGTTACTTTGGAAGGGTTTTGCATATTTATAAAGAGAAGAAAGTAGAGATTGTCTACATAATACATTGCAAGGAAAAGTTTTCATATAGAATTCTCATAGAATGGCTTCATCATCGAGCAATCAAGTCTCAGCCATAACATCTCAAATGCAGAAAACAAGGATTTATGATATGGGTGCAAGGCAGATGAGGCGTACGGTTGGTACTTCTAGAGCTATATCAGTTGCAAAGGAAGAATGGAGCAATACTCTTATTGGGAAATTTTTCTCGAAAGATCCAATTGAAACAGACACGGTGAGAATGGAAGTAACTCAGCTGTGGAAACAATACAAAACAAAATAAGTTCATGGTGTTGATAGGAATATCTTTCTCTTCAAGTTCAACTTTATGGAGGTGGTGGAAGCTATACTCAAGAAGGGTCCCTGGAATGTCAAAAAATGCCTTCTTAATCTGAAAAAGTATGATGCAACCATTGCTATTAAGGATCAAACCTTTACTCTTCAAGACTGGAATCTTCAATTCAAAAACTTAATGCTTGAACATCTTTCTATACAAGTAGTGGATGAAGCTCTACAAGAACTGGGACCTAAGATTCACACAATTCCTGAAAACTGCAGACCTGGTTATGGAAGTATGATTACTGCAAGAGTGAGGATAGATCTAAAAAAAACCTCTGTTTAGAGGAGGTTGGTGGAATACAACTTCTGGTGGTGTTACTTGGGTTCGATATCATTGGGAGAGACAACCACATCTTCTCTGCCAGGAATGTTTTACAATTGATCATGATGATGAAGAGTGTCAGAATATAACTGAGGATATTAAAATAAGAAGATACACAAATACAGAGTATATTAATTACTGCGATGAATTGGCTAGACAATATGGAGTGGAGGTGATTGAAGACATAGATCTAATGTTGAAAAATATCTGTGAATCTAGTTTGAGACAATAAACAGAGGCTAAGGAAGAACAAAAAGAAGTTAGAAAAGCTAAAAGATCAAGAGGGAAGTTCTGGAAGGAACTGAAAACACCATTGGTCATAATTCCGGAACAACTAATATACCTGGTGAAATTGATGGCTTGGACCATGACTTGGCTGAGGAAGGAGAATCAAATGCAAAGGAGAACTCCCATGAAATGAATGAGGCTTTTGCTGATTTGGTAACTATTTATCACAACTATCTTTTACTGAATTTACAAAAGTTTTTTTTCCTTTCAATTAGCAGTAATTACTTCTTCACAAATATGAAAATATTAGCTTGGAATGTCCAAGGCTTGGCCAAAAATTTCACTAGAGATCAACTGTTTAGTTTAGTTCAAAAATAATCCCATGATTTCTTGTTTCTTTCTGAAACCAAAATTGATAAGGATAGAATGGTAGCTCTAGCTAATTCTTTGAATAACTTTGTAACCATATTCATATTGATAGAATTGGGCTTGCTGGTGGATTGATGCTTATGTGGAAAGATGGAGTTTCTTTGTGAGGTTCGGGATATCTCTAATAATATGTTTCATGTGGTAACAAAATTGGACCCTAGTAAACCTGAAGTTCAAATTACCTTTATGTATGGCTCCACCTATTTTGATAAAAAGAAGGAACAATGGGAATTCATGTTAAGAATTATTGAAAATATAAATCAACCTTGGCTAGTAATAAGAGATCTTAATTTTTACTTGCATGATTTGGCTAATTCTTCCGACTTTTCAACATAGGATAAGTATGTTCAAGAGCAAATGAACTCTTATGGTCTCATGGACTGGGGTACACTGGTAAGAACTTCACCTGGTCTAGTAATAGATTTGGTACATGTATTAGAAAGTCTAGAATTGATATGGCCCTAGGAAACAATCATTGTCTTAGAGATTTTCCTCAGGCTAAGCTTTATCACCTAGTTCAAGCAGGTTCAAATCACTGTCCTATTCAACTTGTTACCAGGGAAATTCAAAGGAATACTTGGAGACCCTTTAAGTTTTTTGCTCTTTGGATGAAACATTTTGCTTTTAAAAATTATTTATTTATTGCTTGGAACACTGACATGAATGGTTCACCAGCTTTTAAACTTACTTCTAAACAACATTCTGCTAGGAAAAGATTATCTCATTGGAATAAGGTTGAGTTTGGAGATATTGATAGGAATATTAATAATCTACAAAATCAACTTGAAGCAGTTCAAAATGAACCTTTCTCTGACTCTTAGCATGATAGAGTAGTTAGTATAACTAAAAATCTTGATAACTGGTTTACCATAAAGGCTGAATTTTTTAAGCAAAAATCTGGAGATAAATTTGTCACTGAAGTGGATAATAACACAAATTACACTCTAGCTAACAGAAGAATGTTTAGGAAAAACAGTGATAGCTTATGTGATTCTAATGGTGTTTTGTATAATGATAGAAAGGATATGGCTAATCTGCTAGTGTCTCATGTTAATTCAGTTAGTACTACTTCCATTCCTTGTATTACTAATGACACATTTGATATTATACCCTTTATAATTACTGCTCAGGATAATCTATTCTTACAAGTATTCGTACTAGTGATAAAATTTATAAAACCATTAAACTTACGTCTTCTTGGAGTTCCCCAGGTCCAGATGGTTTTCAAGCAGGTTTTTATCAGTCTAATTGGGATATAGTAGGTAATGATGTTATTAAAGTTGTTCAAAGTTTCTTTATGAATGGATTCATGCCATCTGAGTTTAATAAAACTTACCTCTCCTAAAACTGGTAATCCTAGTTGTTCTATTGATTTTAGGCCCATAGGTTTGTGTAATACCATATACAAAACGATTTCTAAAATCATATCTAATATAATCAAACCTCATCTGAAAAATCTTATTTCTCCCTACCAGGCTGCTTTTGTCCCTGGCGGAGCTATACATGATAATATTATCATTGCTCATGAGATGATCCATACTATGAAACATAAAGAAGGTTTTAGTGGGACTATGGATTTGAAACTAGACCTCTCAAAGGCATTTGATAAAATTGAATGGCCTTTTTTGATAGGAATTCTTAAGAAATTTGGTTTTAATAATCAGTTTTGTGGCTTTATTGAACAGTGTATTTCTACTACTCAGATTGCCGTTCTCTTGAATGGTTCTCCTACTCACAGTTTCTCCCCTTCTAGAGGCATTAGACAGGGTGACCCTCTGTCACCCCATATTTTCATAATTTGTATGGAATACTTATCTAGACTCCTCTTAAATGCAGAAACTAATCATGTAATTTCAGGTGTTAAGGCTGCTAGGAATGTCCCAGGTATTACCCACCTTATGTTTGCTGATGACATCCTAATATTTACTAAGGTGATATGCATAACATGGCAGGCATCATGAGTGTTTTAGAAAATTTTGGTAAAATTTCTGGTCAAATGCTGAATTTAGATAAGTCTAGTGTTTATTTCAGTCATAATCTTATTCTTAGTACCAGAATCGATTTAGCTAGAGAACTGAAAATGTATGAGATGAAAGATACTGATAAGTATCTTGGGATCACTCTTCTGATTGGTAGAAACAAAACTAAAGCTTTTAATCCAATGATACACTCTTTTGGGTCTAGACTCAAAACTTGGAAGGGTAAAACAATGAACCAATCTGCCAGATCTACCATGGTCAAGCATGTTCTTAATGCTTTACCAACTCATTAGATGGGTTGTTTTAGGATTCCTAAAACTATGATAGATAAAATGGACTAAATACATAGGCAGTTCTGGTGGGGTCATCAAAATAGTAGGGGTCCTTGTTTGATTGGTTGGAAAAAATTTAGTATACCTAAGTCTTGGGGGGTCTTGGGGTTCAGGAATCTTGAGCAGTTTAACACTGCTTTACTGAAAAAAAATTCTTGGAAAGCCTGTAATGATAGTGAATCTCTTTGTATGCAAATTGTTAGAGCAAAATATAGGGAAAACGGGAGTTTACTCCACCTAGATAAACCCAAAGATGAATGCTCTTGACTGTGGAGAAGCATTTTTTCTGGTTTAGAGATAGTCCAACAACACTCTATGTGGGTTGTTAGGTGTGGTACCAAAGTTAACATTTGGTTAGATTGTTGGATTATAGGATACAATAGTCCACATGTCCCAATTTTGGGTCTTTCTAGCCTTGTTTCTTATGAATTTGTTTGTGATATGTTCTTGCCAGGCACTAGAATTTGGAATGATGTGTTAATTAATAGCTTGTTTAACCATGATACTGCTAATGCTATACATAGAATGAATATCCCAACAACAGGTGAGGATTATCTTATTTGGAAGCCAGGTAGACAAGGTAAGTTTTCAGTTAAAAGTGCTTATAATACATTGTGTGTTGATTATGTCAACAATACTATTAGTACTGATGTGATTCCTAGAGAGGTTTGGAAATA
Source organism: Papaver armeniacum (assembly GCA_023531295.1). Classification (NCBI taxonomy): domain Eukaryota; kingdom Viridiplantae; phylum Streptophyta; class Magnoliopsida; order Ranunculales; family Papaveraceae; genus Papaver; species Papaver armeniacum. The sequence goes on from JAJJWW010012596.1 coordinate 262,769, forward strand.
ACTATGGTGTATCAAAGTACCTCATAGAGTACAACTTTTTATGTGGAAATGCCTTAAATACATTGTTCCCACTAAAGATAGAATTGCGGACTATTAGACTGAAATCGATATGCAATGTAGTTTCTGTAACAATGTTGTAGAGACTTTAAATCATTTGTTTGTTGATTGTGCTTACGCTAGAGAAATTTGGATGGGTGTAAATGTTAATATTTCAGTGATTTTACAGGGATTCAACAATTTACAAGATTGGATTGTGAGTTGGTTTCACTAATAATGAAGATAATATGGCTGATTTTGATATCTATACTGAAAGTCATATTTGCAGGCTCATGTGTACCATATGGTATATTTGGAAATACAGGTGTAGTTTGGTTTTTCATAGGACTAAACCAAATGCTCGGGGTACCATTATAAGAATTCAACAGTTAGTTCAGTTGTGTAATGTTTCTATTGGAGGCAATGGTATGCATAAAACTAAAAATGTGCAGATAAAAGAGTGGTCTCCACCTGAATATGGCTATGTTAAAATCAATATCGATGCTTCTTATCTTCCTGATACCAAAAAAGGCAGTATTGGACTAATTGTGCGTGATTGTGCAGGTTCCACTCTAGGAGTCAAAGGTATCAACATGGAAGAAGAAGTAGATGCTGAATTTGGAGCGGAGTATTTGAATGCAAACCTCTTAAACTAGCGATGGAATGGACAGAAGTGTTAGGTTTTAATAAAGCGATTTTTGAGATGGACTGTGAAAATGTGATTTCTTTTCTGCAAAAAGAGGAATCACAAGTTCACTGGTCTAATCAGAATACAATTCAATTTCTTAAGAACAAGTTTAATATTAATAATCTTTGGTTTAATTTAGTCAATCGACTGAGAGTTATTGATCCCTTGATTTTAACTCATGTAATTTGAACTTTGCGGCCTTATCGATCTTACAGAAAGTACTCTTCATGGTGGCGACCTTGGTAGAATGGGACAATACAAAGGCGTTCAGCTCCTCATAATGGCGGGAATAATCTAGCAAAAAAGCTAGAATTGATGCAACCAATTTTTGTTATGATACAAATTATCCTCCGACATTGTTAAATGGATGATTACTAGAAAAGACTATGAAAAGAAAGATTCTTTAATTCAAAATATGATTCTTTAATATCAAAAAAAAAAAAAAAAAAAAAAAGGCTTGAAGGGATTAGGAGAGGACAATGCTTGAAGGGATTGAATTTAAGCGGTGATTTTGGTAGATGGAAACAAAGAATTTTCGATCGCTCGATATTGATTATAACGAGTGATGGAGTCAATTTTTTCCCATAGTGGCGCAGATGGTTTGCCATGCCACCTGGTATGCCAAACACCATTTTTTTGGCATGTGCATATGAATAGGCCTTAGAAAAAACCCTTTGTGGTGTATCATGGATAAATTAGTCAAACTAAGATGTAAATCCTAAGATTATTAAAAAAAAAAATGTAAATCATACATAATTCATTGGCAGCATTAGTGGTAAACTAGTGGCGAGCCAACAGAACAAACAAACAAAATAATACACCCCAAAATAAAATATTTATTTAAGATTTTCTCACTTCTCAGTGTTCTAGGGTGTCTTAAACTCATTACACCCGCACGTTGTTGTCTTCGTTTCTCTTCATAAAGATTCTCTTCGTAACTCCTCACATTCACTCTCTTTCTCTCTCTTTGAGTGATCCTGGGAAAACCCATTACCGGGATCTGATTAATTTTTAACTCAGGAGAAGAAGCAAGATGGAAGATTATTTACAACTTTTCGTTGATGAAACAAGTTTTTACAATGGGATTGTTCTTGACAATCTAGTGCCGGCGAATTTATGGAAACCACTTCCTCATTTTTTCCAAACATGGCTGAGGAATTACATCGGTGGAACTTTACTTTATTTCATATCTGGGTTTCTTTGGTGTTTTTATATCTATCAGTTCAAACGAAATGTTTATCTTCCTAAAGGTATCTCCTTTTTTTCATCTTTTTACCTTTGATTATCTGTGGTTCTAATTAGTTTTATCTTTTAATTACAGTCTTACTTCAATTTTATCAATGGGTTTGGTTTTCTTAGAATCTAATTGCTCACTGAATCTGCCTTTATCTGAGCTTAAGACAAGTGTACTTTTGGTTCATACTGGTGGATTTTGATTCGTTGACTTGTCTTACTTTTGTCAATTGAGTAGATGTTTTTGGTGAATTCCAATCCATCCTTTAAAAGTTCAGGTTTTTGTACTGAAAATTCTGTTATTTGGAGATTTTGAGTGGAGATTTAGGGGTGGGTTCTAGTGGATGCCCTTTAATCTCAGTTGATTGGTGCAGGTTCTACCTAGGTTCCAAGGGACTAAAAATGGTTGATAATTTTTAGACTGAAGATTGCAAGGATTTTAAACTGAAGATTAACTAATCTATGGGTTGATACTTTTGTAGCTGGTTGATTGGACAAGATGCATTTGTTTGGGTACTCATGCCATGGTCAATTGTTTGATTTTCACATAAGCTACTTTGGGGTCTTGGAATTTTTTATTATTAAGGATCTATACTAGAAACTGTCGGAGGTGTATTGATTCATCTATTTTTAAAACCTGGGCGTCATTTTTGATTATTAGTGAACTGTAGGAGTAGCTTTCATGAAAGATGATAATGCTGATAACATGAGATGTATCTTACCTACTTATCCTGTGAAGGATAGAGTGCTCATGAGATCTGTTGTTTTGGTTGGAATTCCAATCTTTTTGTTTTGGAGTATTTGAAGATATTCATTCTTCCAATTGCGTCACAACAAAGAACATCTACTTTTCATTTTTTTGGTGTTTGTATAGTGAACCGTTTCTTGTTATATTAGAGCAGTGTTTATATATGTGAAGTTCATTTACGTGAATTGGAAAACCAACTTTTTGGTTTTAAAGCCTGAATGGATGATATCTCTCCAAAAACTGAACAATGTATATTTTGGATTACTGATTGCAGATGCTATTCCTACAAGAAAAGCGATGCTTTTGCAAATATGTGTTGCAATGAAGTCAATGCCCTGGTATACTCTTCTTCCAACGGTTTCAGAATACATGGTTGAAAATGGTTGGACAAGATGCATTTCTAGAATAAGCGACATCGGATATCCTGCCTACCTTTTTTATTTGGCAGTTTACCTTGTCTTTGTTGAATTTGGGATTTACTGGATGCATAGAGAATTGCACGACATAAAGCCTTTATACAAGTGGCTTCATGCTACACATCACATCTACAACAAGCAGAACACTCTTTCTCCATTTGCAGGTCCGTCCTCTTATCTTTTCAAATTCAACCCCGAGTTACATTTATGCAGATTGGGTTATTCCCCGGTGTCCAAGTTGCGTTTTCTAAGTTATTATGCATGGGGCTGAAATTGAATCATTGTCTAGTCTTTCTTTCTCACCTTGGAGCTGGCCTAGACTAACTTTTATGGTTAACCTATCTGTTCACATGCTGCATTATTTTTTATGACAAAGTCAGCTACTGTCAGTCCCATATTGTTGGTGTTTTAATTCTTAATGCTAGTAATAGATCTGTAAGATATGATTTCTTTTTCAACCCTCCCAACCAATGGCTCCAGTCAATTCTGGTGACTACCAAAATCTCTTTTGTACCATTGAATCCCAATGCTAAGGTCTTTCTTAGTTTCAAAACAGATATCTATTGGATAATAATGAACTAATAATACATTGACACTGTGAGATTTGATGATTGAGTGAGCAGTATATAACAGAAATTAAAAGGGTAGAAGTCACAAATTCGTTAGGCTTAAGTTCGTTTGTGTTCAGCTAGATTGTCCCCCACTAAAAGTAGTATTGCTACTTTTGCCTGTAGCGAAATGATTAGCCTCTCTTGCAACATAGGAAAGTTTAGGGGGTACCTATTGGAGTCCGATTTCAAACCTTACTAGAGCTTTCTTTATTTTTGTACCAAGATGAAAATTTATTCGGTAATTCAAGTGAGTTCCATTTTATGTGGCTCGCCATGATGCTGAAAATGACTAACTTCGTTAACTGTTTATTTATTCATTTTTTGCTTGGTGTTGTCAGGTCTGGCATTTCACCCTTTGGACGGAATACTACAAGCTATTCCCCATGTGATAGCACTATTCCTTATTCCAACCCATTTTACAACTCACATCTGTTTATTATTCATCGAGGCGGTATGGACAGCTAATATTCACGATTGCATACATGGAAAGCTGTGGCCTGTGATGGGTGCTGGTTACCACACAATACACCACACAACTTATCGCCATAATTACGGTCATTATACAATATGGATGGATTGGATGTTCGGAACACTTCAAGACCCTGTAGAATCTGCAACAACTGCCAAGGAGGAGTAGGGGAGGGAGACTTGGAAAGAGAGATGAATGAACTTTTGTTGTTAATGCAGTACTGATGGTTGTTCAGAATGCAGTGTTATTAAAGAGTCTAGGATTAATTCTGAAGCTTTTGTTTGATTCTTGATTTTGAAATGGTTTTCTTCTTCTTTCGATTGTGAATGTGCAGTGTATAAATTTAAGTTCGTCTGAGTTTCTAGCTTAGCTGCTGCTGGCGCTATTTATTGTATTTTAATTATGAATGCAAGGAAATGTTTGAACTGTTAAGCAAAACCAGATAAGTTACAGGAACCAGCATTAGGCTTCTGAGAGAGCATATTAATTCAGTGGTCCATTGTGAGTTTTTTGATTGTGATGAATTTGGTGTTTCGGGGACTACTTTGTGATATAAATATAAGGGGTGTCCTAAAAGATTAGGGAAGACTAATCTGCCCTTATTCTAATTAAGATTAAGGTTATAACTAACCCTAATAACCCACTAATCTAACCCACTAATTAAAACCTAAATTAAAAGAAAAATCAGTTTCAAAACTTCTTTTCTTCTTCTTCCTCTTCTTCTTCTTCTCTTCTTTTCCTCCTCTTCTTCTTCGTAGACATCGACGTTAATCGTCGATTCGAAAAAAATTCATCGTCGATTAATCAATCTTTATAAGCAATGCGTGCCAAGCAAACACCCAGACTTCCAGGATTGAGTCCGGGACTCCCACATATAGTGAATCTCCCAAAACAATTGCTAATTCAAAAACAACTTGAACCACTGTTCAGAGGCAAAATCAATCATCCAACAACAACCAAGAAGTCCGATTCAAGTGAAATGCAAATCCGCGGGTAATTTCCTTCATACCCATTCTTTTCAATTCGTTATTTGTTGAAGAAATCGATTAGAAATCATCAAAACCCATTGAAAATGGTAGTTACAGTAGATATTTCGGTTAGGAAATTTTTTTTTTGTAACCCTAGAATTGGTAACCGAACTTCCAAAAATAAGAACAGTTCGGTTAAGTATACAAATATATGGTGACCGAACTACATAGTTCGGTGTGCTCGCAAAAAAAAACTTTCGTAACCGAACTCAATTTTTCCTTTGACAGTACGAGTTCGGTTTTGTCGATAACTTCTTTTTCTAACCAAACCTTTCAAATATTTAGTTCGGTGTGCTCGCAAATAAAACTCTTGTAACCAAACTCAATTTTTCCTTTGAAAGAATGAGTTCGGTTTGTCGATAATTTTTTTTTTCTAACCGAACTGTTGAAAAATGTAGTTCGGTTTCCTCGCAATTTTTTCCAGGTAACCGAACTATAGTCTGTTAACTTCAAGTGTTGTGTTTACTTTATCCTTTAGTTCTATTTGATTTGAGACTACACAATATTCTCTTATGTTTAGCTAATACTTTGGTTTTTGTTCATTAGGAACAAAGGAAAAGGATTGAGACTACACCTAGATGAGGATTTGAAAACTCCCACCCCTCATGGAGCAAAACATTTAGATTTCCGAAAACGTGGTGCCACAAATGCTAAACATGGAGGGGGCTCGTTACCGGAAGTCAACCAATAGAATGTTCGTGATGTAATCCAAGATGTCAATGAAGAGATGATGGAGAATACAATTGATAATGTTATTGAAGAAGAGAATGATGATGAAGAAGAGCAAGGAAATAAAGACCAAGGAAATGAAGAGGTTGAACAACAAGGAGAACATGTTGAAAATGTAGAAGAAGAAGAACTAGGACCCGACAAAGAAGGAGAAGGACAAGAGGAGGAAGAGGAGGGAGAGGAGGGAGACGATGAAGAGGAGGAAGACGATGGAGAGGAGGAAGATGATGATGATGAAGAAAAGGAGGAAGAGGAGGAAGAAGAGGAGGAAGAAGAGGAAGAAGAGAATGATGGTGAAGAGGAGCAAGAAATTGTTCCTGCTAAAGAGAAAAAGAAGCCGAAGCCGCCTAGCAAAAGATACTCACACATTACCCCTGCTAATTTGTGTTTGCCACCAGCGGACCCAACTTATGGTACTCCAAATGATGGAGGGGCAACATTGTTTGGCTACAAACACTCATGGGCTGCGAAGATCTATGCGACAAAGGTATTCTTTAAGTTCATAGTGTTATGTTCTTTTTGTATTAATAGTGTTTCGTCAAGTATTAATAGTGTTATGTTCTTTTCTTAGGATCATAACGATGCAGTTCATCTTATTGAACGTCAAAAGGCGTCCACATGGGATCTTTCTTTGGAGTGTGACGAGTTTGTATCCAAGGTTAAAGAATGTGTGTTATGGAGAGCTATTGAGTTATCACATGTGGAATTTGACATTGTTGCCGTATCCGCATTTCTCGAGAGGCATTATCTCGAGACATATACTATGCATCTTCCATTCGGAGAGATGGGAATTACTCCCGATGATTGCCATAATATCATCGGCTTACCAGTGGAAGGTAAATGTCTTCGAGAAGGCTACAACCCCTCAATGAGTTATGAAGCTCTTGAAGATTTGGCTCTAAAATGTCTAGGATGGGATGCAAGAAAGTCTCAATGTGAGTTTAGACGTGCTGTGAGGTCTCCTAAACGTGGAGATGAGTATAATCCAAGAGAGGCAGATGGATCATTGAAGAAGAAGGTCAAGAAATTCAAGTTGGTAAAGTTGAAGGCAGCATTTGGAGAGACAAAAAAGAAGGTGGAGAAAGGAAAGTTGGTGATGGACGCGGGATACCCTTAGGCATCATGTCACCACTTATTGGTTATATATGCTAGAAACTGTCATTTTCCCCGACACTTCTGGAAATAGGGTGGATGCACATTATCTACAACTTTTGGATAATCTCGATGAGATGAAGAATTACTCTTGGGCCACTGGTGTGCTTGATTTTGTTTTAGAAGAGATGAACAAAGGGTCGAGGATTAAGTGTAATCAAATTGGAGGTTACTTAACTCTTGTTCAGGTGAGTTTTTCTTTATTGTTAATTAGCAAATTATTCGTTAAATTTTTCTGCTTCCAATTCAATTTTCATGTACGTGGATATTTTCGTATTTTCGCATAGCTTTGGATTTACGACCACTTCCCTAAATTGAGATTGGCTAGGAAAAAAGACCCTTATCCCTATGACCAACCTACAGCAGGAAAATGGTTGTTTTTGGATGCACAAAAGAATTCTAAAGAAGAGCCGTTGACTTCGTTGAGGGAGAGACTGGATGCACTGATGTAGTTGTAGAAGTGGTAAATAAGATTCGTTCAACTCGGACTTGATGAGATTCTATTTCAGACTTAAAAAGAGAAAACACTAAAAATAAATAGAATATATACACAAGTTTTGTCACAATTTCGAGAGGTACTGAGATTCAGGAATCCACCGGTTCTCATTCATGTGGTTCAACTAATAATGCAGGCATTCATAGCTCAAATAATAACAATTTATTGACTCTAATTCCTTCTTAGTAAGTAGATTTTGAAAGTGATGATCTGTAAATCTAAAGCATGAGACAACAAAACACTTAAGAAAGCATGCCCCATCAATTGAAATAACAATCACTCAATAAAAATCATAAGTCAATTAAAAATCAATGCAATAAGTCATAAAAGAATTAACAAAAATACCACACGCGTGAAGAATGGCTTCCTCCGTCGTCCCAGTGATGGGGTTTTGCTCCTCATGTCGAAAACACACCCAAAAGATATAAACATGGCTCAAAAGGTGTTTTTATTGAAAAATAATATAATACAGCGAGTTTGTAACAGAGATAATTGTTACAAAACCCATCATTCATTCTGAGAACCCTAGCGAAGTGTTGCGAACTCAAGTTTAATTGTTACAAAACTGTTACAAAGGGTATTGGATTTGAAAGATTAGGTAACGGTTTCTGCGACTGTTTTCTTCTGCAGTTTGTACTGTTCTTCTTCTTCTTCCCCGGAACAACAACAAACTTCTCTGCAACTTCTGATTTTTGCATTGAAGCTCCTCCAAACCCTCCGTTCGGTCCCCAAACTCCCGATTCCTCTCTCTGGGACTCGAAACTCCGCTAAAATACCCAGCAGGGACCGATTAAATCTCCCTTTTCTTTCACCTAAAGCTACGGGAAAAATATTCACGCGGCTTCTCTCTTCTGTGCATTTATAGGTTATCCAATCTTTCCTAACCGATAGATTCAAGTCCCATATAGACTTAAACTCCCATACTAATCGTAAATTTCCATATATCTAGAGCAGAGAAATCCCAAGAATACTTGGTCTCTGTTTTAGGAAAGAAACGTGAAAACTCCTTGTTTGTCGATTTAAAACCTATTTCTATCCCTATTATGGTTCAACAGGCCTAGAGAAACCCAAATCCGTGATCGAACCCACAAAAATCTTGTTCGAACTCTCTCATGAAAGTCTCGGACTTTCAACAACATTTTCCATGTTTCGTGATATACGCAGAGATAATCTTTCTTTCCATAACGAACTCTCTTGCCAACCCTATTTTGATGTATACGATCTTCCGGTCCATATCCAATGAAAGCCCGTAATATCTTGTCCAAAATAATTCCTAAAAACACCCGAATTCTTTGAAACCCGAACTTCCCGCCAAAATTCGTAATTTGAGTGATGAAGAAGGGACGCCCCCTAACCGTCTGTAGGGTGTGAATAGCAGTTGCCCTAGGGTTACCCCTTATCAACTTGGTGCCCCTTATCCATTTGAAGGGTGTAATTAACACATGTCCTGGGGTGTCTCCAACATACTTCTTGGGTCACTTCAGTAATTCCTTCCGGGGGTGCAAATACCACTTTTCGACCCAATTTCGCCGCAAAAGTCAATTTCTCCAAAATTCCTACAAAAACATAAAATAATCAAATAAGTATAAAATCGAGCACTAACAATACAAATAATTGAGATCAAAATAGACACATAAATGCGTCTATCAAATACCCCCAAACTTATTATTTGCTAGTCCTCGAGCAAATCAAATCTACAAAATAAAATCCTAACTGTTGTCATGGCATCGTCGGTTGCATTTAGCGTATGCAACAAGCCTTTAAACCCCTAGGTGGCCCTAGTGGCGAGTTATAGTCTCGGGAGGGCTTACAAGAGGTATACCCGTAAAACCTTTATACTCGAGACCTTAGCTATTTACGCAGAACCTTGGAAGGCACTAAAGAATCTCCTTGGTTGGCATACTTATTGACCACAGGAGGAAGTACCCTGATGCAAAATTCCAATTGTTGTACACGAGTTTGCACTCAAGCATACTAAAATTCATATAAAGTGACAGAGCTCTACTCATATAGTTTCTAGACATCATAACCTAGAGTCAACCAATCACATGGATAGATTAAGAAGATGGATGTAGAGAAAAAATGTAGATGGTTTTGATGTTGACTAAGGTGAATAGTGTTTCCCAAATCATGCAGAAGGCCCTTTGCCAAAATAAACCTATCCTAATGGATGAGATCTCGGTGGTCAGGACTAATATCAACACACTGGCATATACAAGGGTACCAGTGGTCGATAATCCTAACTCTAGGTTAACACAACTTGCATGTACAAGGGTTCCAGTGGTCTACTTTATTGAATTTATTCCGGTTGGTCTGATGGTATGGTCTCATTTTTTTTTTCTCCTTTCGGGTATCTCAATCACTCTATTTCACCCTAGCAGTGGTAACAACTTGAATCGTGAGCCCCACCTAATCACTTAGAGAAACATATTTTAAAGAAAACAAAATAAATATATAAGTGAAAAGGATTCAACGAGATATGGCGAAACTACCATGTTTTTTTCTTTAATTCTAACACACGAGCTACGTGCTTTTATGAATAGACTCTTTAGATGTTTCCATCTAATCGATTGGTTCCTAAACTCCTACAACCAAAATGCTTCCATCTACTTAGATTGGTTAGTGCCATCCTTAATAAGCATAAATTTCTAGGCTCCGGAGTTTATTTATTGTAACAAAAATGTTTCTCCCATACCCCCAAACTTAAATATAACATTGTCCTCAATGTTCTAAAGATAAAATTAAAAGCATGAACAAGGAGACTGTTATCATTTGAAGCAAAAGAGATAAGGAAAGATATTACCGTGTCGCATGAATATTGGGTTACCTCCCAAGAAGTGCTAAGTTTAAAGTCTTGACCAGGACTAAGAAAGGATTAGTCACCTCATAAAATCATAAAGTAATAACCGAAATATCGTGGGTCATCAAAACCAAATAGAGCTATCACAAGTAAAAGGAATCTGCAACATGCCAAGAAAATTAACAAATAAAGCACACCCTTGTCTAGTTTCTGTTTAAGACAACTACATCTAGATGTGGTTCGGAGTTCGAGCTCTATAACTGGGTCGAGATAAAATATTTTCATGTCTTTGGAATTCCTCAAAGCTAAGATCCGGTTCGGGTTGTAAAGTCTATAAAAACTCAAATAAGAACTTGAAGCACATAATAATAACCTGAATAATTGCGGATCCTTAAAGTCAATCAGTTTTGACTCACACAATTGACCACGATGAAACTTGCGGTCAATCATAAGAAAATGTGTCGATACTAATTTCCTAAAGTACTTAGGATCAGTCTCAAAACTTAATAATTGACATATCTGAAACTTATACGTTCCCACAATTGGTTGAAAACTATTTGGTGGGAAAACAAAAGTCAACTGGGTATCATAGCCTGAATAAACCACATCAACCAGAGGATGGGTTTCTAACAACTGAACTTCCTTATGGACATCACTAGGTTCAGGAAAACGTGTATGAAGATAATCTTTTAAAATGGTTGAGGCACATATGTCAAGTCCCAAGTGAGGTACCTTCTAAGAGTTAAGGCACATGGAGAATGATAATCACCCCCAATCTTAGAGTTTTGGGTGTCTCTAGAAAGACTAGTCACAACTTCCCTAATTTCAAGGTCATCGATTCTGAAAATGGTCAATTGATTCTTCTAAGTCGGGTTCATCCTCACTCATCTCTACGAGTTCATTTTCTTTGTCTAAGACTAATGTTTCTAAATCTCTAGACTCTAAAACAATATTCTCAGAAGAAACTCGTTCCTCTAAACCATTATTAGCTTCGTAATCAAAAGGTAATAATACATCGTCTAAAACGGGGTATCTCTAGTCAAATCCTCGTCCTTTTGAATAGGTGAATAATTATTAAAATTATTTGGATTTGAACTAGAAACATTATCATTATTAAGCTCAATTGGAGTAACAAATTCCTGATCACTATGCCTACTTATTTCAAATTCTTCATCAGCACTATCCTCATCATAATCATCATTATATTAACATGAAAATGGTTGAACCTCATCTAAACAAGTAGTGTTACCAATTTTATCTTCGTCATCTTGATTATGCAAATAACTATCCTCATTTTCAAGGGTATTATTAGAAACACTGTATTGGAAATCAAGATTATTTCGAGCAATTCTTTCGTTCGTCTCAGCTATCATCTTGAGGGATTCCTCTATAGAAAGTTTTATTTCGTCATAAACTAAGTTATTCATCTTAGCTAACTTACGTGTCGACTCCTCTAATTTCCTGAGAGACTCTTCCAAAGGAGAAATATAAGAATTTTGGTCGTATGACCCGTGCGTGTGTGGATAGTAATTGGGCTCATCATGGTATGAGCCATAACCTTGAAAAGGATGATGTTCCCAACCACTATTCACACTATGGTCAAAGTAGTAACGTCCATTTTGAAACTCAGTCGGATATTCGTTGTATTGGCTATTGTAATACCAGTTCGACATTCTATTGCAGGGGTGTGAGTTGTCACACAGAATAAAACCCACTGACAGGGGATTCGTGGGTGGATAGAGTCTTACCTCCCGTACCAAACAGGCGATGAACCGTTGAAGTTGACTCAGGCCACCGACTCTTATGTCAGTGTACGACCCGAGGGGCCGAGACAGTATCGTAACTGTCGTCCTTCCCTGCAAACAGTTTCTATTTAATTTTTAACCCTTCCTTAGGGTTTAAAATAATAAAGTCCAAGTCCAAAAATAAAGTCCAAAAAGTGTCCAAAAATAAAAAGAAAAATTACAAAAATACAACCTTATTTACAATTTCTAAAAATAAAACAAAATAGCTATATACAAAATCTTCTTCTTCACTCCTTTTGAATTCCTCTTTTCTTTCCCTCTTTGGAAGATGCTTTCCTTTTATAGCACTTTTTCTTTCCTTGTAGCTTCGCTCCAAAATCTGAAAAGAATCGAAAAATACCAAAGGCGTAAAATAGAACAAAAAATATAAAAAAAAAAAAATAGAAATAACTCTAAAACCTTAAACCTAAATACAAGTCCGCGTCGGCGGCGCCAAAAATTGATGTAGTTGTAGAAGTGGTAAATAAGATTCGTTCAACTCGGACTTGATGAGATTCTATTTCAGACTTAAAAAGAGAAAACACTAAAAATAAATAGAATATATACACAAGTTTTGTCACAATTTCGAGAGGTACTGAGATTCAGGACTCCACCGGTTCTCATTCATGTGGTTCAACTAATAATTCTAGACATTCATAGCTCAAATAATAACAATTTATTGACTCTAATTCCTTGCCGTAAGTAGATTTTGAAAGTGATGACTGTAAATCTAAAGCATGAGATATCAAAACACTTAAGAAAGCATGACCCATCAATTGAAATAACAATCACTCAATAAAAATCATAAGTAAATTAAAAATCAATGCAATAAGTCATAAAAGAATTAATAAAAATACCACACGCGTGAAGAATGGCTTCCTCCGTCGTCCCAGTGATGGGGTTTAGCTCCTCATGTCGAAAACACACCCAAAAGATATAAACATGGCTCAAAGGGTGTTTTTATTGAAAAATAATATAATGCAGCGAGTTTGTAACAGAGATAATTGTTATAAAAACCAGTGTTACAGAGAACCTAGCAGAAGTGTTGCGAACTCAAGTTTAATTGTTACAAAACTGTTACAAAGGGTATTGAATTTGAAAGATTAGGTAACGGTTTTCTATCGATTTGTTTTCTTCTGCAGTTTGTACTGTTCTTCTTCTTCTTCTTCCCCGGAACAGCAACAAACTTCTCTGCAACTTCTGATTTTTGCACTGAAGCTCCTCCAAACCCTCCGTTCGGTCCCCAAACTCCCGATTCCTCTCTCTGGGACTCGAAACTCCCCTAAAATACCCAGCAGGGACCGATTAAACCCGATTAAATCTCCCTTTTCTTTCACCTAAAGCTACGGGAAAAATATTCACGCGGCTTCGCTCTTCTGTGCATTTATAGGTTATCCAATCTTTCCTAACCGATAGATTCAAGTCCCATATAGACTTAAACTCCCATACTAATCGCAAATTTCCATATATCTAGAGCAGAGAAATCCCAAGAATACTTGGTCTCTGTTTTAGGAAAGAAACGTGAAAACTCCTTGTTTGTCGATTTAAAACCTATTTCTATCCCTATTATGGTTCAACAGGCCTAGAGAAACCCAAATCCGTGATCGAACCCACAAAAATCTTGTTCGAACTCTCTCATGAAAGTCTCGGACTTTCAACAACATTTTCCATGTTTCGTGATATACGCAGAGATAATCTTTCTTTCCATGAACTCTCTTGCCAACCCTATTTTGATGTATACGATCTTCCAGTCCATATCCAAATGTAAAGCCCGTAATATCTTGTCCAAAATAATTCCCGAAAAACACCGTTGCTGAAACTGAACTTCCCGCCAAAATTCGTAATTTGAGTGATGAAGAAGGGACGCCCCCTAACCGTCTGTAGGGTGTGAATAGCAGTTGCCCTAGGGTTACCCCTTATCAACTTGGTGCCCCTTATCCATTTGAAGGGTGTAATTAACACATGTCCTGGGGTGTCTCCAACATACTTCTTGGGTCACTTCAGTAATTCCTTCCGGGGGTGCAAATACCACTTTTCGACCCAATTTCGCCGCAAAAGTCAATTTCTCCAAAATTCCTACAAAAACATAAAATAATCAAATAAGTATAAAATCGAGCACTAACAATACACATAATTGAGATCAAAATAGACACATAAATGCGTCTATCAAATACCCCCAAACTTATTATTTGCTAGTCCTCGAGCAAATCAAATCTACAAAATAAAATCCTAACTCTTTGTCATTTGGCATCGTCGGTTGCATTTAGCGTATGCAACAAGCCTTTAAACCCCTAGGTGGCCCTAGTGGCCGAGTTATAGTCTCGGGAGGGCTTACAAGAGGTATACCCGTAAAACCTTTATACTCGAGACCTTAGCTATTTACGCAGAACCTTGGAAGGCACTAAAGAATCTCCTTGGTTGGCATACTTATTGACCACAGGAGGAAGTACCCTGATGCAAAATTCCAATTGTTGTACACGAGTTTGCACTCAAGCATACTAAAATTCATATAAAGTGACAGAGCTCTACTCATATAGTTTCTAGACATCATAACCGGAGTCAACCAATCACATGGATAGATTAAGAAGATGGATGTAGAGAAAAAAATGTAGATGGTTTTGATGTTGACTAAGGTGAATAGTGTTTCCCAAATCTGTCTGAAGGCCACTGCCAAAATAAACCTATCCTAATGGACTGAGATACTGGTCCAGACTAATATCAACACACTGGCATATACAAGGGTACCAGTGGTCGATAATCCTAACTCTAGGTTAACACAACTTGCATGTACAAGGGTTCCAGTGGTCTACTTTATTGAATTTATTAGGTTGGTCGATGGTATGGTCTCATTTTTTTTTTTCTCCTTTCGGGTATCTCAATCACTCTATTTCACCCTAGCAGTGGTAACAACTTGAATCGTGAGCCCCACCTAATCACTTAGAGAAACATATTTTAAAGAAAACAAAATAAATATATAAGTGAAAAGGATTCAACGAGATATGGCGAAACTACCATGTTTTTTTTCTTTAATTCTAACACCTGAGCTCTGTGCTTTTATGAATAGACTCTTTAGATGTTTCCATCTAATCAGATTGGTTCCTAAACTCCTACAACCAAAATGCTTCCATCTACTTAGATTGGTTAGTGCCATCCTTAATAAGCATAAATTTCTAGGCTCCGGAGTTTATTTATTGTAACAAAAATGTTTCTCCCATACCCCCAAACTTAAATATAACATTGTCCTCAATGTTCTAAAGATAAAATTAAAAGCATGAACAAGGAGACTGTTACCATTTGAAGCAAAAGAGATAAGGAAAGATATTACCGTGTCGCATGAATATTGGGTTACCTCCCAAGAAGTGCTAAGTTTAAAGTCTTGACGAGGACTAAGAAAGGATTAGTCACCTCATAAAATCATAAAGTAATAGCCGAAATATCTGTGGGTCATCAAAACCAAATAGAGCTATCACAAGTAAAAGGAATCTGCAACATGCCAAGAAAATTAACAAATAAAGCACACCCTTGTCTAGTGTCCTGTTTAAGACAACTACATCTAGATGTGGTTCGAGTTCGAGCTCTATAACTGGTCGAGATAAAATATTTTCATGTCTTTGGAATTCCTCAAAGCTAAGATCCGGTTCAGGTTGTAAAGTCTATAAAAACTCAAATAAGAACTTCGAAGCACATAATAATAACCTGAATAATTGCGGATCCTTAAAGTCAATTAGTTTTGACTCACACAATTGACCACGATGAAACTTGCGGTCAATCATAAGAAAATGTGTCGATACTAATTTCCTAAAGTACTTAGGATCAGTCTCAAAACTTAATAATTGACATATCTGAAACTTATACGTTCCCACAATTGGTTGAAAACTATTTGGTGGGAAAACAAAGTCAATCTGGGTATCATAGCCTGAATAAACCACATCAACCAGAGGATGGGTTTCTAACAACTGAACTTCCTTATGGACATCACTAGGTTCAGGAAAACGTGTATGAAGATAATCTTTTAAAATGGTTGAGGCACATATGTCAAGTCCCAAGTGAGGTACCTTCTTAAGAGTTAAGGCACATGGAGAATGATAATCACCCCCAATCTTAGAGTTTTCAGTGTCTCTAGAAAGACTAGTCACAACTTCCCTAATTTCAAGGTCATCTGATTCCTGAAAATGGTCAATTGATTCTTCTAAGTCAGGTTCATCCTCACTCATCTCTACGAGTTCATTTTCTTTGTCTAAGACTAATGTTTCTAAATCTCTAGACTCTAAAACAATATTCTCAGAAGAAACTCGTTCCTCTAAACCATTATTAGCTTCGTAATCAAAAGGTAATAATACATCGTCTAAAACGGGGGTATCTCTAGTCAAATCCTCGTCCTTTTGAATAGGTGAATAATTATTAAAATTATTTGGATTTGAACTAGAAACATTATCATTATTAAGCTCAATTGGAGTAACAAATTCACGATCACTATGCCTACTTATTTCAAATTCTTCATCGACACTATCCTCATCATAATCATCATTATATTAACATGAAAATGGTTGAACCTCATCTAAACAAGTAGTGTTACCAATTTTATCTTCGTCATCTTGATTATGCAAATAACTATCCTCATTTTCAAGGGTATTATTAGAAACTTTTGTATTGGAAATCAAGATTATTTCGAGCAATTCTTTCGTTCGTCTCAGCTATCATCTTGAGGGATTCCTCTATAGAAAGTTTTATTTCGTCATAAACTAAGTTATTCATCTTAGCTAACTTACGTGTCGACTCCTCTAATTTCTGAGAGACTCTTCCAAAGGAGAAATATAAGAATTTTGGTCGTATGACCCGTGCGTGTGTGGATAGTAATTGGGCTCATCATGGTATGAGCCATAACCTTGAAAAGGATGATGTTCCCAACCACTATTCACACTATGGTCAAAGTAGTAACGTCCATTTTGAAACTCGATCGGATATTCGTTGTATTGGCTATTGTAATACCAGTTCAACATTCTATTGCAGGGGTGTGAGTTGTCACACAGAATAAAACCCACTGACAGGGGATTCGTGGGTGGATAGAGTCTTACCTCCCGTACCAGACGGGCAATGAACCGTTGAAGTCGACTCAGGCCACCGACTCTTATGTCAGTGTACGACCCGAGGGGCCGAGACAGTATCGTAACTGTCGTCCTTCCCTGCAAACAGTTTCTATTTAATTTTTAACCCTTCCTTAGGGTTTAAAATAATAAAGTCCAAGTCCAAAAATAAAGTCCAAAAAGTGTCCAAAAATAAAAAGAAAAATTACAAAAATACAACCTTATTTACAATTTCTAAAAATAAAACAAAATAGCTATATACAAAATCTTCTTCTTCACTCCTTTTGAATTCCTCTTTTCTTTCCCTCTTTGGAAGATGCTTTCCCTTTATAGCACTTTTTCTTTCCTTGTAGCTTCGCTCCAAAATCTGAAAAGAATCGAAAAATACCAAAGGCGTAAAATAGAACAAAAAATATAAAAAATAAAAATAGAAATAACTCTAAAACCTTAAACCTAAATACAAGTCCGCGTCGGCGGCGCCAAAAATTGATGTAGTTGTAGAAGTGGTAAATAAGATTCGTTCAACTCGGACTTGATGAGATTCTATTTCAGACTTAAAAGAGAAAACACTAAAAATAAATAGAATATATACACAAGTTTTGTCACAATTTCGAGAGGTACTGAGATTCAGGACTCCACCGGTTCTCATTCATGTGGTTCAACTAATAATTCTAGACATTCATAGCTCAAATAATAACAATTTATTGACTCTAATTCCTTGCCGTAAGTAGATTTTGAAAGTGATGATTTGTAAATCTAAAGCATGAGATATCAAAACACTTAAGAAAGCATGACCCATCAATTGAAATAACAATCACTCAATAAAAATCATAAGTAAATTAAAAATCAATGCAATAAGTCATAAAAGAATTAATAAAAATACCACACGCGTGAAGAATGGCTTCCTCCGTCGTCCCAGTGATGGGGTTTAGCTCCTCATGTCGAAAACACACCCAAAAGATATAAACATGGCTCAAAGGGTGTTTTTATTGAAAAATAATATAATGCAGCGAGTTTGTAACAGAGATAATTGTTATAAAAACCAGTGTTACAGAGAACCTAGCAGAAGTGTTGCGAACTCAAGTTTAATTGTTACAAAACTGTTACAAAGGGTATTGAATTTGAAAGATTAGGTAACGGTTTCTGCGACTGTTTTCTTCTGCAGTTTGTACTGTTCTTCTTCTTCTTCTTCCCCGGAACAGCAACAAACTTCTCTGCAACTTCTGATTTTTGCACTGCAGCTCCTCCAAACCCTCCGTTCGGTCCCCAAACTCCCGATTCCTCTCTCTGGGACTCGAAACTCCCCTAAAATACCCAGCAGGGACCGATTAAACCCGATTAAATCTCCCTTTTCTTTCACCTAAAGCTACGGGAAAAATATTCACGCGGCTTCTCTCTTCTGTGCATTTATAGGTTATCCAATCTTTCCTAACCGATAGATTCAAGTCCCATATAGACTTAAACTCCCATACTAATCGTAAATTTCCATATATCTAGAGCAGAGAAATCCCAAGAATACTTGGTCTCTGTTTTATGAAAGCAACGTGAAAAACTCCTTGTTTGTCGATTTAAAACCTATTTCTATCCCTATTATGGTTCAACAGGCCTAGAGAAACCCAAATCCGTGATCGAACCCACAAAAATATTGTTCGAACTCTCTCATGAAAGTCTCGGACTTTCAACAACATTTTCCATGTTTCGTGATATGCACAGAGATAATCTTTCTTTCCATTACGAACTCTCTTGCCAACCCTGTTTTGATGTATACGATCTTCCAGTGGTCTACTTTATTGAATTTATTCCGGTTGGTCTGATGGTCTGGTCTCAAATTTTTTTTTTTTTTTCCGGGTATCTCAATCACTCTATTTCACCCTAGCAGTGGTAACAACTTGAATCGTGAGCCCCACCTAATCACTTAGAGAAACATATTTTAAAGAAAACAAAATAAAAATAAAAGTGAAAAGGATTCAACGAGATATGGCGAAACTACCATGTTTTTTTTCTTTAATTCTAACACCTGAGCTTTGTGCTTTTATGAATAGACTCTTTAGATTTTTCCATCTAATCAGATTGGTTCCTCAACTCCTACAACCAAAATGCTTCCATCTACTTAGATTGGTTAGTGCCATCCTTAATAAGCATAAATTTCTAGGCTCTGGAGTTTATTTATTGTAACAAAAATGTTTCTCCCATACCCCCAAACTTAAATCTAACATTGTCCTCAATGTTCTAAAGATAAAATTAAAAGCATGAACAAGGAGAAACTGTTGCCATTTGAAGCAAAAGAGATAAGGAAAGATATTACCGTGTCGCATGAATATTGGGTTACCTCCCAAGAAGTGCTAAGTTTAAAGTCTTCAGCCAGACTAAGAAAGGATTAGTCACCTCATAAAATCATAAAGTAATAGCCGAAATATCTGTGGGTCATCAAAACCAAATAGAGCTATCACAAGTAAAAGGAATCTGCAACATGTCAAGAAAATTGATGTGATTTTTAAAGTTGTTTGTAAAGTGGTAAGAAAGATGTTCGTTCAACTCGGGCTTGTAAAGGTTTGATTTAAGAAAAAACTAAGAACTAAGAAAATATATTCACAAGGTTGTCACAAATATCGAGAGATTACTGAGACTCAGGATTCCACCAATTCTCATAAACATGTGGTTCAACTATCAATTCCGGACAATTATAGCTCTTAACATAAATTCTTTGCCAGGGTAGATTTTTGAAAGATTGATTGTAAATCACAAGCATGACGTATCAAAAATACTAAGACCAAGCATACGTCGTCAAACAAAATCACAATCAATTAAGAAAAATCATGAATCAATTTAAAATAGTGCAAAAGTCATAAAGGGATTAAATAAATTTACCACACGCGTAGAGAACGGCTTCCTCCATCATCCCAGTGTTGGGTTTTAGCTCTTCATGGTGAAAACACGCTCAAAATAATAATCCATAGCTCAAAAAGGTGTTTTATTGAAGAAAAGGTATAAAGCAGTGTGTTTGTAACAGTTATAAGTGTTACAGAACCCACTGTTACAAAAAACCCTAACAGAGCTGTTGCAAACTCAAAATAATTGTTGGAAAATTGTTGGAAAAATGTTACAAAGCTTTAGAGTTTGAAACTGTAGGTCACGGTTTCTGCGACTGTCCAACTGGGTCTATTGTTCTTCACCTACGTCTTCTTCCCTGAAAGTGCAGAACTTGTCTGCAACTTTTTTTTCTTCACCTATGTGGCCTTCCAATCGACCCCCAAACTCCCGACGTCTATTTATATCAAACAGCGGCCAAAATACTCGAGTAAATCTTTTTTTCTTCTCTC
Source organism: Papaver armeniacum (assembly GCA_023531295.1). Classification (NCBI taxonomy): domain Eukaryota; kingdom Viridiplantae; phylum Streptophyta; class Magnoliopsida; order Ranunculales; family Papaveraceae; genus Papaver; species Papaver armeniacum. The sequence continues at coordinate 283,363 of JAJJWW010012596.1, forward strand.
CAAAGTCTTGGAGATTTCTTTCCAGCTACGGGACTTCTCTTTCCTTTTTCTTACGCGTCTGTGTTGTTAAAAATCCTTCCAATGATAGAAAGTAATCGAACCCCAGCGTGTATCTTCCCTGTATTTGCACGTATCCTCCAAAAATAACCGCAGAATCCCGGGAAACTTCTCCTCTCTGTTTTGGAATAATTTAGACAAATCTTTCCTTTTTTTAAGGTATACAGATCATCACCACCCCTATGTTGTCGCAATAGGCCTCTAGGAATCCAAATCACCGATAACATCTTTAATCACTCCCTGTTTCACACTAAAAACCCGATAAAAACCATCTTTCCCTGTTTTCCTTTTTCCCAATGATCATGCCCAATCCAATCAAAACAAACACCTTTACCATCCATGTTATGCTCTATAAGGTCCAATACAAATGATTTCCGAGATTGAATCTCGAGAAAACACTTCCAAAATCCGCTCAAAAGTTTGCGCCGGTGAGACAATTGGTTTCCCTATTTCATCACCAAACTCGATATCCAACCCAATTTGATCGATTGTAACACTTATACCAGGTCTGTTTTGCTCCAACAGATCCATGCCAACATAATCCCGCCATTGAATCTCTTGGAAGTCCACGAAAACTCGAACCCTAAACTGTTCTTCATCAGTAGCAATTTTTCCCGCCAAATCTCATATTTGAATTTGAGAAGATGGGTGCCCATTATCCATTTCCGGGGTGCGAATAGCAAGTGGTCGCCCCTTAGTAATTGATGTGCCCCTTATCCAAATGAGGGTTCCGAATAGTAATTTTCTCCCACGAGCGCAAATACCACTTTTCGAGCCAATTTTCCCGCAAAACCTTATTTCTCCAAAAACACCTACAAAGACATAAAATACCAAAATAAGCGCAAAATCGAGTACTAACATTACAGAGAATTGAGACTAAAATAGACACATAAATGCGTCTATCAAATACCCCCAAACTTATTATTTGCTCGTCCTCGAGAAAATCAAATCTAGAAAATAAAATTCTAACTCATTTATCATGAGAGCATCGTCGATTGCATTTAGCGTATGCAATAAGCCTTTAAACCCCTAGGTGGCCCTAGTGGCCGAGTTATAGTCTCCGGAGGGTTTACCAGAGCTGTACCCACAAAACCTTTTTACTCCAAACCCTAGCTATCTACGCAGAACCTTGGAAGGCACTAAAGAATCTCCTTGGTTGGCGTACTTATTGACTACAGGAGGAAGTACCCTGATGCGAAATTCCAATTGCTGTACACGAGTTTGCACTCAAGCATACTATAATTCATATATAAGTGACATAGCTCTACTCAGATAGTTTCTGGACATCATAACCGGAGTCAACCAATCACATGGATAGATTATGAGATGGATATAGAAAAACATAGATGGTTTTGATGTTTACTAAGTGAACGGTGTTTCTCATATCTGTCTGAAGGCCACTGCCAAAATAAACATATCCTAATGGATTGAGATACTAGTCTAACTAATATCAACACACTGGCATATACAAGGGAACCAGTGGTCGATAATCCTAACTCTAGGTCAACACAACTGGCATATACAAGGGTTCCAGTGGTCGACTTTATTGAATTTATTCCGGTTGGTCTGATGGTCTGGTCTCATTTTTTTTTTTTTTTTTTTTTTGGGTATCTCAATCACTCTATTTCACCCTAGCAGTGGTAACAACTTGAATCGTGAGCCCCACCTAATCACTTAGAGAAACATATTTTAAAGAAAAAAAAAATAGAAGTAAAAAGGATTCAACGAGATATGGCGAAACTACCATGTTTTTCTTTAATTCTAACACCTGAGCTCTGTGCTTTTATGAATAGACTCTTTAGATGTTTCCATCTAATCAGATTGGTTCCTCAACTCCTACAACCAAAATGCTTCCATCCACTTAGATTGGTTAGTGCCATCCTTAATAAGCATAAATTTCTAGGCTCTGGAGTTTAACAATGCAACTAAAAAGTTTCTCCCATACCCCCAAACTTAAATCTAACATCGCCTCAATGTTCTAAAGATAAAATTAAAAGCATGAACAAGGAGAAACTGTTACCATTTGAAGTAAAAGAGTTAAGGAAAGATATTACCGTGTCGCATGAATATTGGGTTACCTCCCAAGAAGTGCTAAGTTTAAAGTCTTGGCCCGGACTAAGAAAGGATTAGTCACCTCATAAAATCATAAAGTAATAGCCGAAATATCTGTGGGTCATCAAAACCAAATAGAGCTATCACAAGTAAAATGAATCTGCAACATGCCAAGAAAATTAACAAATAAAGCACACCCTTGTCTAGTTTCTGTTTAAGACAACTACATCTAGGCGTGGTTCGGAGTTCGGAGTTCTATAACTGGGTCCACATAAAATATTTTCATGGGATGGAATTCCTCAAAGCTAATATCCAGGTTCGGAGTTGTAAAGTACGTAAAAACTCAAATAAGAACTTAGAAGCACATAATAATAACTCCGAATAATTGCGGATCCTTTAAGTCAATCGGTTTTTGACTCACACAATTGACCACGATGAAACTGGCGGTCAATCATAATTAAATGTGTCGATACGAATTTCCCAAAGTACTTAGGTTTAGTCTGAAAACTAAATAATTGACACATCTGAAACTTGCACGTTCCCACAATTGGTTGAAAAATATTTGGTGGGATAACAAAATCAATATGGGTATCATAGCCTGGGCAAACCACATCAACCAGAGGATGGGTTTCTAACAACTGAACTTCCTTATGGACATCACTAGGTTCAGGAAAACGTGTATGAAGATAATCTTTTAAAATGGTTGAGGCACATATGTCAAGTCCCAAGTGAGGGACCTTTCTAAGAGTTAAGGCACATGGAGAATGATAATCACCCCCAAACTTAGAGTTTTGGGTGTCTCTAGATAGACTAGCTACAATTTCCCTAATTTCTAGATCATCATAATCCTGAAAATGGTGAATTTCTTTTTCTAGGTTGTACTCAGGTGATGCATCCTCACTCAAATTTAAAAGCTCTACGAGTTCATCTTCTTCGTCTAAGACTAATGTTTCTAAATCGCTAGACTCTAAAACAATATTCTCAGAATAAACTCGTTCCTCTAAACCATTATCAGCTTCGTAAAAAGGAAATTCTACATCGTCTAAAACAGTATCTCTAGTAGAATCCTCGTCCTTTTGAATAGGTGAATAATTGTTAAAATTATTAGGATCTGAAGTAGAAATAACATTATCATTGTGAAGCTCAATTGGAGTAATAAATTCCTGATCATTATGTCTATATGTTTCAAATTCTTCATCAACACTATCCTCATCATAATCATCATTATAATAGCATGAAAATGGTTGAACCTTATTTAAAGTAGTGTTACAAATTCTATCCTCGTCATCCTGATTATGTGAGTAACTATCCTCATTTTCAAGGGTACTATTGGAAACACTATATTGGAAATTAAGACTATCTTGAGCAGTTCTGGCCTCTAACAACATTTTCTGAGTCGACTCACATGACTTCCTGATTTTATCTAGGAAAGAAGGTTCACACGTTGCATTGCTTTCGTCCATAACTAAGTTATTCATCTCAGCTGAACTACGTGCCGACTCAAGTAACTTTTCTGCTGACTCAGCTAACTTACGTGCGGACTCTAGTAGAGAGGAATTTTGCTCGTATGACCGGTGGGCGTATGGATAGTAATTAGGCTCACCATGGTATGGACCATAACCTTCAAAAGGCTGATGTTCCCAACCACTATTCACATTATGGTCAAAGTAGTAACGTCCATTTTGAAACTCAGTCGGATATTCGTTGTATTGGCTATTGTAATACCAGTTCGACATTCTATTGCAGGGGTGTGAGTTGTCACACAGAATAAAACCCACTGACAGGGGATTCGTGGTGTAGTTGCAGGAAATCCCACACTACACCCCTCACTAGAATTTATACAATTAAGTCATTTTAAGATCAATGATTATGATTTCTATTAATTGAATACTTGAATCTTTACAATATGAAATAGAAATGAGTTAAAGAATTACAATCACTCTGGAACTTTCTCTCTCCTCAAAACTTGCTTAACACTTCAAAAAAGAACCCCCCCTCAACAGACTTACTCAACCCTTTATATAGGGTAGTATACAGTGGATGACAGCTAAGCTGTCCTTTATTTTCGGGAATGGCTTGCGACATATCGCAAGCGTTCAAGTATGTAATCTCGCGACACTATTAAATTTCGCCATATTTTCATATCTTACTCGTGTTCTGGCTGTCGTCATTTATTTTACTTTCCCGCGACTCCCTCGCAATGTCGTCATTTATTAACCTCGCGAAGTATTGATGTCGCGATATTCTGATCCTACATCTTGCCTCTTCTCATGTCTTCTCTGCGAAGGAGAGAATGTCATGAGAACCAATTTTTTGAAATTCCGCAATTGTTCATCTTTATCTGTTTCACTCCCGTACAATTACACGGAATTTATTACAGGTGTTTCCTCTTCCACTCTTTTCTTGACACGTCTCTTTCAACCGTTTATTCTTGACCATTCACGTCCCATCTCGCATTAAATGCATTTGTTTTCTCGAGGATTCTTTTCTCTATATATAGTTTTCTTTCCCTTCTCTTCTTCTCTTTTATTTTCCCTCTGCAACTTCTCTTCTGCAACTTCTCTTCCTCCGCAATTTGCGTTTCTGCTGCTGTAAATCTTTCCTTCTTTCTTTCTCTTGATCTTCAATTTTCTAATCATTCCCATACTCTAAAAAATGGCTTCACTTGGTCGCACATATAAACCCCTTTTTAATGAAGCTCAAAAGAATTTTCAAGAGAAGGGCTTCATCTTATCGACCATTCCTGATCAAGAATCTTCATCTATACTTTCTGCAAGGTTGTTTTCTGATCATCAGTGTTATGATCAGAAAATCATAGTCTCGCTAGGTCAAATCCTCGCAGGCCTTCCCATTCCTCTCTATAATCCTGAGATACCTTTATTCTATGAGATTCTTACTCACGAGAAATTCTCGCGAGCAGTTTATCAACCTAGCGGTGATTGCATCCGTCTTATGCTTGAATTCGCCAACCGTGGCGCTGGCAAGGGATATTTATATCCTAATGATGTCAAAGATCCTAAATTCGCGGATTTAGAAATAGACGCTGAGAAGTATACTGTGGAAAACTTTTTTGAAAATTATGAAGTAATAAATATGAGAAATGATAAATCTCAGCTGGGGTGCTCGATTGAAGAGAAAAGATAATATTTCCAGTGATAAGTTGCTCATGCAAGATATTGACTGGCACTCGGGCAAAAATAACGTTCCTCGGTATTCCAAGGATGAGAAGTGGTGGGTTGTTCCTCTGTTTTTGAGTGGACCTTATATTGCAGGTTCGCATACACTCCCTGCGAATCTCGCAAACTATTGTCCTTGGGAATTTAAGTGGCCCGAGAAGGCAAAAGAGGTATACTTCCTATTCCAGATTTGCTTTGCGATATTTCCTTCCTCTCATATTTACTATACTTGTAAAATTTTCAGATTGCCAAATTGAAAAGAAGTTATAAAAGACGTCCCAAGGAGAGTACTCTAGCGATACTTCGATCAATCACGGATGAAGTAAGAAATACTTTCTTTTGCTATTTTTAACAATATTGTTGCCTCTGTTTCTTATCTTCATTCGTGTGCGAAGGTTATTGAAGAAACTAACATTCCCGAAGCTGCGAAGGTTAAGGGCAAGGATAAAATAACCCTTCGCAAGGATAAATCTTCTGCTCCATCTTCTAAGAAACGGAAGATCCATCCCTCTTCTCATTCTAGTTCCCAAACCAGCGAGAGTTCTGACGAAGATGAAAATGAGGTTGGTACTTCCTCTGCGAAGGAGAGTCATTCGGTTGCTTCTGCTATGGCGCAGTTGTCTAGTGTCTTCTCCGATTCTATGCAAGGATTGGGAGATGATCATTTATCTGCTACTTGCGAATCTCTTGCTAAAATTTGCGATGCCCCCCTGTTAGAGGATAGTGAATCTTTTCGTGGAGTTTCCCGAACAATGACTCCCAGTCTCTTAAATGCACTTAGTGCTTTGGTATGTTCATATTTCGTTATTTCTTTGCGATTTCGATTATAAACCTTATCTTAACAATTTCTTTGCTTTCCTTTATAGTCTGGGAGAGCTTCCTTTGTTGTTGCCTCAGACCTCGAGAAAAGGCGCAACAATCTTGAGAAGAAAAATCTTCAACTTAAGGAGAAGAACAAAGAGCTAGAAATTGAAGTTGCGACATCTCGCAAGAAGGATGCTAAAATTCAACAGTTGGAAGTTGAGTCTTCTTCCCAGAAAGACAAAATATCTACACTTCAAAGTGCTAATCAGCAACTTTATGGTATAACACCTTCTTTCTTTCTCTATTTCTACTTTGCCGTTTATTTTCCCTTGCCTGACTTGTTATTTTCGCAGACATTTATAATCTTTCTGACGAAGCCATCCTTCTCCATTCATTTCCTGAACCTATGGATGACGATGCTCTTCTCGCTCATTTCAATGAATCTTTAAGTGGTTCTTCAAACAAGACTAATTCTCTCTCATTAAATGAACTTCGAACCAAATTTCATCTTTTAGAAATTGAACATAGATCTAGTTTAGGTTTAGCCAACCGATTTAAACGTTTATATCTTGACTCCCAGGAGAGTAATAGTATTTTAAGGAAAAAGATTAGCAGCCTCATAGATGATAAGGATCGCATTGCTAATCAAGGTGCACAAGCATTAGCAAAATTCCAAAAAACTATTCTTGAAGTCCAAATTGAACGAGATGAATCCCTTCGCCAAAATGCCATTCTTAATGAGCGAGAAAATCAAATTCGTTCACTTCTTGTTATAAATAATGATGATGAATTCGCTTGGGCCGCGAAGGTTCTAGATAATGCCAGAAATAACTTAGGTGTTAACGTCAGTCTTCATGCCGAGCATAATGCCTTGGTTAAAGATATGATTTCTGACAGAGAAGGTTGTTTTACTATTCTTCATTATTTTTCCGCTTCTTTTTTACGAAATTGTTATTAAGCTGCTAACTCATTGTCATTTGTTCGCAGAATCTGCGAAGAGGTTTCAAACTAGAATCAAAGAACTTGAATCTGAGAAAGCACAGCTTGCCAAAAACTTCTCTCTTCGCAATGACAAATATTCTAAGATGAAGAAGCAATTACAGACTACTGTGGCGAATTTCAATAATGATGATGTTCGCTTTCGCAAGCAAACTATTGAACAAATTTGCAATGATCACAACATTGCTCTTTCTTCATATCCTTGTCTTCTCGATGAAATTCCTGATAATATGCCTTGCTCAGATGTCTCTGATAGTGATGCAAGCGAAGAGAAGAATCTGATAAAGAATCTGATGAAGAAGAATAAGTTGCTAGATTGTGCCATTTTTCTTTCTCTTCTTGCGATATTTGTACATCTATCCTTCTAGCCTTCCATTTTGTAATCTCTTACTGTAAATCTATCATATGAAAATAAATATCAAATTTTTATTCTTATCATTCTCATACTTGCCTCTGTTATTTTATTTTCATATGAGATAAATCGAGTCGATAATCTTTAAGTAATGATACTTCTTAATTTCGCAACTGTCGTTGCTGATTCTTCTCAGATAAATGAAGAAATATAATCGTACTCGCAATCTTGTTGGCTTACTCGATTTATTGTGTTATTTTAACATCATTTATGTTGGAATTCATCATTGCGACAAAATCGCAGGAAGTCTTTACATTTTCATGTAATGACCCATTGATCTTGTCTTATCATTGTTTTTGTGTGGTCTTATTTTGCCTTCCTAGTTAAAGGTCCTATTTGGCCACCCCTCATTTTGCATCAATATGACAGGTCTAAATATTCTTGCGAACATAAAATCCCATGACATTGACGTCTTGCGACAAGATCGCAGGACGTCCTTACACTTTTATGTAATGACCCATTGATCTTGTCTTATCATTTCTTTAGTATTTTTGCCTCTGCAGGATATTTCATTTGCGACAATATGACAGGCCTAAATTTTCTTGCGAATATAAAGCCCCATGACATTGCCGTCTTGTGACACTTATCAGCTCCCTAATGGAGGGTGCCGCCCTTATCATCTCGCTGGTTGCCCCTTCAAGGAGGCGTACATCGGCCATACAAGACTAGATCCTCCCATCCCGTCTTAACAACAACCAGTTGTTTTCGCAGCCTCTTATCCCTTATACCTATATGGCTTATGGTTACGAGACGCACCCTAAGTGGAGTTTTCTTCGGGCCGAGTGCAACATATGCCAAGACTTGCCAAGAATGGCCGAGACACTTCAAATGCCCCGGGCACTCTTGGCTCAACCGTGTACCCCGGCGCCTTGAGCATACACTGACTCCTTGGAAGAGACCCTCGGGCGTCCAACCAGGGTATAACCTTATATATATAGTTGGAAATCCAAGGTATCTCTCCCGGATAGGCTTTCATGGGCCCCAAATCTCCATGACTCGGTTCCAGGAGCGGTGTAACCTTTTCACTGAGCCATGTCAAGAGATACCCCCTTATATGACGCACTTTAGGTCTTAAATTTGCCTCTTGCGAAGTATCATTCGCGAACTAGGGTGTACGCCATAAAGGTTCGTCCCATTCACTCACTCTTTCATTTTTGTTTATTCATTCAATCATTCATTTTTGGTTTTCTCTTGTTATTTCGTTTGCGAGGCTATCGCACAATCTTGCTTTATTTATTCATTTTTGTTTTTCAATTCTTCAATCAGATTTTCATACATTCTTGATGGCGAGATTCTCGCGTATTTCTTCTTCAATTAGTGTTTATTCATTTCTTATACTTTTTGTTCCTGCTGCTCTCTGCCTCTGCACCATTCAAGTCTCTTAATGATTCCTTTCCATCATAATTTTCAACTGTTTTCATGCACTTGCTTCGCAATGTATCTTCACCTCTTGTATCTATGGTATCCACCATCAACCTTTCTCTTCTTTGTTCATCTCTTATATTTTGCTTCCAGCCCTTTCTTTTTGCAACTCTTTCCTCGCAACTCTCTACATCTATCTCATGGCATTTTTGTCCTTCCATCCAGTCTCCCTTTATAATTCCAACACCGCTAGGATGAGGAAATTTTATACACTGATGATAAGTCGACGCCACGCCCAAGATTTCGTGTAACCATGGCCTTCCAATTGCATTATAAGGGGACTCCACATCGACTACACAGAACAAAATTTCAGTTGATAATCCTTGCAAGGGTATTCTCATGTGAACTTCTCCTTTAGGCTTATTCGCTGTGCCATTGAAACCATAAATTTTATATGTCGAAGGTATCAATTCTTCATCCTTCCCCCCCATAGTCTTGTAAGTATGGTAAAAAAGAATGTTCACTGAGCTTCCCGTATCAATTAAGATTCTATTGATCGCCCAGGAATTCTCTGCCTCATCATCTTCGCCATCTATAGGTTTTGGATTAATTTCCAATTTTACAACCAATGGACTATCATGCGTCTCTCTGCCTTCAGGAATTTCTTCTGCGGTAAAAGAAATAATCTGCATTTTCCATCCTTTTAACTGCGATGTCTTCGCGATGTTCATCACTTCTTTATTATCAGCATCCCTCACGAAAACCCTACTGAGAACATTATCATGAAAATCTTCAATTGTTCGGTATGAATGTACAATGGAGTTGCAAAACAAATTTTTAGCTTTCGATCCAACTTCTATTACGAATGTTTCTTTCCCCTTTGCTGAATTTGTTTTGTGCATTTCTGGCGGTGGTGGTAACGGTTGAACCTTCTCTTCACTTTTTAGAAAATGACTGAGCTTTCCTTGGTCAATCATTCTGAGGATGATTCTTTTTATATTTCTACAGTCGTTTGTTAAGTGTCCATGAAAGCGGTGGTAAGAACAGAACTCGTAACTTCTATCACTTGGTGGTGGTTCATTCCCCATGTTCCATGGTGCAGGTATGTTTTCCATCAAGAGTATAGCTTCCCATATTTTTTCCACTTAATGGTGGCATTTTGATTTCCTCCCATACTACTCCGTGACTTCGCTGCCCTCCATGATAATTCTGCCTTCGACCTCCATAAGTTTCTTGCGGATGATCCAGGTCTTTGAATTTTGTTTATTACCGCCACGGTTGTAGTAGTTCCTTTCTCTTTCAAACTCTTCCCGATCACGGCTTCCCATAGCTACTATCTTTGGCTGTCCATCATCTATTATCTTTTCTTGTTGCCCTTGCGAAGTGCTCGCCTCTTGTGTTTATCAACTTGGGTAATAAGCTTGCATTCGCAGCATTTGAATTTATATTCGCAACTCGGGTATGATTCCATCTCGTTTTGCCTTTCCTCTAGAGCAATATATTCCTCCTGAAGTTCTCGCAACTCAGTCATTGTAATTGTATTCTTGACTCTAAAGATTTGAATATATAACAAATTGGTTGCGAACATAACATTTATGAATGACAAAATAAGATATCTTTCATCCACTCGTCCAGCCATCTCGCTACACATTGTCTTCCACCTCAAAGTTAAGTGTCTTAAACTTTCGCCGACTCTTTGTTTCAGCCCAAATACATCTTCAATTCCTGGTCGCGAGGAGTTGTTACTTATATATGCTCCTAAGAATATAGCTTGTAAATGGTTGAATGACGTGATTGTGTTTCTTGGTAAACCCTCAAACCATTTGGTGCTTCTCTGTTAAACTTGATGCAAAATATTTGCACAATATGGCATCATGATTTTCCCACTGTAGCATACATCTCACATACGCTTTAATGTGTTGTATTGCGCAAGTTGTCCCATCAAAAATCTTTGGTTAATGCGGGTAAATTGCATTTTGGGGTATTCTCTTAATCTGCACCTCTAGTGTAAAGGGGTTTTCGCAGCTTCTTCGATGGCCTCATCCAATTATCTTCTTCCTCCTCCCTCCTATTGTTCAACATTCCTTTCATCTCTGCCAACTCTCTTAAGATTTGTTCATTTACATCAGGGTTCGAATTTATTGGTCTTTTTAGCTCGCCTCTCTCCTTCTGCGTTCATGTCTACCTTGATTTTCTTGTTCAGCATTTTCTTCTCTTCTTTCTCTGCGACTTTCTCCTTCATCTCGTTCATGAATTCGCACGCCATTGTATCTATCATTTTCTCTTCTTGGTTGTCTATCAGTTCTCCTTTGTATTCTTTCATAATCTTCATTCATATTTCCATTGTTGCGATTTTGCTCGCGCCTTCTTTCTCGATTGTCATGATTGTTCTGCCGAATTGCTTCCTCCAATTCCCGTTCTTCCATTTTTACTCTTAATCTTTCCCTTTCGCAAGCCATACGCGTTTGTTCAATATAATGTTTTTCGATGTCATCTTCAATCTCCTTTTGTTTCCTCTGTGTTTCTCTCCCATACAGTATTCTTCTTCCTTCTTCTTGATTTTATCCACCAATTGGATTATTCCGCACTTGTCGCTGTCCATTTTCTTGATTTCCGTCATCCTGGCCATTCTGTAGAATCTCAGGGTGTGGAATATAACGATCTTCTTCTAATTCTCTTCTCTCGCAACACCCTTCACCGAGATTTGGTTCTCTTTCGAGATCTCCTTCATTAACATTTTCTACAGGTAATGTTCTCCTCATATCTTCTCTATCCGACCTTGATCTTGACCTGGTATTACTTCTCGACCTTCTATTCTGTAACCTCATGTTTTCCATTCTTAATTCATGGTTTTGCCTTGTTAAATTTGCACGTTCTTCCGCTTCTAATCGCCTTTCTTCATGTATTGTTTGTCTCAATGCTTCTAATGCTGCGACTTCTTCATTTATATGAATTGTTTCTCCCATCTCTTCCCGATTTCTCTCCTCTTGTCCATTATTTATCAATTGTTGCACTTCTTCTCTTTCTTCCATAGAATCTGATCTCCATGTATGCACACTTACCCTATCATAATCTATTACTCTATTCGGTGCTGGTTGAACTGGTGGTTGATTTTGACCTTCTTCTCTATCTCTTGCGTTTGTTTTTGATGGTTCACCTACTTCATTTCTCCTTTCTCTAGCTAATCTCCCACTTCTTCTTATAATTGTTGGTTGTTCTGATGCATTCCTTCTTCTAGCCATTTCTCAATTTTAGTAAGTTGTTGAAAATTATGCGAAATTTCTTTCTTGTTACTCCTGATTCTTTCAATTCACAAGATTAATCTCTACTCATCCCTGTTTCTAGCGCCATTATGTAGTTGCAGGAAATCCCACACTACACCCCTCACTAGAATTTATACAATTAAGTCATTTTAAGATCAATGATTATGATTTCTATTATTTGAATACTTGAATCTTTACAATATGAAATAGAAATGAGTTAAAGAATTACAATCACTCTGGAACTTTCTCTATCCTCAAAACTTGCTTAACACTTCAAAAAGAACCCCCTCTCAACAGACTTACTCAACCCTTTTATATAGGGTAGTATACAGTGGATGACAGCTAAACTGTCCTTTATTTTCGGGAATGGCTTGCGACATATCACAAGCGTTCAAGTATGTAATCTCGCGACACTATTAAATTTCGCCATATTTTCATATCTTACTCGTGTTCTGGCTGTCGTCATTCATTGCGTCATTTATTTTACTTTCCTGCGACTCCCTCGCAATGTCGTCATTTATTAACCTCGCGAAGTATTGATGTCGCGATATTCTGATCCTACATTATGTAGTTGTAGTAAATCCTACACTACACCCCTCACTAGAATATGCACAATTAAGTCATTCTAAGATCAATGATTATGATTTCCATTGATTGAATACTTGAATCTTTACAATGTGAAATAGAAACGAGTTAAAGAATTACAATCACTCTAAAACTTTATCTCTCCTCAAAACTTGCTTAACAATTCAAAAAGAACTCCCCCCCTTCAACATACTTACTCAACCCTTTATATAGGGTAGTATACAGTGGATGACAGCTAAGCCGTCCTTTATTTTCGGGAATGGCTTGCGAAATATCGCAAGCGTACAAGTATGTAATCTCGCGACGCTCTTAAACTTCGCTAAATCTTCACATTTTTCTCGTGTTCTGGCTGTCGTCATTCATTTTACCTCCCTGCGACTCCCTCGCGATGTCGTCATTTATTAATCTCGCGAATTATTGTAGTTGCGATATTCTGATCCTACATCTTGCCTCTTCTCATGTCTTCTCTGCGAAGGAGAGAATGTCATGAGAACCAACATTTTGAGATCTCGCAATCATTGATTTTCCATCACTCTTCTGCCGACAAGATTCCATAAATTCAGGAATGACTGTTTACACGTATCTAAAATTTCCCTTTTTACCGGCACATTTAATGTTATCCGGTTACTCTTTTCTTGTCTATTTAAAGGGGGATTCCTTGTGAAAGCACTTCTCTTCTTTTACTTCATCTTCTTCATCGTCTGCAACTTTTTTTTGTATTTTTCTTCATCATCTTCTTCATCGTTTTCCTGCTGTTATTCTTCTGCTATTGTCTCTATGGCATCAAGGTTCGTTAATTTTGCTGAATTTGATCATTTGGTGATTGATCTCTCTTATTGAAGTTGTTTTATCTTGATACTATTCTTCTTTTAACAACCCCTCTGCCATTTTTATTTTAGCAAGAACAAGTCTACCACCAAGTTCACCATTGTGAACCCTAATGTCTCCATGGGCTCGCAATCGAAACCCACTTCTTCTAAAAGAAAGCCTGCGAGTAACAAGGTATTTAAGAAACATTTATTTTTTAATAACAATATTGTTGCCTCTGTTTCTTATTTAGCTTGTAATTCGCAGGATGACAAAAATGCTGATAAGTCGCCCAAGAAACCTTGCCATTCTAAACCCGTTGCACCTTCTGTCACTTTTCCTACTTTCAAGCTTACAACTCCTACTGCGACATCTTCGCAAAAAATCCCTACTGTTTCTTCCAAAGATAACATTTCTATACCTGAATTTCTCATAGATCAAGTCCCTCATAACAGTCCCATTACAAATGAGTTTATTTCTTCCTCCATTGTTAATGCCTCTACTATTCCTCCAGTCATTAACCCTCCCGAGATTTCTTCTTCTCGTGATGTTCCTTTAACAAAAGATGATTCATCTCTTCCTTCTTCTATCACTGTTACTTCCTTTTCCGAGCAAATCCCTCTTACTAAGGAAAATTTAGAAGGAATAAATGTGGCCTTCAAAGTCCTATCAGATATCGTGAACGATGCCAAGAAGACTTCTGTTGATCCTATCAAGTCTGATATTTGCGAGATTTTGAGCAAACACCTTGGTCCTGACAGAGTTTCGCAAACATCCTTGGAACAAGAAATTAGCACTTTGAAGAATGATCTCCAAATAATGACTGCGAAATGTAATACTCTCCATCTTGAGAATCAAAAACTTCAAAATATTTCACTGGATCGCGATAACCTTCGCAAGAAGAATGAAGAACTGAAAGGTATACTCTTGTCTCTGTACTGTCCATTTTTTTTTTTTTTTTTTTTTTTTAAGACTCAAGTTCTTGTTCGCCCTTCAAGCTTTAAACCAGAAACGTAAAATGGAGATATATCGGTTGGAATCTCTTTGAAGAAGTTCGAGTTGATAGAGATGCTTGGATGGAGCAATATAACCAATTAGATAATCTTCATACATATTCGTTGATCATATAAATAATCTTTCTAAAGAAAATCCGATTTAGCTCGAAACAAGACTCATTAAGTAATGAATTATCTCGCATCTCTTATTCTTTTACCAAAGCTAATTTGGAGTTGGAAACTTTATCGAGATGAGAATGGAACTCTTTCTCGGGGAGAAGCGAACTCTATTAAACAAGATGGCGATTTACTCGCAACATTATGATGTTTGTCAAAAAATTATGTAAAGAGCAAGAACAATCTCTTTGTTCGCTGAGAAATCATCTTGAAGAAGTTACTGCCGAGAAGGATAAACTGATTCAGGGTAGAATAACCTTAAGTGTAAAAGCAAACCAATTCAAGGATCAATGTTCTAAACTAGAAAAGTCCAACGCTTCCCTTACAAAAGAAAATGCTTTACTGATTTCCAACGAAAAAAGTTTGCGATCACGTCTGAAAGGTTTAATTGGAGATAATTTTGACAATGCCATGGATCATTTGGAGAATAGTTGTTCAGCTCTAATCCAACATCTTACCTCGCAGAAGGAAGGTAGTCATAGAAGTTGACTGCCTCATCTATTCTTTCTTTATCAAGCCTTCATATCTTTTGCTTATATAATTCTTTTATTTTTTTTGTTTTACAGAGTCTGAGAAAAAACTTCACTCCTCCATTACTGCTTTGAAATCTGATTACTCAAGAATTCGCAAAGAGAATGGAATACTCACTGCTTCTCTTTCCCGTTCTCGCGACAGGGCAGAAAGAAAATTCGACTATATGCGTGACTGTAAAGATATAGAAAGTAAAAATCAGCAGAAAGCACTTCTTCGCCAATTTCATCTTAGAGCCGAAGTTGTTGTGAATAATGTTTTACTATCTAAGTCTCTTGATCCTGTGTCTGTTGAACCTCTGGAAGTAAGTGATGATTAAGTTCCTGATTCTACTGATAGCGATCTTGATTATATTAGTGGCGAAGAACTCGGAAATGAAGAAACCATCTCTCCTAATAAAACTGTCGATGATGGTGCTGCGAATGAAACTGCCAATGAAGAAGAATCTGCTGGAAATATATTGGCTAGCGAAAACATAGATAAAGTCGCTGAAGAAAGACCAACATCTCCTTCTAGTGAAAAAGCTACTATCTGAGAAATGATTTTCTTTTGTAATCTTTGTTCTCGTATTTTTGTTCCTTTATGTACTTCAATCATCTTTTTTGATGTATGTACTCGTTTGCGTTATTCTTCTTTCTTTGAACAAGTATTATTTTTGGTCTTTAATAATTGCTATTCCATTATCTTTATTTATGTTGAAATTCACTGTTGCGACAAAATCGCAGGACGTCTTTACATTTTCATGTATTGACCCATTGATCTTGCCTTATCATTGTTTTTGTGTGGTCTTATTTTGCCTTCCTAGTTAAAGGTCTTATTTTGCCATCCCTCATTTTGCATCAATATGACAGGTCTAAATATTCTTGCGAACATAAAATCCCATGACATTGACGTCTTGCGACAAGATCGCAGGATGTCTTTACACTTTCATGTGGGTGGATAGAGTCTTACCTCCCGTACCAGACGGGCGATGAACCGTTGAAGTCGACTCAGGACACCGACTTCGATGTCGTGTGTCACGACCGAAAATGGAGACAGTATCGTAACTGTCGTCCTTCCCTGCAAACAGTTTTTATTTAATTTTTAACCCTTCCTTAGGGTTTTAAAAATAATGTCCAGTCCAAAAAAATAAAGTCCAAAAAAATGTCCAAAAAGGAAAAGAAAATTTACAAAAATAAAACCCTATTTACAGTTTCTAAAAATAAAACAAAATAACTATATACAAAATCTTCTTCTTTACTCCTTTCAGATTCCTCTTTTCTTTCCTTCTTTGGCGATGCTTTCCTTTTATAGCACTTTTTCTTTCCTTGTAGCTTCGCTTCAAATCTGAAAAGAATCGAAAAACACCAAAACGCGTAAAAAAGAACAAAATATAAAAATAAAAATAAACCTAAAACAAATCTAAATACAAGTCCGCGTCGGCGGCGCCAAAAATTGATGTGATTTTTAAAGTTGTTTGTAAAGTGGTAAGAAAGATGTTCGTTCAATTCGGGCTTGTAAAGGTTTGATTTAAGAAAAAACTAAAAACTAAGAAAATATATTCACAAGGTTGTCACAAATATCGAGAGATTACCGAGACTCAGGATTCCACCAATTCTCATAAACATGTGGTTTAACTATCAATTCCGGACAATTATAGCTCTTAACATAAATTCTTTTCCAGGGTAGATTTTTGAAAGATTGATTGTAAATCACAAGCATGACGTATCAAAAATACTAAGACCAAGCATACGTCATCAAACAAAATCACAATCAATTAAGAAAAATCATGAATCAATTTAAAATAGTGCAAAAGTCATAAAGGGATTAAATGAATTTACCACACGCGTAGAGAACGGCTTCCTCCATCATCCCAGTGTTGGGTTTTAGCTCTTCATGGTGCAAACACGCTCAAAATAATAATCCATAGCTCAAAAAGGTGTTTTATTGAAGAAAGGGTATAAAGCAGTGTGTTTGTAACAGTTATAAGTGTTACAGAACCCACTGTTACAAAGAACCCTAACAGAGCTGTTGCAAACTCAAAATAATTGTTGGAAAATTGTTGGAAAAATGTTACAAAGCTTTAGAGTTTGAAACTATAGGTCACGGTTTCTGCGACTGTCCAACTGGGTCTATTGTTCTACACCTACGTCTTCTTCCGTGAAAGTGCAGAACTTGTCTTCAACTTTTTTTTTCTTCACCTCTGTGGCCTCCCAATCGACCCCCAAACTCCCGACGTCTATATATATCAAACAACGGCCAAAATACTCGAGTAAATCTTTTTTTCTTCTCTCCAAAGTCTTGGAGATTTCTTTCCAGCTACGGGACTTCTCTTTCCTTTTTCTTACGCGTATGTGTTGTTAAAAATCCTTCCAATGATAGAAAGTAATTGAACCCCAGCGTGTATCTTCTCTGTATTTGCACGTATCCTCCAAAAATAACCGCAGAATCCCGGGAAACTTCTCCTCTCTGTTTTGGAATAATTTAGACAAATCTTTCCTTTTTTTAAGGTATACAGATCATCACCACCCCTATGTTGTCGCAACAGGCCTCTAGGAATCCAAATCACCGATAACATCTTTAATCACTCCCTGTTTCACACTAAAAACCCGATAAAAACCATCTTTCCTTGTTTTCCTTTTTCCCAATGATCAGGCCCAATCCAATCGAAACAAACACCTTTACCATCCCTGTTATGCTCTATAAGGTCCAATACAAATGATTTCCGAGATTGAATCTCGAGAAAACGCTTCCAAAATCCGCTCAAAAGTTTACGCCGGTGAGACAATTGGTTTCCCTGTTTCATCACCAAACTCGATATCCAGCCCAATTTGATCGATTGTAACACTTATACCAGGTCTGTTTTGCTCCAACAGATCCATGCCAACATAATCCCGCCAGTGAATCTCTTCGGAAGTCCCTGAAAACTCGAACCCTAAACTGTTCTTCACTGTAGCAATTTTTCCCGCCAAATCTCATATTTGAATTTGAGAAGATGAGTGCCCCTTATCCGTTTCCGGGGTGCGAATAGCAAGTGGTCGCCCCTTAGTAATTGATGTGCCCCTTATCCAAATGAGGGGTTCGAATAGTAATTTTCTCCCACGAGCGCAAATACCACTTTTCGAGCCGATTTTCCCGCAAAACCTTATTTCTCCAAAAACACCTACAAAGACATAAAATACCAAAATAAGCGCAAAATCGAGTACTAACATTACAGAGAATTGAGACTAAAATAGACACATAAATGCGTCTATCACGCATGAATATTGGGTTACCTCCCAAGAAGTGCTAACTTTAAAGTCTTCAGCCAGACTAAGAAAGGATTAGTCACCTCATAAAATCATAAAGTAATAGCCGAAATATCTGTGGGTCATCAAAACCAAATAGAGTTATCACAAGTAAAAGGAATCTGCAACATGCCAAGAAAATTAACAAATAAAGCACACCCTTGTCTAGTTTCTTGTTTAAGACAACTACATCTAGCTGTGGTTCAGGTTCAGGATCTATAACTGGGTCGAGATAAAAAATTTTCATGTGCTGGAATTCCTCAAAGCTAAGATCCGGTTCAGGTTGTAAAGTCTATAAAAACTCAAATAAGAACTTGAAGCACATAATAATAACTTTGAATAATTGCGGATCCTTAAAGTCAATCAGTTTTGACTCACACAATTGACCACGATGAAACTGGCGGTCAATCATAAGAAAATGTGTCGATACTAATTTCCTAAAGTACTTAGGCTCAGTCCCAAAACTTAATAATTGACACATCTGAAACTTATACGTTCCCACAATTGGTTGAAAACTATTTGTTGGGATAACAAAATCAATATGGGTATCATAGCCTGGGAAAACCACATCAACCAGAGGATGGGTTTCTAACAACTGAACTTCCTTATGGACATCACTAGGTTCAGGAAAACGTGTATGAAGATAATCTTTTAAAATGGTTGAGGCACATATGTCAAGTCCCAAGTGAGGTACCTTCTTAAGAGTTAAGGCACATGGAGAATGATAATCACCCCCAAACTTAGAGTTTTCAGTGTCTCTAGAAAGACTAGTCACAACTTCCCTAATTTCAAGGTCATCTGATTCCTGAAAATGGTCAATTGATTCTTCTAAGTCAGGTTCATCCTCACTCATCTCTACGAGTTCATTTTATTTGTCTAAGACTAATGTTTCTAAATCGCTAGACTCTAAAACAATATTCTCAGAAGAAACTCGTTCCTCTAAACCATTATTAGCTTCGTAATCAAAAGGTAATAATACATCGTCTAAAACGGGGGTATCTCTAGTCAAATCCTCGTTCTTTTGAATAGGTGAATAATTATTAAAATTATTTGGATTTGAACTAGAAACATTATCATTATTAAGCTCAATTGGAGTAACAAATTCCTGATCACTATGCCTACTTATTTCAAATTCTTCATCAGCACTATCCTCATCATAATCATCATTATATTAACATGAAAATGGTTGAACCTCATCTAAACAACTAGTGTTACCAATTTTATCCTCGTCATCTTGATTATGCAAATAACTATCCTCATTTTCAAGGGTATTATTGGAAATACTGTATTGGAAATCAAGATTATTTCGAGCAATTCTTTCGTTCGTCTCAGCTATCATCTTGAGGGATTCTTTATAGAAAGTTTTCTTTCGTCATAAACTAAGTTATTCATCTTAGCTAACTTACGTGTCGACTCCTCTAATTTCCTGAGAGACTCTTCTAAAGGAGAAATATAATAATTTTGCTCGTATGACCCGTGCGTGTGTGGATAGTAATTGGGCTCATCATGGTATGAGCCATAACCTTGAAAAGGATGATGTTCCCAACCACAATTCACACTATGGTCAAAGTAGTAACGTCCATTTTGAAACTCAGTCGGATATTCGTTGTATTGACTATTGTAATACTAGTTCGACATTCTATTGCAGGGGTGTGAGTTGTCACACAGAATAAAACCCACTGACAGGGGATTCGTGGGTGGATAGAGTCTTACCTCCGTACCGAGACGGGCGATGAACCGTTGAAGTCGACTCAGGCCACCGACTCCTATGTCAGTGTACGAACCCGAGGGGCCGAGACAGTATCGTAACTGTCGTCCTTCCCTGCAAACAGTTTATATTTAATTTTTAACCCTTCCTTAGGGTTTAAAATAATAAAGTCCAAGTCCAAAAATAAAGTCCAAAAAGTGTCCAAAAATATAAAGAAAAATTTAAAAAATACAACCTTATTTACAATTTCTAAAAATAAAACAAAATAGCTATATACAAAATCTTCTTCTTCGCTCCTTTTGAATTCCTCTTTTCTTTCCCTCTTTGGAAGATGCTTTCCTTTTATAGCACTTTTTCTTTCCTTGTAGCTTCGCTCCAAATCTGAAAAGAATCGAAAAATACCAAAGGCGTAAAAGAGAACAAAAAATATAAAAAATAAAAATAGAAATAACTTCTAAAACCTGAAACCTAAATACAAGTCCGCGTCGGCGGCGCCAAAAATTGATGTAGTTGTAGAAGTGGTAAATAAGATTCGTTCAACTCGGACTTGATGAGATTCGATTTCAGACTTAAGAAAGCATGGCCCATCAATTGAAATAACAATCACTCAATAAAAATCATAAGTTAATTAAAAATCAATGCAATAAGTCATAAAAGAATTAATAAAAATACCACACGCGTGAAGAATGGCTTCCTCCGTCGTCCCAGTGATGGGGTTTAGCTCCTCATGTCGAAAACACACCCAAAAGATATAAACATGGCTCAAAAGGTGTTTTTATTGAAAATTAATATAATGCAGCGAGTTTGTAACAAAGATAATTGTTACAAAACCCACTGTTACAGAGAACCCTAGCATAAGTGTTGCGAACTCAAGTTTAATTGTTACAAAACTGTTACAAAGGATATTGAATTTGAAAGATTAGGTAACGCTTTCTGCGACTGTTTTCTTCTGCAGTTTGTACTGTTCTTCTTCTTCCACCCCGGAACAGCATCAAACTTCTCTGCAACTTCTGATTTTTGCACTGAAGCTCCTTCAAACCCTCCGTTCGGTCCCCAAACTCCCGATTCCTCTCTCTGGGACTCGAAACTCCCCTAAAATACCCAGCAGGGACCGATTAAACCCGATTAAATCTCCATTTTCTTTCACCTAAAGCTACGGGAAAAATATTCACTTGGCTTCGCTCTTCTGTGCATTTATAGGTTATCCAATCTTTCCTAGCCGATAGATTCAAGTCCCATATAGACTTAAACTCCCATACTAATCGTAAATTTCCATATATCTAGAGCAGAGAAATCCCAAGAATACTTGGTCTCTGTTTTAGGAAAGCAACGTGAAAAACTCCTTGTTTGTCGATTTAAAACCTATTTCTATCCCTGTTATGGTTCAACAGGCCTAGAGAAACCCAAATCCGTGATCGAACCCACAAAAAATCTTGTTCGAACTCTCTCATGAAAGTCTCGGACTTTCAACAACATTTTCCATGTTTCGTGATATACGCAGAGATAATCTTTCTTTCCATAACGAACTCTCTTGCCAACCCTGTTTTGATGTATACGATCTTCCAGTCCATATCCAACAAAGCCCGTAATATCTTGTCCAAAATAATTCCCGAAAAACATCATTCGCTTGGCCGAACTTCCCGCCAAAATTCGTAATTTGAGTGATGAAGAAGGGACGCCCCCTAACCGTCGTCAGGGTGCGAATAGCAGTTGCCCTAGGGTTACCCCTTATCAACTGGGTGCCCCTTATCCATTTGAAGGGTGTAATTAACACATGTCCTGGGGTGTCTCCAACATACTTCTTGGGTCACTTCAGTAATTCCTTCCGGGGGTGCAAATACCACTTTTCGAGCCAATTTCGCCGCAAAAGTCAATTTCTCCAAAATTCCTACAAAAACATAAAATAATCAAATAAGTATAAAATCGAGCACTAACAATACACATAATTGAGATCAAAATAGACACATAAATGCGTCTATCATGCACTTACGGTGAACGATGTGGTATTTCACCCATACGTCGTACCCGATGATGTCTCTGTAGATGAAGAAGACTTGAATGGTTTCTCTATTGTCTCGCCTTACTATGGACTAATTTGGTATCCTGACGGCTACGCAATATATAATCCAAGGAGAGTACTAAGACAACTTTGTTGCGTCCAAATGGATCCCGACGTGGAGAATGAAAATTTCACTTTCTTTGGTTCAAGGAACAAAGAACACCGAGAAGTATTTTAAGCCAAAACATCAACCAACTCTTGCGGTAGCACATTGGAATGCACTTACTAACTACCACTTACCACCAGGTGATTGTGTACCTTGTGGGGAAGATGTAAATGCATGTGAGGAAGATTATAAGGAGTTTTATGAAGAAATTAGTCATCCTTTTGTGATAAATAAAGAACAACAAGCTAAGACTGATGCGGCAAAGGCAAAGGCAAATGATAGGGATGCTAAGAGAGCTCAGAAGGAGATGCCTATTTGTGGAGAAGTAGCAAAAAGGTTATGGGATAATGTGGTCGGTTGTTTCAAACTATTGAAAAAATATTTACTTGTGCTTAAAATTGGAATTAGGTGTTGAAGAAATTGTTGAAGAAATTGATGGCTAAAATCAAAAGTGGAGAGCCGATGGAGACTAAGGAACAAACCGACTACTACAAGCAGTGGGAGGGTCTTATAACTAAAAAAATGGTGGAGCCAAGTAGGTCTAAGCAACTGAAGAAGGGTCGACAACCAGGAGAAGGTTCAAGTCGGGTTGTGGACAAAACCGGTGGAGGAGATGAAACCCCAAGTGATGAGGACGTTCGACCTAAAACTCGTGGTAAGCAAGGAGGTGGTAAGAAGGGTCGACAACAAGGTCAAGGTTCAAGTCGCGCTGTGGAGGAAACTGGTCAAGGAGATGATACCACAAGTGATGAGGAAGTTCCACCTAAAACTCGTGGTAAACAAGGAGGTGGTAAGAGGGGTCGTAAAATTGGTCGTTAGTGATTTCGTATGATTTTAGTTTCAAAAGACATCTTAGTTATGGATTTCGTATGGTTTAATTTGGTATGTTTGTGTGTTTTAAACAATTACTTAAGGATTACGTAGTTTGGTATGTATAACACTTTTATATTTGTTTTAGAACCTTGTTTGTGTTTTCAATTTTTATTGGGTTATTTTTTTCAATGTTATAAGACTGAAATGTTGAAATACAATATGGTTTTCGGTGACCTGCGACAAATTCCTGGTCACCGAAGTCATAGTTCGGTAACCTGTAAAATTATACCAGGTAACCGAAGTCATAGATCGGTTACCTCACAACATTTTCACTAGTTACCGAACTACTCTGTAGGATGAAGCAGTTAGCCTTCATCCATAAGATATTAGTTCGGTTAGCAAAACATAATATGTTAGGTAACCGAAATATTCTCTGGAGACTCAAATTTTTGCTATTGCACATGTTGGAAAACTCATTTTCTTGATGCATAAATCACATAAACCAACTCTTAGGTTTGTTCTTGAGTGTTTTTGGAATCGTATATATGCTCAGTTTGAGTGTGAGCCTTCACAAAAGAGTTCGGTGAAGACATGCATTTATCACCCAACCGAACTAATTGTTCGGTTAGCAGAGCATAATATATTAGGTAACCGAAATATTCTCTGGAGACTCAAATTTTTGCTATTGCACATGTTGGAAAACTCATTCTCTTGATGGAGAAATCACATAAACCAACTCTTAGGTTTGTTTTGTAGTGTTTTTGGAATCGTATATATGCTCAGTTTGAGTGTGAGCCTTAACAAAAGAGTTCGGTGAAGACATGTATTTGACATGTAACCGAAAACGCGGTTCGGTTTGGTCGCAAGTTTTTAATTCCTAACCGAACTTGTAATTTTTAAATTTCAATCTACTTTATCTGACACAAATATAGTACATAATTTTGAAATTAAAATGTAATAACAAGTAACGGCTAAATTTCTAGCCGTTATACATCTAAGTGGTATATATATGTGTCTCATAGCTAACATTTTTGTTACAAAATTTTCAAAAAATGGCAGCTACTAGTCCTAAATTTACTCTAAATGAAGATCTTTATCTTTGCAGAAACTACATATTATACAATCCAAAGAGGGGTGAAGAACGAAGAATGAATGGTATTATGAGTCAAAGTTATTGGGGGAAAATTCATGAGAAATTCTGCTCCGACACAACAAACCCATATAACCGTGATCATATAGCTTTGTTCATTCGATTTGGAAAGATTAGAGATAGAGTTGTGGAATTTATGGCTTTATTTCGTATTGTAAGGCGGTATCGACTTAGGGGTGAATTTTTCAACGAAATCATTTTAACATCATAAAACGAATGGCGAAGATGGAAGAGAAAGGATTTCAAATATGAATATCATTTCCGCCTCCTTAAAGACTTTTTCATAACGCGTTTCGGATATTAGATGTTATGTAATTTTATTTTCGAAAGTCCTGTATTAGTTCGGTATGGCCCTGTAATGTTATTTCCTAACCGAAATTCTATCTCGTACAGTTCGGCATTGTCCAGTAATTTCTTTTCCTTACCGAACTTCAATGTCAAATTCAGCAATTAATATTTTAGACTTTTGAACTACAGTTCGGTAACCTGGTATTATTCATCAACCTAACCGAACAACATGTTCGGTTACCTGCAATATTTGGGCAGCTAACCGAACAGTGTTTCGACAATCTCGATAATAATATGTTCTAACCAAACTAGTATCTGGCAAATCCATAAAATACTAACATTTACTCAATAATTAATATCACTCTTCAAAAAACATAGTATTCCATTGATAAGCATACTTAGTTACATTACATGTGTCATTTAATCATCCGCAAGTGAAATTTGACCTTCATGTACAATTTCTTCCGACTTCTTCAAAGCACTCCATATCTCCATGTTAGGCTCATACATGATACACCAACCCAACATTCTATCCGGATTAAATGCAGGCCAATAAGAGGTTCCACATATTGGAGGCATTTGGCAATCGGGTTTTAACCGGAGGCCTATAAAGTGGTTATTGTTAATAAACATATACGCATGCTCATCCAATAATCAGATGTCATCGGATGGACCCCATGAAGACGACGTTGATACCTAACAAATTTCTCATTGAGACTACCTTCCCCATCAAACAACATTGTCTTGTAAAAGGTCGGATTCTCCTTTAGTTTGGATAACATATCCTTTGCCTTATATGAGTGATTGCACACCCATTATTTCGCTTCGCACCTTCGATGAAAGTCCCAAGTTATTGATTGACAACATGAAAACAACAATTACCATCCGGAGGAACGTCGTCGGTGGAAAGAACGTATTCTCTAATGTATAGAGGTAGCTCATTCAAATAGTCTTTATTTGGAGCCTCAACCTTCACGTCTAGGGAAGATGGTTGGATGGGGCACATTGGAGACTTAAGCTTCACTTCGACGGAAGATGGTTGGCTTGGTTGTGATGGACACATCAGACCTTTTTTATTCAAATCTCGCTCACTTGTTTCGCCTTTCTCCTCGATACTCCTACCCCATTTGTTGGATTTCTCCAAGTACATTTTCGCGGTATACTCATGGGCCGAAGGATCTCTAGTAAATTGGGCTTTCTCACTTTTCTTCTTACGTAACACCTTTGCATATTCTCTTAGTTGCTTTTTAGTTTCTTTTTTGCTTGGTTTACCTTTGCGTTTGCCTTTTTATGGTTCATAAACATTCTCCGCAGTTTGTGGATATATGATTTTCCTCATGTCATCCTAAAAGATTTGTTTTTGGAGCTTGTTCATGCCACGATACATCTCTAGAACGGTTCTACCCATTTCGTTATCACCATACTCTTCCCCGTATTCTTCTCCTTTTGGAGGAGGGATGAAACTTAGATGCTTCCAAAATGGATCAATTTCACTTAAAGGGATTACGCCATGCTCGTAGTTGATTATCATATGGCGACAAGGTAGTCCCATAGACTTCTTCATGTTACATACACACACCTCATCCGGCTTGGTTTCCCACTTCTCAATCAACTCGACTTATATAATCAACAACTTCATACATTGCCGAGATACGTTGTAATGGATTCCCTTGAATAATGGGTTGTCGGCATATTTTCCGTTCATTTTGAATATACGACTTTTTTGTAACTTCTCTTTAATTCTATCAATGTCGCGCTTGAAGTAATTTTCCGTAGCATTCCACACGGTCACGAAATTATCAACACATCCAAAGAGATTCTTCTTCAACGATGGTGAGCCGACTCTACTAAAATCGTCGCTTGATTTTCCAAGTGTTTATATTGGTTAGTATAAGCATTAACAAACATCTCTTTGTATGGTTCCAACCATTGGCGAAGAACATACGACACAACACCGGGGTAATCCGGAGTATCCCAATGGGCGATGAACTCCGCAAGATTTAGATGATACTCTTCCCCGGTAAGAGACCAACACAATGATTCCCATTCACCGTTGAAAGCAACCTATTTAGCATAATTTGCTTCGTATTGTTTTTCGAGTTCCTCTTTTGCATCTGCTCGTTCATGTTCCGGTAGCATCTTAATCTCTTCATATCTTTTTTTCTTGGGTGGAAAAATTATTGGCTTGCACCTATTTATCAAATTAACCATATATGGAACGTAGAAAGCATATTATATGCTAATGGGAACACTTCTTCTATTGCATTCATCAATGCGACATCATTATCGGTCACTATAACCCCGGGAATATCATCACCTCGGAAGATTGCCTTAACTTGTTTTAGTGCCCAAATGTAACTAGGTTCTTGATCATCTCTTAAGAAACAAAACGCCACGGTAAACGGTGACTTCGTCGAAGTACGCCCAACAATATTCAACAATGGCATCTCGTACTTGTTTGTCTTATAAGTGCAATCCATTATTAGAACTTCATGAAAGCATTGGGCCAATTGAACACTCGTCGGATGCGCAATAAATAGTTGTGTTATCTCTCCTTCCGAATCCACATCCTTTTGAACTGCGTAGTTTTTCTCTTGGGCCAAAAAAAACAATTGTTGCATTACTTGTCTATCTCTCCATTCCTTCCTTCTAATTGTCTCAATTGCATTGTAAATTGTGGACAAAGATGAGTGGTTATCCTTGTTATCCTCATTTAGTATTTGGAGCATTTGAACCGGTGAAATACCCATTGTCCTCATTTTAGCTACCTTGTCCATCTCTTTAGGAGTTAGCTTTGCCGCCATGAAATGTCCTTCAAGATGCTCCGGACGAGGATGATTATGACAACTGTTGGTGCAAAAATATTCACCCAACACTCTTCGAGATACGTGTAGATGGATTAAATCTCCGTCGTTGATTTGATTCCACCAAAGATGCTGAAGAAATTGTGATTGATGTAGATTGATCGATCTTCAACTATTGATTCAACTCCACAAAAGATTGTTGATGTGATTGATGTTGAATGGTGGGGTTACACAGCAAAATTACTCCGATGCTAAAGTCGAGAGAGTTTCTTCATTGAGTGTATTGTGTGGAAAAGGATTAGAAAATCTGACTTTTGAAATAGGATTTAGCCTCTATTTATAAAAAAAAAGTAGGTCTAGCTTTAGGGTTTTCATAGTTATCTTAATAACTTCCCTTACCTGCACAAATCCAAGAAAACAACCAGATTCATAATAAAGTTTGTTATTTATCATAATTCTGATTAATCTTAATTATTATCTTGAATAATAATTATCCTCTCTCTTAGGAACTATAATTATCTTAAATAATTATAATATCTAAATTAATTCCTTCCTCTTTCTGTTATGGTTTTTGCATTTATCTTAATTGTTATCTTAAATAATAATTAAAACTAAAGATAATTATCCTCTTTCTGTTAGGGTTTCTATAATTATCTTAGATATTAACTATAACTACCCAAGATTATTATCCCATGTAATATTTATCCTCATTTTTTTTAGGATTCAATATAACCATAATTATCTTAGATAATTCCAAAGCCAATATTCAAAATATCCTAGTCCTCATGACCCTTATCCAAATTTAAACCTCTTTCCTGGAGAGGATAATTTGGGTTGGTGGACAGATCCATGGGTTTTAAGAGCTAACCCATGGGTCTTTGGGCTTCCATAATAAGCAAAAATGGTTTCCATAATAAACCAAATGAGCTTCAATAATAAGCTAACTGGGCTTCCAAAATAAGCCAGTCATGTTTCCATAATAAACAAAATGGGCTTCAATAATAAGCCACATGGACTTCCCAAATAAGCCATTTGTGTTTCTATAATAAACGAAATGGGCTTCAATAATAAGCCAACTAGACTTCCCAAATAAACCAGTTGTGTTTCTATAATAAACGAAATGGGCTCCACTAATAAGTCACTATCCATATACCGTTTTAGTATGGTCCAAACATCGCCCCCTCTTAATTCTCGACTTGTCGAAGGATTAAGAAAATTAAATGCCAGACTTTCCGTCATTGCGTGCTAATAATTACCACGAGGAATTCCTCGAACACTCTGCGGTGAATGTGGCGCCCGCGCTTATATCAATATTTTCAAGTACCAAAGTATGAACCATTTTTTGGGGACCATGGTTTTTTTTTTGAGGGGACCATGGTCTTATTAGGCCACCTTCCCTATAGTTATAAGGGGTGTCCTAAAGTGTGGAAATGACTAACCTACCCTTAACCTAATTTAATTTAAAACTAACCTAATAACCACCACCTCCTCCCACCACCGCCGCCCACCACTACCACCTCCGACTACCACCACCACCTCTATATATATAACTTAATTTAAATCATTAACATATTTACTCTTTTACCTAATTAAAATTATAACTAATCTACAACTTTTTCTTCCTCTATTCTACAATTTTTCTTCTTCTTTTGTTCATCAATTTATGATCATCTAACCCTGATCATATACAAATCTAATCAAAATCATCAAATTTTTAATTGGTCGATTCATTGAATTTTCATCGTTGATTAATCAATCTTTTATAAACAAACCTATCCATAAGTATTTTCCCACAAACCCATTACTTCTAATTCGTTTTTGATTGAAATTTTGAGCAGTAGTCATCAAAATATGGTTTAAATGGAAGTTACAGTGGCATGTTCGGTTAGGAATAGTTTAAAAAAAACTAGTTTGCTAACCGAACATTCTGAAACCAAGAATATGAAGAACACTTCGTTATCACGAATTAATTTTTTTCTTAACCGAACTCGGAGTTGGTTGGTTATAAAGAAGGCTAAAACTATTTTCTAACCGAACTTTACCAATATTACAAAAAAAAAAAAAAAAAAACAAATGTAACCGAACTGTGCTATTTTTCCCACTATGTTGATTTTTGATTTAACCGAACTTTGCCCACTATGTTCGGTTGGTTCGCAAAGAAGGATAAAACTATTTTCTAACCGAACTTTACCAATATTACCAAAAAAATATCCAATGTAACCGAACTGTGCTATTTTGCCCACTATGTTGAGTTTCAATTTAACCGAACTTGTCCCACTATGTTCGGTTTGTTATAAAAAACCTTGACAAACCGAACTCTTAACTAATTGTGTGTAGTTCGGTTAGATATTGGTTAGTATGAAGTTTGCGAAACAACCGAACTTTGTACACTAATGTGCAATATTATTTTACATAAGTATGGTTGCAAACTAACCGAACTTATAGACCCTAAAGTTCGGTTACATTTCGGCCAAACCGAACATAACACTATAATCCTATTTACAAAGTTCGGTAACATGTCCGTTAACCGAACTTCAAAAAACCTCCATTATTGGAGAGTTTGGTAACCTGCGTGTTTAGAAAAAGTAACCGAACTACACTTTCAGATGAGTTCGGTTACATGTTCTTCACAAAAGGTAACCGAACAAGCCCAAATATACTTAAAAAATTCACATTTTTTCGGTTACATCGTTTTCATCTTGAGATTGGCTTTGGGGAAGAATACATTCACCATCTAAGAAATAATTCATCACTTAGGTATTCTAGCAGTCTAGTTAATTCTAGCAGATGTAAAGCTTTGTCCCGTGAACCAATGCGACATGCTCCAATACGACTCCTTTGCGCCTCGTCTCTTCTAGAATCTTCTTGGTTTAATAGTTATCATCTTGGATTTCTCCGATCAGATCGCCCGACGGTATGTTCGTATTTTCTTCGAATAGTTTGCAAAGCCACCATAACCCTTTTTTTTTTTTTTTTAGCCAAACAGATTTGCTTAACAGTCCTTTTTTTCTTCTTCTTCTAGTGCTTTACTCTAACAGAAACCTCTGTTAGTTCTTATGTCGCCATTTGTTTTTTCTTTCTTAATAGTGCTTTAATTTGTCTTCATCACTTACCTCTGCATGTTAACAAGCTATGATGGCTTTTCCGTCTTCTTATGTGATCGATCCTTTTATGACCTCCTTTAATGTGATTGGTCCTTTTATGACCCTCTTTAAACCCGAAAAATTAGCCTTCATCAATATTTTTCTTTTACTTCAAGATTTCTCAAGTGCTTGAACAAAAACCACTTCCTTGATTAATTGTTCCAACCTGCATCGGTCTCAACTCTATTTTTCTTGAAAACATAAATGGGGGAACCATGATGCTATATTGTGCAAATATTTTTCATCAAGTTTAACAGGAGAGGCCTTGAAATGGTTTGAAGGTTTGCCAAAGAATACTATAACATCTTTCAACCATTTGCAGGCTACATTTTTAGGGGCGTATATAAGTAACAACTCCTCGCGACCTGGCATTGAAGATGTATTTGGGTTAAAACAAAGGGTTGGCGAAAGTTTGAAACATCTAACCGTGAGGTGGAAGACAATGTGTAGTGATATGGCTGGTCGTGTGGATGAAAGATATCTCATTCTGTCATTCATTAACGCTATGTTCGCAACTCAGTCATTATACATTCAAATTTTCGAGTCAAGAATACGATTACAATGACCGAGTTGCGAGAACTTCAGGAGGAGTATATTGCTCTTGAGGAAAAGCAAAATGAGATGGAATCATACCCAGTTGCGAACACAAGTTCAAAAGCAGCGAATGCAAGCTTGTTACCTAAGTTGATAAATACAGTGGCGAGCACCTTGCAATGGCAACAAGAGAGGATAATTGGTGATAATCGGCAAAAGTTAGTAGCTATGGGGAGTCGTGATCAAGAAGAATTCGAGAGAGAGAGAGAAATTTTTATAGCCGTGGTGGAAATAACAAATCCAAAGACTTGATCAGCCGAAAGAAACTTATGGAGGTCATAGGCAAAACTATCAAAGAGGACAGCGAAGTCATAAGATAATATGGGAAGAAATCAAAATGCCACCTTTGAATGCTAGTGTGGAGAAGATATGGGAAGCTATAATCCTAATGGAAAACATACCTGCACCATGGAACATGGGGAGTGAACCACCTCCAAGCTACATGAGTAATGAATTTTGCTCTTATCATCATTTCCATGGACATACAAGAAATGACTGCAGAAATATAAAGAGAATCATTCTCATGATGATAGATCAGGGAAAATTAAATCACTTTCTAGTAGGACAAACTCAAACTCAAGCATTACCACCTCCTCCAGAAATTCGCAAGGTAAACACAGCAAAAGAAAGAGAAACATTTGTGATTGAAGTTGGCGCAAAGGCAAAGAATCTGTTTTGTAACTCTATTGTACACTCATACAAGACAATTGAAGATTTTCACGATTGAAGATGAAATTGAAAGACACTACAATGAACAAGCACGTCTAGCTTGCGAGAGGGAAAGATTGAGATAAGAAGTGGAAGAATAGGAGCTACAAGAGGCAATTCGCCAGAACAATCATGATAATCGAGAAAAAAGGCGTGAACAAAATCGCAATAATTGTAATATCAATGAAGAATATGATAGAGTACAAAGGAGAGATGAAAGGCGACAAAGAAGAGAAAATGAGGAATATAACGGTGTGCGAATTCATGAAAGAAATGAAAGAGAAGATCGCAGAGAAAGACAAGAAGAAAATGATGAACAAGAAAGTCAAAACCGACATGAACCCAGAAGAAGAGAGGCGGAGTTAAAAAGACCAATGGATCCAAATTCTGGTGTAAATGAACAAATTTTTAGAGAGTTAGCGGAAATGAGAGGAATGTTAAATAATAAAAGAGAAGGAGGTAAGAGACAATTGGATGAAGCCATAGAAGAAGCTGCGAAAACCCCATTCACACAAGAACTACAATTAGGAGGAATACCCCAAAGTGCAATTTACCTGCGTTAACCAGCATTTTTGATGGAACAACTTGTGCAGTATAACACATCAAAGCTTATGTGAGATGTATGCTACATTCTCAGCAGGGTTTTCGCAAGAGATGCCGATAATAGAGAAATAATGAACATTGCGAAGACATCGCCACTGAAAGAATGGAAAAGGCAGACTATCTCTTTTACCGCAAAAGAAGTACCTGAAGGTGGAGAAATGCACGACAACCCATTAGTGGTAAGATTGGAGATTAACCCAAAACCTAGCGAGGATGAAGATGATGAAGCTGAGAATTCATGGGCAATCAGAGAATTTTGATCGATCTTTGGAAGTTCCGTGAATATCCTTTTTTATCATACTTACAAAACTATGGGAGGGAAAGATGAAGATCTAATACCTTCAACTTACAAAATCTATGGTTTTAACGTGATCGCAAATAATCCTAAAGGAGAAGCTCATATGCGAATTCCATTCGAAAGGATTGTCCTACGAAATTTTATTGTGTAGTCGATGTGGAATCACCATACAACGCATTGATTGGACGACCTTGGTTACATGAGATTCTAGGTGTGGCATCGACTTTCCATCAATGTATCAAGTTCCCTCATCCCAGTGGTATTGGCATCATAAAAGGAGATTGGATTGAAGGAAATAAGTGTTATGAAATTGATATAGAATCTTGCAAAGAAAGAGATGCGAAGAAGAAGAATTGGAAACACAACATCAAAGAAAATCAAAAAAGTGAAAGATTGATGGTAGATGCAATAGAACAGAGAGAAGAAGAAACGTTGCGAAACCAATGCATGCTGAAGATAAGAAGTGGCGAAGGCTTCGCAAAAGATAAGAAAATGACAGAAAATTTCAAAAATGCAGAGGCAGAAAGTAGCATAAGTAAGAGACTTAAAGAGTGAATGTATTTGTTGATTTTATGACTGAGAAGAAGGAAAGATGTATGATTGATTTGTCCAAAAAAAAAAAAAAAAAAAAAAAAATCTTTTATGAGTTACAAAGATGAGATTGCGAAATTACAAAAGAGCTGATATGCAGAAGAAGAAAATATCTTTTATGAGTTACAAAGATGAGATCGCGAAATTGCAAAAGAGCTGATATACAGAATAAGAAAATATCTTTTATGAATTACAAAGATGAGATTGCGAAATTATAAAAGAGCTAATATGCAGAAGAAAAAAGAAAACAATCAGTAAGGGGCGAACCTGCTATGGCGTACACTCTAGTTCGCGAAATCAAAATTTTGCAAGAGGCAAATGTAAGACCTAAAGTGCGTCATAAAAGGGGGTACATGTTTGCATGGCTCAGGGAAAAGGTTACACCGCCCCTGGAACCTGAGTCATGGAGATTTGGGGTCAATAAAGCCCATCCAGGAGAGGTACCTCGGATTTTCAACCTAAGTTTATGACTCAGGTTGGACGACTGAGGGTCTCTTCTAAGGAGTCAGCATCTGATCAAGGCGCCGAGGTACACGGTTGAGCCAAGAGTGCCTGGGGAGTTTGAAGCGTCTCGGCCATTCTTGGCAAGTCTTGGCTTATGCTGCACTCGGCCCGAAGAAAACTCCACTTAGGGTGCAGTCTAGTAACCATAATCCCTATAAGCAAAAGGCATAAGAGGCTGCGAAAACAACTGGTTGTTATTAAGACCGGATGGGAGGAGCCAACCTTGTATGGTAGAGGTACGTATCCTTGAAGGGGCAACCAGGGGGAAGATAAGGGCGGCACCCTCCATTAGGGAGCTGATAAGTGTCTTAAGACGCAAATGTCATGAGGCTTTATTTTTCGCAAGAAAATTTAGGCTTGTCATATTTGTGCGACAATCTCAAGAGGCAATAATACAAAAGACAAAGATAAGACGAGATCAATGTGTCAGTACATGAAAGTGTAAGGACGTCCTGCGATTTCGTCGCAAGACGATAATGTCATGGGGCTTTATTTTCGCAAGAAAGTTTAGGCCTGTCATATTGTCGCAACAAAAATATCAAAGAGAGAGTTAAGACAAGATCAATGGGTTTTTGCATGCAAGTGTAAAGACGTCCTGCGATTTTGTCGCAATGACAAGAGGTGGCGCAATAAGACCTTTAACTAGGAAGGCAAAATAAAACCACATAAGAGAAAAATAAAAAATAAAATCTTGGAAGTAACCAAGAAATACCTACTTGCGAAAATTCAGCAGAAATAGTTGCGAGATTGAGGCATGAATACATATCGCTATTCGAAAGTAGCTTGCTTAATCTTTCATCTGAATACAAATACCAGAGGCAAGTATGGGAATGTATAGAATAAAAACATGTTATTTGTCTTCATATGATAGATTTACGCACTCATAAAATGAAAGGTTGATAATATATTGATTAATTATATTGCAAAAAAGAATTGCTCTTGTAACATGCGCAGAAAGGAACAACAAAGATAGAGCTTGTATTTGAAGATCCAAGAAATTCGCAACAAAGGATTATAAAAATAGAAGATTAAAAGAATGAATGTACAAATATTACAAAAAGAGAAGGAAGAAAATAGAACTATTTCTCGTTTGATTCTTCTTCTTCATCAACTTCATCAGATCCTTCTACTTCTTCATTTCCATCAGTTTCCTCTTCTTCACTAGCATCGCTGTCAGAGATATCCAGAGAAGGAACATTCTTGGGGATTTCTTCAAGAAGGCAAGGATATGCAGAATGAGGGATACTATTGTCGTCGCAGACCATTTTAATAGTCCGATTGCGAAAAAGAGTAGCATCATTCTTAAAATTCGCAACAGTAATCTGTAGTTGCCTCTTCAATCTAGAATATTTATCATCCCGAGAAGAAAGGTTCTTTGCGAGCTGCTCCTTCTCAGACTCAAGTTCTTCAATTCTTTTACGAAATCTCTTCAGCTCATGCGAACATGTGACAATGAATCAACAGCTTAACGACAATTTCATGAAAGACAAACAGTTAAATAAAGAAGAACAATTAACAACCTTCCTGTCGTTTAAATCATATCCCTAACCAAGGCCGTATTCTCACCTTGAAGACTAACATTAACACCTAAATTATTTCTCAAGCGTCATCTAGAACTTTCGCAGCCCAAGCAAATTCATCGTCATTATTTATGAGAAGAAGGGAGCGAATTTGATTCTCTCTTTCGCTAAGTATAGCATTTTTGCGGTTAGATTCATCTCGTTCAATTTGAACTTCAAGAAGAGTCTTTTGGAATTTCGCTAATGCTTGAGCACCTTGTCTAGCGATGCGATCTTTGTAATCTATGAGATCACTGATTTTGGTTCTTAAAGTATTAATTTTTTCTTTAGAATTAAGATAAAGACGCTTAAATTGGTTGGCTAAGCCTAAACTAGATCTATGATCAATTTCTAAGAGGCGAAATTTGGATTGAAGTTCATTTAGAGGAAGAGATTTAATCTTGTCATTTGAAAAACATTCAAAGAATTGTTGAGGTGATCAAGAAGAGCATTGTTATCCATAGGGTCGGGGGAATGAGTGAAGAAGAATGGCTTCATCGTAAAGGTTATAGACGTCTGCGAAAATGGTAAGTCGATGAGGGAATATAATGAGAGAACAAAACAAAGGAAAAGAGAAAAGTCTCATACCATAAAGTTGTTGGTTGGCACTTTGAAGACTAGATATCTTATTCTTCTGAGTGGAAGAATCAACTTCTAATTGCTTAGTCTTCTCGCGAAGGGTAGCGACTTGCCTTCCAGCTTCTTCATTTCTCTTGCGAAGTTGAAGATTCTTCTTTTCAAGAATACCGCGCCTTTTCTCAAGATCTGAGGCAACATCGAAGGAAGTTCTCCCGGTCTGTAAAGGAAAGTGAAAAAATTATCAAGATATAACTTAAAATCAAAATTATGAAGAAATAGGGGAACAAAGACACACCAAGATACCAAGAGAATTTAGAAAGCTGGGAGTCACTGATCTGGAGACCCCATGAAGAGAATCATCACCCTCTAGTAAAGGAGCATCGCAGATACTCGCGAGAGCTTTGCTCGTACTAGAGAGACGATCATCTCCAATCCCTTGCATGGAGTCGAGAAGATGACGGGTTGTGCCATAAAGATTGGTTCGAAAATCCTCCTTTGCGAGAGAAGTATTAACATCATCGTTATCTTCATCATCGAGCTTTCTCTGGATCAAGATTTGAAGGAGAGGGAGAGTGAATCTTTCGTTTCTTTGAAGGTGGGGCAGTGGACTTCTCCCTGCGAAGAGGACCTTTACCCTTGCCTTTAGTCTTCGCAACCTTAGAACTTTCTTCTCCTTCAACAACTTCAACACCAACCTTCGCACACGAATGAAGATAAGAAACAGAGGCAACAATATTGTTAAAAATAATAAAGAAAAGTATTTCTTACTTCATCCGTGATCGAACGGAGCGCCGCTAGGTACTTGCCTTAGCAAGTCCTTTTGTAGCTTCTTCTCAACTTGGTAATCTGAAAATTTCGCAAGATTAATAGGTATAAAAAGGAGTGAAGATTATAAACCGAGCGAAATTTAGGAAGTATACCTCTTTTGCTTTCTCGGACCCAGCTTTAAAACCCAAGGTTGATAATTGGCGAGATCATGTAGGAGAACATTTGAACTCGAAATATAAGGTCCTTTCAAAACTAGCGGAAAGACGCACCACCTGTCGTCTTTAGAGTGACGAGGAATATTGTTCTTGCCCGAATGCCGGTCGATGTCTTGCATAAGTATTTTATCATTGGCAACATTTTCTTTCCTCTTCAAGCGAGCACCCTAAATGAGTTCTATCATTCTTCATGTTTATTACTTCATAGTTTTCGAAGAAGCTCTCTACTGTATATTTTTCGGCGAATATCTCTAAGTCCTCAAATTCAGGATCCCCGACTTCTTTGGGGTAAAAGAGACCCTTACCGGCACCACGGTTGGCGAACTCAAGCATTAAGCGGATACAATCCCCGCTCAATTGGTAGATGGCTCGCGAGAATTTCGCATGAGCAAGAATTTCATAAAATAAGGGAAGATCAGGGTCACAGAGAGGAATGGGAAGGCCAACGAGAATCTGACCTAGCGAAATTATGATTTCCTTATCATCACAATGATGATCAGAAAATAGTTTGGCAGAAAGAATGGATTTAGATTCTTGATTGGGAATGGTGGTTAATATGAAACCTTTCTCTTCGAAATCTTTATGAACCTTTTCCAGAGAAGTTTCATATTTACGACCAACTGGAGGCATTTTCAGAGTATGGGAATGAAGAGAAAATTGAAGATCAAAGGAAGTAAAAAGAAGAAGATTTACAGTAGTAGCAGAAGCGGAAGTTACGGAGAGATGTTGAAGAAAAATTGCAGAGAAAACAAGAAGGAAAGTAAAAAAGAAGAAGAGAGGAGTAAGAAAAATATATATAGAGAGAAAGTTTCTCGAAAAGGCAAACACATTTAATGCGAAGAGTAGACATGAACGGTTGAGAAATAGTGGTTGAAAAAGACGTGTCAAGAAATGGATGGAAGAAGAGATACGTGTAATAAATTCTGCATAAAAGTACAGAATCATGTCAATATAGAAAAATATGATAAAATGAACAGCTGCGGCATTTTGAAAGTACTAGTTCTCATGACATTCTCTCCTTCGCAGAGAAGAGATGAGAAGAGGCAAGATGTAGGATCAGAATATCGCAACACCAATACCCTTGCGAAATCCATGAACGACACACTACGAAGATACCGCAGATTGGTAATAAAAATGACGCAACGGATGACGACAACCTGAACACGAGAAAGATGTGAAAACCTAGCGAGATTTAGGAGTGTTGTGAGATTTAGCATTTGTACACTTGCGATAATGTCGCAAGCCATATCCTAAAATAAAGGATGACTTAGTTTGTCATCCACTATGTAATGCCCTATATAAAGAGCCGAAAAGGCTTAAGAGAGGGGGAGATCTTTTTCGAGTGTTGAGCAAGTCATTAGTAGAGAGAAAGTCCAGAGCGGTTCTTAATTCTTTAGTTTATTTCCTTTTCATCTTGTAACATTTGTGAGATTAATCAATAAAGATTATGATTGTTCATCTTAAAATGACTTGATTGTGTGAATTCTTGTGAGGGGTGTAGTGTGGGATTTCCTGCAACTACACTTATATGACTAACTAAGTATTCGTTCTCAGATGAATTTGTGGACGTGTTTACCGCCTCCATCTTCACCAAAGATACTACCCGAAGCCATTTGGTGATGTTGTCAATTTGCAACTAGCAAGTAGTACACGCCCCCAAGTGCGGTGCGGTCTTTAGTCCAGACACTATTGTTTCATACTTGATTATTTAAAGCTGTAAATCTTAGTTGGACAACTTTTTCTCCTGGAAAACTAGTACACAACCAACACATGTACCATCCATGTTTGCTGATCTGTAAGTGTAAATTTTCCATGTTCTTATATGTCCTCTAAGTAATTCTACTGAGTCTTTGATACTCTCCTACATATCACTTTTAATGCTTTTTTACTTGCTTTTACATGTTCCCTTGGAAATGTCTCCGAGACTCCAAGTGAACACATCTTTATTTTCTTTCAAAAGAGTAAACAAGCTTTCTTTTCTCATCTACTGCAATTTCGCACCAATAAACATTGTATGCTCTTTCTTCGATCCCGGATTCGTCCCTCTCATCAACTCTTCAATAGTTGGTAGTCCTTCTTCCCTCTTCCTCGATATAGGTTGGGTTCCTCGATTATAGGTTGGGAAGCACTAAGGTTGCTATAAATTCCTTCCGACTTGGGGCATCTCCGAGCCTTTTAATTCGACCTTTGTACTCTTCCTTCGTTCTTTGAGTACCTTCTTCATCTCCCCGCTCTTATTGGATTTTTTTATTTTTCTTTGGTCTTTAATCGAAACAATTCCTTCGAGTTCTTCTCGCTCATACTTTTATTAAAATATTTTGTTTTCTAGTTGATGTTCTCTTTATTAGAACTTTCGTTTCCTAACTTGCATTTCTTGTACCCGGAACTATTTGATTTTGCGTGAAAATTCGTTCCTTTATTTTTCTCTTTGATAGGAAAACGCTTCAATTTATTAAACTTGTTTATCTCTCACTCGAACGCAGGCTGCTCCCGTATCTTGCTAGGCACATTGGTTTCCCATATGTTCCCGTACTGGCCTAGAATTTGCCAACTCAACGTTTTTGTGTCTGCGAATTACGACAATCTCTGGTGTACGGGTAGACTGTCTCAAGATATTTTTATACATTTCTTTTCTTTCGCTCCAGCTCCAGCTCCAGCTCCTTGACCAAAAGTTTTTTTGTTTTCTCCTTTTGTTTCATATTTTGTTGAAACATTTCTGCTCTTATTCTTGAAGTACTTCTATCAAAACACTTCTCTTTTATTTTTCTCTTTTTTAGAAAAATATTGCAACTATTTTTTTGATAAGCAAAACACTTCGTTTTTGTCTTTCTCTTTTCTTTATTAGAAAAACATTGCAAGTATTTACTCCCCATGCGCGCTTTAATATTTTCCTTTCGTTCATTTATATTGAAACACTTTATTCTCGCCTTTCTCTTTATTAGAAAGACATCACAGCAATTTCCTTAACAATTAAAACATTTTGT
Source organism: Papaver armeniacum (assembly GCA_023531295.1). Lineage (NCBI taxonomy): Eukaryota > Viridiplantae > Streptophyta > Magnoliopsida > Ranunculales > Papaveraceae > Papaver > Papaver armeniacum. Next base: position 323,323 of record JAJJWW010012596.1, read on the forward strand.
TTTATGTCTTTCTCTTTATTAGAAAAACATTACAATTGTTTCCTTATTAACCAAAACACTTCGTTTTTGTTTTTCTCTTTATTAGAAAAACAATGATAGTATTTCTTTAATAAATACATGCAAAAGCGTTCTCAATTGAGACTATAAACTTGATTTATAATGTAATAACAGGTGAAGACTTACCTCCCCAGGCATTCATTCCTAAGTGGCTCTGTTGTTTTCTCTGAACGGTCTTTCTCATGCCTGGATATTTTTGAGTGGTCTCTGGTGACGTAATCGTCCCTATGCCTACGCCTCTCAGATAGCCTATGGCTCGGCCCGAATTGTCGATCTTGCTAAATCGTGCGATAATGACCAACCTCAGGTACGTAACGATCATAATAACCATTGTTATGTGGATAATGACTACGTTGCCGATCATTTGTGACACTTTCGAATCTTCTTTCACCATTTCGACTGATCCATCGCTCATCATGAACTTTATTCTTTTCGCGTGTGATGTCTCGTTCTTGGCGTGTATGACAGTTTGACATGTTGCTTTCGGAACGTGGGACAACTACTTCTTCTAGCTCCTTCCTTTTCTCCAATGTGATCATGAGCCGCTTGTTTTCCCTTTCTAACTCGTGGTAACGCTGACGTAGCGCCAAATCAATGGGCGTCACTTGCGGATTGTTAACTTGCTCGGTACGTGGGGGATGACGTACACCTCTATTAGCAATTTTCTGAATATGAATACCCTGAGTGCTTGGATGCAGGTTTCGAACCTCTCCTTGACGATTAAAGTTCTCGCAATTAGTCTGAGGCAGTGTTCTAAGTACCCAAACATTGTTTCCTCTGAAACTCGGGCAGGTTCTTACAGAATGACTACCTGATGTTGTTAATAAAACTGATGTTTCTCTTCCATCTTTGAAAGGTTGGACGACGACGCTCCGTATTATTCGATTGACAACGCTTTGAGTAGGAGGATTTCCGGTAGGCGCATCTCCATTCCTTCCATGCCGATTTGCTCGTGAAGACTCCATGTAATTTTTTTGTTTTGTCGCTTTTGTACAATCGACTTTGTAATGTGTAAAAGAGTTTTTGTTTCCATGTTCTCTCGCAACGCTTACGTATATGTTGTTGCTTTCTAGACAGATCCGTAACATCAAACAACTGCTGTCGCTCGGATAGACCGTAACACTCGACTCAACATGCTGTCGTTTCGATAGATCTGTAACACTTTGGATCAAAATAAAAATAAATAAAATGTAACACTGGATCAATCTGTTGCTGTTGGATAGATCGTAACACTCTTTTTTAGTTCTTGTTTTTCCACAGATCTGTAACACTTTGGTGGGACTTTCTGCAACGCTTTGGGATCTGTTACAGAAACTTCTCTTCCAAAAAAAACTTGGAAAACAACTTCTTTCGCAAGGGGAGCACGGTAAAGGGTTTGGGTCCCCTTAGTCGGCGCCAAAAGATGTTGGTGCAAAAATATTCACCCAACACTCTTCGAGATACGTGTAGATGGATTAAATCTCCGTCGTTGATTTGATTCCACCAAAGATGCTGAAGAAATTGTGATTGATGTATCTTCAACTCCACAAAAGATTGTTGATGTGATTGATGTTGAATGGTGGGGTTACTCGCAAAAAACACTCCGATGCTAAAGTCGAGAGAGTTTCTTCACCGGGGTATATTGTGTGGAAAAGGATTAGAAAATCAGTACTTTTGAAATAGGATTTAGCCTCTATTTATAAAGTAAAGTAGGTCTAGCTTTAGGGTTTTCATAGTTATCTTAATAACTTCCTCTACCTGCACAAATCCAAGAAAACAACCAGATTCATAATAAAGTTTGTTATTTATCATAATTCTGATTTATCTTAATTATTTTTTTTTTTTTTTTTTTTTTTTTTTATCTTGAATAATAATTATCCTCTCTCTTAGGAACTATAATTATCTTAAATAATTATAATATCTAAACTAATTCCTTCCTCTTTCTGTTAGGGTTTTTGCATTTATCTTAATTATTATCTTAAATAATAATTAAAACTAAAGATAATTATCCTCTTTCTGTTAGGGTTTCTATAATTATCTTAGATATTAACTATAACTACCCAAGATTATTATCCCATGTAATATTTATCCTCTTTTTGTTAGGATTCAATATAACCATAATTATCTTAGATAATTCCAAAGCCAATATTCAAAATATCCTAGTCCTCATGACCCTTATCCAAATTTAAACCCCTTTCCTGGAGAGAGGATAATTTGGGTTGGTGAACAGATCCATGGGTTTTAAGAGCTAACCCATGGGTCTTTGGGCTTCCATAATAAGTAAAAATGGTTCCATAATAAACCAAATGAGCTTCAATAATAAGCTAACTGGGCTTCCAAAATAAGCCAGTCATGTTTCCATAATAAACAAAATGGGCTTCAATAATAAGCCACATGGACTTCCCAAATAAGCCATTTGTGTTTCTATAATAAACGAAATGGGCTTCAATAATAAGCCAACTGGACTTCCCAAATAAACCAGTTGTGTTTCTATAATAAACGAAATGGGCTCCACTAATAAGTCACTATCCATATACCATTTTAGTACAGTACAAACAACAACCTTGCATAACCCTATAGAGAACCCATCCACCCAAATCTTCGTTCAAATTAAATGCAAGCTTGAATGGCAATGAATCTTCTTTGAGAAAGTTTTGTTCTTCCTATTTGTCTTTCCTTTATATAAACACATAACCCTTCCTCTTGTGGCTTTTATCGGGATCACCGCTTCTCTCACAAACCATTTCAAAGTGAGTTTTGCTTTCTCTCCCATTCAATACTAATACGCACATGTCTTTTGTGCATGTTGTCTAGCCCAACTCTTTGCATCTTCCGGATTTTTGAATACCAAGTCATTCATGTAGTGATGGGATATGTCATCGTACAAAATACCAACTGGGGAAGGTTGGTTTTCCATTGGTTCTATTGGATCACATGGAACCTACAAGTAATAGCACAACGTCAATACCATAAAAAAATTCTTACAAGTTCTAGTAATGTAAATTTTTTATCGACTCTACTGAACACAAAGTTCGGTTATGTAGTTTCCAGAAATAAATTGGGGCCTTACCGAACTCGATCTTTAGATTTTCTATGTATAAGTTCGGCAATGAAACTGAAAAAATCGACTAAACCGAACTCGAAGGTTCGGTTAGAAACGCTGCATTTATATTTTCTGCGACATTACCGAACATAAAGTTCGGTAACAAAAGTGCCGATATCGACTCAACCTAACAATGCACTGTAAACTCTATAAAAATAGTTCAGTTACATGTTCTGGAAAATCATAACCGAACTCTAAAAAACCACCATTAACATGTAGTTCGCCATACGCGTCTCGCTAAATTTAGAATCGAACTACACATTAAGAACGGTTCGGTTACCTCACAAGCTAAATTTGGTAACCGAACTAGGTTGACCTAACCGAATTTTTTCCAGAAATTTTGAGTTTGGCCAAATTTTTGCACAATTCAAGCTACATTAACTAAATATGAGGCATACCTGAGTACCCATAGCTTCATCTTCAGGTTGTGACTGATAAAATCCATCATTTATTTGGTTAGATCGAGTTTGGGGCAAAAAGATTTCATCATCTAACAAATAACTCATTTCCGGATCATTAGAAGTATTGACAAATACACTATGAGGTGAAGGGGGTTCTGATTCTGAGGATGAGGTATCATCACATGAATCACTCAAATCATAATTACTGAACTCAAAAAAAGATTTTTTTGGTACACCTATCTTCTTCTTCATATTTCCTTCTTCTTCTTCTTATCTATCAATAATAATGCTATAACAAAACAATCACACTAATATAACTCACTAATCACTAATCACTAACTAATCAATTACTAATTATTACACTAACACTAATTAATCATCACACTAACTAAGTTTATCATTAAGGGTAAAGTAGGTATTTAAAAAAAAATACAGATAAGGGGTGATTGGAAATTACTACCAATAACCACCCCAAAAATTTGAGAGTAGTCCCCCATTTTTTGAGTAGTCCCCAAAAAAACGGTTCATTTAGTGGTATGTCAATTCTCTGGGTAGTCACTTCATTCCCTTATGTTGATGGAGGCCCAACCCAAGTGCAAATATGGTATCGGAGCTAGGCCGTGTACGAGACATCAGGACCTTATATGGGTCACCAGACTCGCACCACCCAGCCAGGGGTCGGTTCCTGAACACTAGAATATCTAAGCATTTCTTCCTCCTCCTCTTCTTTCTCATTATTTCTTCCTCCTCCTCTTCTTTCTCTGCAATTTCTCCAGCAAAAGACACCCTTCATTCTCAGAAACCTTTTTTCAAAAAATAAATAAATAATCTCAGAAAACTGAATAGAAAATTATCAGGGTAGCTGGGAGGTACTGCAAATCCATCAGGTAAGCAGCAAACTCATCTCTTATACAACATTTTTTAGTAACAAAAACATTATCTTAATATTCTTTTTGACCACAGTTTTGGTTCCCATTAAAATCTCACCATGATACTGTTTCTTTAGCCTTATGGTACCCCGTCTATTCTATTAGGGCTGTTTTATATTTTCCTGAGGATTTTGAGGTGCTTGGGTTTATTTGAGGATGAATATTGTTTGGTGATAGTTAACAATTAACATTAAGTAATTTAATGTTTTGTATTTGGGTTTCAAGTTTGAAGATGATGCCATGGAAAATTGTGTATTTCCTTTTCTTTTCCAAAGGAGAAATTTTCATTTTTGTTTCCAAATGCCAAAGTTGAGCTAGGTTTGAATGGTTACAACAGTTCAACTATAATTGTAAGATAGTATTTTTCTTTTTGCCTTTCAGTTGTTTGTGTGGCGTTCTATTACACTTTCCTGCAGCTTATTCGATTGAACTTGGACTTCTCTCTATCAATTAAGCTAGTTTGTGCTTTGGCAGTATGTGTATTAACTTTTATTTCATCTACCTTTGTGTAAGACACTTGGTTTGGATGAAAATTGACCATCATCGCGTTACGAATGTATGCTGATTGAGGGGGCATGTATAGTCTTCAAGGATTATGTGAAGAGGGATAATGTCTGTGGACTGATAAATGGTGTTTGTCTTGTAGATCGATGTTGTATTCTGTTTGGGCACCTACTACTTTCATACCCTATCAAAGAATTCCTGATTTTCGAAGAAAACGTCCAATACACACAAAGTTTCGTGTGTCAGCTTCGATACCTGATACTGATGGACCTAAGAAGGAGTACACTCCGTGGTTGATTGTCGGATTAGGGAACCCTGGAAATAAATATCACGGAACTAGGCACAATGTAGGTATACTCTCTGGACTTAATTGCGTCAGCTAGTTATTAAAATGTTATTTCATATATGTCTTTGTTGTTGACTTATCTATTATATCCTCTGTTAATAACTTTGTAAAGCTCTTATAATAGGTTGGTTTTGAAATGATTGATTCGATCTCTCAAAAAGAAGGGATAAAGCTAAATACTATACAATCTAGGGCTTTAATGGGAATAGGTACATCGTCTTCTGTTCTATATTTTATTCTTCCCGATTTCGAGTATACAATTATCTTTTGCTTTTATAAATTCATCGAATTGCTTCCCTGTACTCATTAGTTATTTCTAGTGTTCGCTTACGTCAAAGTTCAATTAGTGCAGGGTCAATTGGAGAGGTGCCGATTTTGTTGGCAAAACCTCAGACCTACATGAATTTTAGTGGTGAAGCGGTATGTTCTCGTCTTTCTTCATAACTCTTTATTTTGCTTCACATGTGTGTACATTAGTGTTTTTCTTCTTCTAAGGATTTGGTTCTGTCATCTTGTGCACACGCTTTATTAAGCAATCTTATCTAGTCCAAGTATGAAGATTATTTCCTTTCTCTTCTTTGTAAAACTACCTGAATAAAGTTAGTTAACATTTCTGAAGGGATCTTCTTTGACTAGTTTCAACCTCTAAACATCTGCAAGCCCTACCAAATGACTTCTTATCGTATTACCTTTTTTCAGGTTGGACCACTCGCTGCCTACTATCAAATACCTTTGCGCCATATACTTTTGGTACGTATTCTAACTTATGCTGTTCAAACTAAAACGGTCACTTCAGACATTTATTTGTCTGTATAAGCCTATACCTAATTTTTTGCGCATGGAACCTGGAACTGTAGGTTTATGATGAGATGAGCTTACCCAATGGCGTTATGAGGCTTCAGCCAAAAGGAGGACATGGTCATCATAATGGGTAAACTTTTGGTGAAGAAACACTTAATCGTTGTAGAACAGAAGATTCTTAGTTGGCCATTATTCAACATTCTTTAGGGTAAAAACATCTAACTCCTGAAACGTAAATTGATGATGTTTTATTAATAGGCTCAAAAGCGTTATGGACCATTTGGATAGCTGTCGGGAGTTTCCCCGACTGTGCATAGGTTTGTTTTCAACTCTAATTATATTTACAAACTCAGCAATAACTATCTTTCACTTGCTTGAAGACCTCTAGCTTTGCCTAATGAGATCTGACAGATCTTTTGATTTTCCCAAGGGATTGGTAATCCTCCTGGCACCATGGACCAGAGAGCTTTTCTGCTTCAAAAGTTCAGTGTCGAGGAGCGGAAGCAGGTAAAGTCTTGTTCATGTTTTTCATTGGTTGCAGTAATATCATTAGTAACTTTGGGAAGTAACTGCTGACAATAGTTTATTAAATCTTAGCTAGAACAATCGAGTATTAATTGGTGGTTGAATCATTTATAGGTAAATGCTGCACTTGAACAAGGGGTAGAAGCAGTGAGGACCCTTGTCATGAAAGGCTTCGATGATGGCATCACCAGATTCAATTTGGGGCAGAAATACAAGTATCACAAGGTTGACCTCCAACCTAAGCGTAACACACAGCGCAATGTAAAGAGTGAGATGTCTACCAGAAACTGAACAGAATTATTGTATTTTGTATTAACGTGTTGAAGTAATTGGTTAGTTTATGCAAAGTTTCACAGAACAAGAACTAAATTGTACCAAGTTCAAGCCCATTCATTACTAGCAAGGACATAATACCAGGTCCAGTAGGAATCTCTAGAAAGTCTCAAGTAGCATCAATTTTTGCACAATCTCTCTTGGAATATGTTCATATATTCAGAAAGCAAAATAGATTACACACATTCAAACAACAACAATATACGGCGCACAACCCAAACATAAAGCCAAAGAAATCAGAAGTTCACCACACCGAACTTTATTATTTACCACAAAGAAAGCTTAAATTCTCCACACAATATAGGAAATTAGTTGGAATCTTGCCAACTAAACACCAACAACGTACGATAACCTGTTAATTGGGAAGGAGAGAACCCAACTCTTTACTCATAAAATCAACAAGCTCCATATAAGGATGTGGATGGGGGACATCTTCGTGCTCCTTCTCCAAATCGAAACACCATCTTACTATGCACTCAGAGTCTTCAGCACCCTCCTTTGGAGTCGCAGACACCGTCACGATAAAGCCCTCGTAAGTTTTCAATACACATCCTTCTAAGACGTTCAAGGTGAGTGATCTGTTTTCATCATCCACTTTTGCAATTGTCTCTTTCACGGTAAATATCTCGTCCGCAGGATGTCCAGTAACTAGTATTCTTGATGGCAAATCGCTAGAAAACTAGTCATTTTGATTGTAATGCATACTTCCAGAGCCTTACGGTGCCAACATTCTTTCCATCTCCTTCGAGTAGTTCAACGCTCTTGTAATATTGAGGGAAATGGTTTACTAGTTGAGTCATGTCCTCCTTAAACAAACCGTAGAATTTGTCTGCGGAACACATTACTTCAATTTCAACAGGATGACTCTCTAGAACCGTACTAACAACTGTACTTTCAACAGATTCTGAAGATTGAGCCATGCTTATTACTTAAAATTGAATTGCAGAATAGTGGTATTATCTTAATAAGAAAAAGAGAACAAGAAGAACTGAATTTCTTATGGATATCAAAGGTATACCCTAAAGGGGTTTATATAAATACTGCAAAAACAAGATCTCTTTTTTATCTGTTAATATCTCTATTATTTCTTAACTACTAATATTATTACTCCAGAGTGTTATGATGATCACATTACATCCCAGGACGTGCAGGCTACTACTACCGGCCCATTACAACAGCTGATAAATTAGTCAAGCTAGCGAAAATCAAATGTTTACAAAATTTCTTCCTTAACGCATTTGCGATTCACCATTAGCACTATAATGTAATATCTGTTTCCATCGTTAAAAACACACACGCATTTGCTATTTATCTAGCTGGGCAGCGATCTGTTTGTACCTAAATTTTGTAATCCTTAAATAGACAGTTTGGTATTCCACTAATTATCTAGTTGGGAATGTGTTCTTTCCGTCTTATTTTTCACTTTTGTTATAGGGAGGGGGTTTTCGGATCAAGGGAGTGGAGAACTCGTATTCAACTCGCTGATTTGTAAATGAGTTAGAACTCAGTAACTTCGGGACCGAAATACCCTTTAAAGCCTCATTAGAAATTTATGGTAACCCACACGGCGGCACGACCTTCATTATAAGGAGGAGTTCCGATATGGTGAGTGGAAGAAGTAAGTAAGAACCATTAATTCTCCCATTTCCAGTTCAGGCCTAAGAAAATCAATCATAACAATTTGTTAATCTTTATGATCAAACGTACATGAATTTTAATAGAAACGGAAATCTCTCATTTGCATGAGCATGATCCTCTCTTGTTTATGTAGTATATTATGGACTATAGGTGAATGAAAATCCATATATCTGATCTTGGTTCGTTCGAATCAGAGGAAGTGAAATGAAGCATTCGCGTCCACATTTTAGAACGTGAAAAATTAGTTACTCTATCAGGGAAGTGGCGGTGAAAACCAACAATTCACTTCCACCCCAGCTACGGTGAAATATGACATTTCCTTTCCACTCAAGTGGGTGAAATTCATTGTACATTGTTTTCCTTTAGTTTTCATCGATCAGTCTTACTAATTGTGCACTTAATATGAATGTTAAAGTGGTTCCAGTTGCAACTCTCACCAGCAAAGAATGAACTCATCTTATTCCCCTGAAGCCAATTGCATTTCCTAGACTTACTTGTTTATAAGTGAAATGGTCATCAGGAGTGCGTACATCATCTTGAAATATCGTAGATTGGTTGCCATGAAAAGAAAGATTAAACGCTGTTGATTGAACCAGAGGTTTTGATTCTTGGTTGCCTCTTGCCTTGTTTAACTCATCGTTGTAATTATGAGACATTCCTTGGTTGTGAATCTGATCAAATGCACCTCTTATGTTAGCAACAGGAGCACCATGTAACGACCTCTGTTGAACTAGTGCCGAGGAACAAGCCACCTGTAAGAAGAATTTGTTGCCACACCAGCATGTCATTGAGCCCAGCATGCTACCTTGACTAGGTTGTGACCAGCCAACCTGTTGAAGCTAGGGCTGCACACTAACCGAACCGTAACCGCAAACCGCACCGAAACCGCAACAACCGAACCGTAACCGCACCGAACCGATGATCCAACGGTCGGTCACGGTTTTCATTTTAATAACCGTTAGATTTTCGGTTCGGTCAACGGTTCCACCATTAACCGCACCCTAACCGAACCGTATTAACCGATCATTAATATCCATTGATTTCTCTTACTATCAAATCTTAGCCGTCTACTCTTAGTATATATTTAACTTATATATCTAACCCTAAATCTAAAACAAGTATCGTTTCTTCTTCGCTTCTTCTTCGCTGCAACTCCTCCCTCCCCTCCGTCGGTTGCACCATAATCACCACCTCCTTTTCATTCTTCTTTTCTTTTTCTTCCTTCCTCTTGCTCTTCTGTTTTAGTTAGTTTTTCTTCTCCTTTTCAGTCTTCTCCTTTTCAACATACACCACCATCAACTGTTGCACCATCATCTCCAGCACCACCACCTGCTACACCATCATCACGAGTACCACCACAAGCTACACCACCAGCACAAGCAACACCACCTTTTGATTGGTGAAAAACCGAAGATTAATGACCACAATAGAATTTTAGGGTTCTTACAAAATTGGTTTTCTTTGTCTAATTAGTTTGATTTCATGGGTTTTGATTCTTATTTTTGTAGTTGGTGTGTTGATGGATGTTTGTTTCATTAGATTTGTTTCATGTAATCTGAAAAAATTGCAGATTTGGAAGAAAATATTAGAACCCTAATTTATTTTTTGATTGTTATCTCTAATTGGGTTTGTAATTATAATTTTGTACGAATCTTTAAGTTGGGTTTGTAATAATTTGATGATATGTAATACACATCCATGTAATTGAGATTTGAGAAAACAGATGCAATAACAAATTTTTTTTTTTTCCTTCTTCTTCTTCTGTATGGGTATGAGTCGGTTAAAAACCGATGGATATTGTAACCGAACCGCAACGATGAAAACCGTAACCGATGAAAACCGAAACTGAACATTTCGGTTACGGTTTCAAATTTGATAACCGTGCCATATGCGGTTAGGTCAACGGTTTTAACAATAACCGCACTGAACCGCACCGTGTGCAGCCTTAGTTGAAGCTTCAGTAGCCTTCCTGAGTCACTATTCACGACAGACCTGTGCGCAGTGAGATTTCCTTGCCGTGGTTCAAGAACAGAAAAGAGAATCCAGGGATTTGGTATTCACGTTCATTATTTTGAACATGAATGTTTCATCTCTCTTCTACTAGTACGAAGGAACCAAGTTTTTTTTTTTTTTTTTTTTTTTTATTTATATACGAGGATAAATTTAAATTGAAAAAAAAGTGAATGGAGACTTGATCAGTTGAATACCTAGAAATTTTCGCTTCCAACAAAATCTATATCTGAAAGCACATATTCACAAAATGTTTCATATGATTCTTTTGCCTTGGAAAATCGTTCCCAACCTTCTTAGTCTTGATCTCTCGATAGATATTCTCCCATCATTATCGTGGTATTTTCGGAAGATATATATTTGAGTGATGAAGTATTTGAAATATTTATGATTTTGTATCAAACGAATCATAAATGGAGTTGGGTTTTAAGTTTTATGATTGTTCTTCAGTTAATGGGAAGAACTCTAGGAGGAAGATTAGTATTTTGTTCTGAAACGGGGGTTTTGTGTGAGGCTAGTTCTGTCTGACTCGTGTGCAAGTATTGAACTGGTCAAATTAGGTGAGTCAAACACGAGTTTTCCACTCCCTTGATCCGAAAACCCCCTCCCTATAACAAAAGTGTTATTTTTCTTGATTCATTCTTGATTCAAAATGGAAATTTTATTAATGGTTAATGGTAGAATAAAATATCTCAACTAATAGGGGAGGCCTGTGATCTGGCCAGATAAAGGATACTATACATCTAGGGATGATAGCTAAATCATGCTGATTGCTAACTTATTATTAGGGCTGCACATACCGTAAGTGCCTCTGGTTCTCTTATGGAACCTGTATGATTGGTGTTGACCGGTACCTCCTTTTGAGGACCGGTACCTATACTTGTACCTGGTGTTGTACCGGTCCGGTACAAGTCCGGTACCGGATTTTTACCTGAATTTTTAGACATACATTAACAAACAATTCAACCAACAAAATTATCCAAACAAGTTACATACTTTAAGTTCAAAGTTCAACATTACAAAATAGTAAAAACAACACTTCCGTAAGTCTGCGACAAGAAATGAAATGCAACAGGCAACAAAAAAGGATGAGGGACTCCGGACTTGTGAGAGAGATGTCAATGTGCTTCTGAGACTCAATCCTAACCATGAAAGATGGAATGTTTACAACCTGCCTATCAACCCTGTACAAATGGAAAAACAACAAACATCATATCAGTCAAAATATTTCCGAGACACAAAGGTAAATCGAAAGAAAACAGGTCAATGTACCAATTAATACTACCTCAAACAATGAATCAACAAAACAGAACCACAAAAAGCGAGATGAATGACACTCAGATTCCATAAAACCAATGCAGTGAACACTATCTGATGAACTCAAAGTCAACATAAACTATTTTAATGTATAAGCAAATAAACTCAAAGTCCAACATGAAGCAGAAGGTAAGCTTGAACTATGAATCGTTACAAACTGTTTACAAGTCTCACAAGCAAATTATCAAATATCATAGCTACGTACTTCTAAACTGGTTAGAAATGAGATATTGGAAGTAAATTTTGCTTTTCTGCTTGACAGCATTATAAAGGTATAATGAACTAAGGAAATGACATAGATAACCAGCAAGGGAGTGATTATTATACAGCAGAACAATTTCCTCCCAATATGCAAATGGAGTGTTTGTTTCCCCTTGACAGGCAACAACAATAATAGAGCCCATTCCACCTGATGCTATGTAAAATCAAAGAACTTACACTGCTACATTTGCACCTCTACTTTAGAAACTGTACAATCGCCAACAATTGAGAGAACAAAGAAATAGTTTATCAATTCCATGAACACATGAAACTGACACACACAATGTAGATGACTAGACGGTGAAAACCAACAAAAAGACACACACAAATAATCACCAAGGGGCATCCATAGCAGAACACTCTCCTCATAAAACTTAGGCATACTCTCTTGCCCCAAATTCACAATTACTAGTCCGGGTTCCACAATCTCATACTTTACCAAAATATATGCAAAATCGAAAAAAAAAAAAAATACCAATAGAAGATACCAAATTGATACTAGACCTAAAAATTGACACCTAATCTACAACAACCAACAAGATCCGGAAATTTACATTTCAAAAAAAATTGAGTATTGTTCTGTCTTCAACAACTTTCATGAATTTGGAAACAACAAACACAAGTAAACAACAAAAATTCTACAGAAATGGTTTTTTTTTTTTTCATTTAAAACCACTTCATAAGAGTAACTGAGTAAGTATAGCTGTAGATATGGGTTAATGTAATCGATCTGATACTCTAATCAAAGAAAAATTCTTTAACAACATTCTCCAACAACCAAACAACAAGAACCAAATCCCAAATTAATAAGGCTATAGATATGTGCATGCTAATTCATACCCCAAATCGATCTCAAATCAAATGATTCAAACCCTAAATCAATCATAAGAGTTACAAAGCTTTAAACACATCGAACAAGAAGAAGTACCTGACTCAGTCAGAGATGGTGAAGAAGAACAAATCAAACTGAGAGAAGGTGATAGTCTGATAGAGAGACTTAGAGATGGTAGTAGGCTGGCCGTTGTTGTAGTTCAGACGAGCGATGACTCTTCACTCAGAGAAAAAAAAGAAGAAGAAAGATGAAAACTCAAAACTCTCGATAGATAACTTATAAATCTATACCTAGGATGGACGGTAAAGATTAATAATAACCATGATCTCAACGGTTAATATTAACCGGTTCTTTTGGTCCGGTTCAAAATACACTCATCCCGTAACCAGTGTATGTCATGCAGATACACCGGTTCTTAACTTTTGTCGGTCCTGTATCAGATTTCTCGGCCCGGTTGGTGCCGGTCCTGGTTCTTTCGGTTCCAGTCCGGTACAGGGACTAGAGACCGGTTCTTGTGCAGCCTTACTTATTATTGTGGTATATCTAGCAATGGCCGGTTCCTAAGGACAAGTACTATGGTAAGGCAATTGCGCTTAGCTTTAGCTTATGGGAGAGGGGCATCACTTAGTTAATAGAGACGGAAACTCTAAATAGTGGCATAAGGAAACTGAGTTTTTGTTTTTGTTTGGGCTATTTAATGTTTGGTACCCATCAAATGTTCAACACCTAGCTTTGGTACCGAACATTTAAAATATTAAGGGTTGGTATCTTGACCAGTTATTGACTGTCAAGTCAAACCGTATACCAAATGGACTGTTATTACTCCCTCCGTTCCGTTTTAGATTACGTTTTAGGGTTTCCATAATACTTGAAGGTTTTCATATTTTTCCACAAAACTTCCAATAACACCCTAACATTTTGTCTTGGAACTATAAGTTCATTTTTAAATGCACTAATAGTAATTAATGCTTGAAGACTTTTCTCAAGGGTATAGATGGAAAATCTTCCTATCTCTCTCTATTTCTTAATCTGCGTGAAAACTCCAAAAACATCATATGGAACGGAGGAGTATTAATTAATAATACGGGCCGTGAGTTATAACCCCAAAGGTGTCACTATCCATCCACAAAAAATCCATCAAAATAAAAGTAACATAATTACTAATCAACGGTAACATGACAAATATCATCAATGCCACCATCCTACCACCACCAACCAGCAACACCATCATCATCGCCACCACTACCATCACCAACCACCACCACCATATCCACCATCAATATACACCAGCACCACCATCTCCACCAACCAGCACCGCCCATCACCATCAGCTTCATAACCATCATTGCCACCACTAACTACCACTACTAGCAACCAACACCACATCCACCAACAAATACCAGCACTACCATCACCATAAAAAGCACCACCACCAACCAACACCACCATTAACCAGAAACAGTACCACCAAAATTTGGTTGCATCATAAACTTACTGTTTCATCATTAAAATCTTTGGTTTCATGATAAAAAATAGGCAAAAATAAGTTGAAACCAAAATTTTTTTTCATCATAGAATTTGATAAAACCAATTTTGGTTTCATCATAGAATTTGATGAAACTGATTTTGTTTGGGGTTTTTGTATCAATTTTTAAAATTTTGGGGGTTTTGTAACAATTTTGTTTAACATGGAGTTTTAATGGATCCCAACATTTGAACGGAGTTTTTGTACTCCAAATTTGGTCACCTTGGCGTTTTACTACTAGTTATGTTAATAATATGATTTCAGGTGAATTTCCTTTGATGTGGTTAAAAGCTGAACAAAGCTCTTTTCTAAGAGCTCCTGGCCCCACCAGAAAATATTTGGACCAATAAAAACCTTTTGTTCTTTCACATTAATTAATTAATAATATGATTTCAGGTGAATTTTCTTTGCTATAGTTAAAAGCTGAACAAAGCTCTTTTCTTAGAGCTTCTGGCACCACC
This sequence comes from Papaver armeniacum, assembly GCA_023531295.1. NCBI lineage: Eukaryota > Viridiplantae > Streptophyta > Magnoliopsida > Ranunculales > Papaveraceae > Papaver > Papaver armeniacum. The sequence goes on from JAJJWW010012596.1 coordinate 338,345, forward strand.
AAAAAATATTTAGACCAATAAGAACCTTATGTTCTTTCACACCACCGATATTTCGTCAATAACATCACCGAGCTTATTTCATGCATAAAGCATAAAACCTAAGTTCTATTCATAATTCTTTTTACCGTTTTTCTTCTTCTCCCTCTGCCTATTCTTATTCTCTCTCTTTTCACCACTACACCAAAACAGCCATTTTGTGACGTTTTTAAACGTTGCGCATAATTTGTGCAACGGAAATAACTGTTGGTAAAACGGCATCGCGCATTGGTGTGCAACAGATGTTATCCGTTGCACAAATTAATTTGTACAACGTTTATAAACGTTGCACAATTGAAAGTGCAACGGTATTTTTTTCCTATTTGTGCAACGTTTATTTTTTATTGAATAACACTTTTGTGGGTCCCGTTGTGATTTTCTGTCAACGTTTTATTTATTTGGTAGCAGCTACATCCGTTGCTCATTTCAGTTGATATGTGCAACAGATAATGTTCCCACGTTTATATCCGTTGCAAAATAATTTTCAGGTTAAAAACGTCACCGCCGGCACAAATTCCGGCAGACTTCTGCTCCTGAATTACAATAGATTAAGAACAATTATTGATCATCGCAATCCATCAAGAACGATTCATACATCAACAAAGTAGCTAGATAGATGAACCATAAACCCATACAATATTAAACAACTTATTCAAAATTCCAAATGTTATAAACATAAGTTTCTGAATTTGAAACTATGAAAACCCTAACCTTTTGTTACATTCCGAGAAGTCTTTTCTGAGTTTGATATCCATGCCATATCCAAGTAAAACACAAAGTTGAATTACCTTATTCCAAAATGCTCCCATGAGATCCCTAATCTTCGTAGAGTCCTAGAAAACACACAGAAAACAAATCAGAATCAAAAATTAAAGGAGGTCACAAATTTCACGTCTCAGCTAATTTCTTAAAGAGCGATCTCTTACATCATATTTAATTCAAACCATCAGGCTAAAGAGAAGTTCACATGATACTGACCAAACTTCTATTAACAACTAATTTATTAACGAGCGATAATATGTTATACGTAGGTTGTAGAAAAGGAGAATGAAAATTTATTCCGTTCAATGATATTAAATTAATTATTCTAAAAAGGTGAGAGAAACAAAACCTATAAAGATAATGAACTAAGAAAAAAGATTTCAACAGGAAGCATAACAACCTTATCAATCTTCAAATGATCGACGTGCAGTGACGCATATGTCCTCGATAGTTAATGGGCGAGCAAAACTCTCGAGCACATTTATTGCACTATTAAAAACAATGACTATGTCTAACAATTATAATAGAATGTGCTACTACTTTCCGGAAACTTCTAACAAAAACTGCTTAACATAGATTTGTTCATAAACACCATTATTTTAAGAGCATACACTAGACAAGGACTGTGGTAGTCTCTCTGCCTAGTCAGCATGATTCATCTTGCGTCTACAAGAGAGAGCATACCAAACTTAAGCATCTACACAGCATGTATAATACCATTGGGTTTAAGTGAGTACAGTTTCTTACCCTCAGCCAAATCCCACGATGAAATTGCACCATTTTTACCACCACCTACACTTGGACTATCGGATGACATCAATAGTGAGTTATATTTCTCATAGGCATTTATACAAACAACTGAAAATTACATACACAGACAAGTCTACGTTGACTCAAAACCCCGTAACAAAAATCTCTTGTACAAAAAATCTATCATATAATTGAAATTATAATAACAAAAATCATAGAAGATTACTCAATCAGTAAATGAAAACTAACCTTCAGTTTTTAATAAGCTACCTAACGAGCTTACGCAGAGGCATGTCTCATAAAGAAGTCTGCAAAAAAACACAACCAATTGGGTTGGTAAGAAGGAAAATCGAAAACAAGGAAAAGATTAGTAACAACACTAAGTTATAATTCACTTTCTAGCATAATCTAATTCACACTAGAGACTCCCATTCCAACCGCAACTTCTATACTTTAAAAGAAGTAATTATGTTGGAGAACATAACGGAACATGGGTGTTATTTTGAGGAATCAAGCCTGCAAGGTTTCAAAGAAACTTTGACAGAAATTCGAAAAGCTGAAATCTTATCTTGATCTTCTGTTTTGTTCTTTTTGGTTTCGAGCACAGCTTTCACAACATGTGTGTAAAGCCTTTCAAGCTGCGTAACATTGTCACCTTCAGTGAGCTTCACCATTTCTGCTCATCACATGCAGCCATAGTGGTAGTGGCAGAGGTAGTGGCAACAGAAGGAGAATTGTCGTCCCTTGAGTTACCGGTTCCAGGATAGTGGTGGTACCATTTTCCTAGAGGTGTTCTAGGTATGCCAATGAAGGTTCTCTCCTTGACGATGATGACAATCACAATTATGCATGCCTAAATTTGTCTCTACTGAACCTTGATGATGATCGCTAATGCCACCTGTATAGAGAGAGAGATTGCAGTTTCTGGATAATATCAGTTTAACTCGAACAATAAATCATACTGATAAACATCGAATGAAGAAAGAAATATGAAATGCATATACTCGCTTGTTCAGTATCAAGACTCTTCTTTGGGCGCCTTAATGATTTGTAGCTTCGAGTCAGATTCACTTGCGGATGGACATTATGGAGCTGAGCACTTACTCTAGTAACACTTGTCGGTTGCACAATGGGCGCAAGCGGGAAATCCAGGCCTTCAACGTTATCTGGCACACTCATTGGGCCCCCTGGGAGGCAATCTTATCACAAAACTTGATCAATCGTCGGGTCCATCTCGTGACAACATTCCTTGTACATGAATGTGAAGGTATAAAGTTAACAAGAAGAATCGAGATGAATAAAACAAGTGAAGTCTACTAACGATTCTAGCTCCGTCCTACTCTTTCCCATTGTAAGCCTACAAATGTGACTTAAAAGCACTTTTTAGTACTAGTGCAGATTTGTAACTAGTCGAGCAATTTTTTTATGTAATTTATAAATAAATAGGTTTCATCATGCATAAAATATACATAATTAACTCAAAAGTAATGAATCAGAAAAACATATCTCAACAAAAAGCAATTTTCCTAGATTTAAATATCGTACCTTTGCATTTGTCAAAATCGATTCAAAGATTTACATTGAATGCTCGAACACGTGATATAACGCCATGCATCTACATGTCCGTGAAGTTGAGTAGCCACGTCCGTGGGATTTTTGAACTACGGTCCGATAATTTGGTGCCTCCTCCTCCAGGACAAGATCATGAAAAGCACCGAAGCGTTTATCATATAGAATCCTGCACCAAATAAGAGCAGGCATAACTACAAGTTCTCATTATGGTACAACAATATAGAAGGATCAGGATATTAGAATATTTTGTTTTAAGCTGACCACATGCCTGAATTTTATCCATAGGAAATTTTAGAACAAAAACAACTTAACTAAGTACACAATTATTGTCTCACGCTCCCGATGTAAGCATAAGCTATAAGGAGGCAAAATAAGTTAAGCAAATACTCACAGTTTTTAACCAAAGCTGGAATTGAGGCAAATACAAAATAGAGAGTGGGGTTCTCTTTGCTTCACCAAAGATATGCACCAGTGCTTCTTCCGGTGTTTTTGCACTGGGTCTGCGAGAAGAGAAGGAAGCCCTAAATAATGAACAGGGAACTTTTCCAGTTCATGCAAAAAAGCAGGCCCGATATGGTCCTGTAAAACTAAACGTTGTAAGTAAAATCAGATAGTGTCACTATCAGTATCAGTAAATTAACATATACAAGGTCACGTGGACAGATTTTTGTGAGGTTGCTGGAGAAATCATTGGGATTAGAAGCTCCATCGGCTTGCACAAATGAAGACCCGATCGATAGCTCTTTCTACAAGGTAGATAGGCCAATGATAGCAGTTAGAATACCACGAGAAGGATGGGAAGGATACTTCAGCTGCAAATACAGTAAAACTTTTCAGAATATTACATTGAAATAATGGAGAGAAAAATAGCTCAGAATCTGGAAATCCTGGAACTATAATTTTTACACGGGTTATTTTATCCACAAACCTGAGCACGTAACCATTTTCATAAAAGCTCCAAGGGTTTCATCATAAACGCCAAACAAATGATTCTCCACCACCAACTAAAGCCAAAAATCTGTAGCACAAACCGCACCACCAACACTTGCTATTACCACCAACAGAATCACCCACACCATCAACACCACACACAAACAGTTGAAACACCACAAAACTAAAATCAAAAGAAACCTATGCTTTAAAACTATATCAAATACAGTAAACAAAAACAAAAATTGCAAGTCTTCACAGAATCAAGCAATAATAGCAAAAACAAAACCGAGCAAAAAGATTAGGGTTTATACCTTGTGAAGTCAGGCTTTGATAATTGAGATGGATTAGGTTTGAAATCAGCTTGATTCAGTGATGAGATGTTGTTTCAATATGCATTCGTAACCTCCCTTCCACACGAGAAACGAGCGAGCTTATATAAGATCTGGGTTTGGTATTGATTTTAGGAGCAAAAATAAACTAAATCTAGGTTACAAAAGAGGGGTTTTCTTTTAGATCTGATACATGAGATTTGATTTTGAGATGGTGTTAGGATTAGTCTTTGAATTGTGGGGTTTTCTTTTAGATCTCATATACCGTTTTTGATTTCTGCTTTTCCAATTGAAATCATCACAAAATTTGGTAGTTGTTCTTGGTTTGGGAAAGAGGGACTGAGTCACCGAGAGATAAAGAGGAGATTTCTGGAGAGAAGAACAAATAACTGATAGGGTGTAGAATACATCCTATTTATTATCTATTGTTTATGCTTTCTTTACTATTTTTCTTGTAAATTATGTATTTTACGCTTGTTTTGAGTTTTATAGCTACTTTGGAGTCGCACGGAGGAAAAGAAGAAGAAATTACTCTATTTGAGAAAAAGGGCAAAATTGTCATTTCATGGGCGAACACTATCTGGAGCTAAGTCGAGGTTAAGGGGCAACTCTTTTGGGAGGAGTGCTAAAGACAGACCAGCTGAGGATAAGGGGCTTGAAACTTGGTTAACCCTTATCAAGTACCGGTGCAAATATCCATCCCCAATCTATAACCCTATGAGAGAGTTTTCTCTCATTCACACGAAAATGGTAAAGGAAAGCAGTCATGGCTGCTTTGTTGAATCCGAGAGATTGAGATCGATAAGTGGAAAATCGTAAGAAGACATCGATGAATTCAATGGAGAAGATGGTGGTGCTTGTGCAAGTAGTCGAATCAAAGTAGTATTGTTGTTGAACAACACAGAAGGAATGAAACTGAATTGAGAAATTGAGAAGAATAATTAGGTCAGCTGAAGAACAAAAGGAAATTGGTGGTCTCTGAAATTGAAGTTTAAGATGGGTAAACTCGATCCGAGTTTGTGATGATTTCAATCGATAGAAAAGTTAGGGTTTGCTGTTTCTGAAAACCAGATGAAAATTGAGACGTTGTTGTTGTTCAAAATCGAACACGAGATGGGTTTATTGGCATGAATCAGAAATTGAGTTGATTGGGAGTCTCATTGGTGACGCATCGAGAATTGGTTGTGGTGGTGATTGAATGGGTAAACTCAATTTGAGTTTGTATTGATTGGAGAGAATGGTTGTTGCTAGTGGGATCTCTTTGTTGCTCTACGAGTTCGAATAAGAAGATGTAGAGATGGGTTTCTCGAAATTATCAAGAATCGGAAGAAGGAACCGATGGAGCTGCCATTAGATTCAAGATGGGTTTGTGGTTATGAATCGAGTTGGTTGCGGTTGTAGTGAGGAGTTGGTCTCGTCATTGATTCAGAGATTAGGATGTGGTGGATGTGTGGTCTGCTGATATGGATATGGAGTTGGAATCAATGATGGGAATTATTTACAGGTCTCTTGAGTTGTTATGTGAGCAGCTGCTGTTGGTGGTCGAAAACAAGGAAGTAATGCTGCTGCGAATGGCTTACAAGGGCTGTAAGAAGAAGGGGTTTCAGATGCTGGGAGCAGCAAAGCAATGGACCTCGGATATATGTCTTGCTAATCTTTGGAATTGCCGCTATATCTTTGAGATGCAGAGACCGGCGGTGAAATTGGTATTGATCATTTGCAGGAGCAGTCGAGAATGTAGAAAATGGGAAGTGATTGCAATGCATGATATCCCTTAAGAAGTGGTATAGACCGTGTGCTTATGAGTCGGGTAATGGTAGAGGAAACATGGCCGGGAAGAGTCAAGTTGGAATCGAAGCCGCTTAGATGAATATGAGATGGAAGAGTGATGACCGAGTTGAACAACCGCAGCGAGAGAAGGTCAAGACGGATGTGGTGTCTACAATGGATGTTTGCAAAGCTATGATTTTTTGAGGTGATTGCGGGGTTGTTTGAGCTATTGTTGCTACAAATTAGAAGGTCATGGTAATGGCAATGAGATGCGGACTAGCAGGAGGCTTTATAAGGCAAGATATGGAGTCATTATGTGAGAATAGATAAATGCTTAGGCTTGCGTTCAAAGTGTTTTTGCAACCGCTAGCCAGTTGTGAAGAAGGTATAGCCATCATGGTCGGAAGCACAATGATTGTGCAATGAGCTGCGCCAGGTGCAAATGGCTCAGGGCCAAGGTCACTCGGCTCAGTGGTCTGACTAGCCATCTAACTCGTCTGTCTGACTCAGACCTGACTCAAATGACCCACCTTGACTCGGTTGAGTTGAACTGAGTTGAACCGGTTTGAACTGAGTTGACCCGGCTGACTCTCCTGACCGTTTTGACCCGTTTGACCGGTGACCGGGCGGACTTTGCCGGTCACCTGAGAAACTTTCCGGTGACTTTTCCGGCCGGATTCCAGCCATAATACCAGCTTTCCGGCGACCAAAATTACATATTTTTGTGTGGATTCTTCTCATGGGTGTGAAGACTTGGACTTGGAATTGGATGGAGAATTTGGCTCAAATTTGGAGAGAGAAGATGGAAGATGAGAAAGACTTGAATTTGGAAATTGAATTATTAAAGGAAAGGGATTCTATTCCTTGGAAGATTTGGAGAACATTGAAGCCTATAAGTAGAGAAGTTCTCTACACACTTTTACATATCTTTTACATATCTTACACATCTCTCTACACACACAACACTTCTCTTTTCTTTATTCTTTGTGTGAACTACTTAACATGAGTAGCTAATTTTATTATTGATTGAGGATGAATTCCTAGTTCTTAATACATGATTTGAGTTTTGTTTCAATTCTATCTTGAAGTTTTTCACATGATTATCGTTTGTTTTTACTAATAGGAATGTGTATTCATTCATTCATGATTGATAGATTGTTTAGAGTGCACGCTAAATTGATTTGTTAATTTGATCTAAAGCTAGTGAAAGTTAGGGGATAAGTAATCGTTTCTTGACTCTTTACATAAGTAGCAAACACGAGACCTTGCGGAGGGATTCCGTGGAGCAATTGTGTGTGAAAACAACGTTAGCAAGTAGACCTTGATCTAAGAGTCTAACTACTAATATTGACCTAATAAGTTCATAAATCTTAATGCCTTTATTTAAATTACATCTAGAGTGATCTACTACTAGGTGGTTTGGTAAATAGAATCCAGTGAGTCGAGAACTTCCGTATCCGGGGTGATACAAGGGATTTAGGGGTTTAGCAGATCTAGTCGCTTTACCTACGGTTGGTGGTAATCTGTGACTAATAACAAGTAGAAAAGAACATAACTTTAATCATTGTTTTGCAACGAAGAATGATTCCTTGATCTTGTCTCTCTTATTGATTTCAACTTTATCTTTTAATTGCTTTGTTTATTTTCTTTTGCTTTATACATCCCCCTTTTGTGACAATTTTTACAACTAGAATCTCTTGCTCCTCGTGGGAACGAACTTGACTTCCATTATATTATTTTTAATTGAGTGGAAATAAGATATTAATTTGATTGCACCTACGACACGCATCAATAACTTATGAGATTAAATGCCCGTAGAAAAAAAAATCAAAAAATTAACAAATAAAAAAGGGACAACCGTATATTACAAAAAAAAAAACGAAGAGTGTACAACGTTTATACGCGTCGGACATACGTTGCACCATTAGTTTGTTTTGATAAATGAAATACAAATAATTTGTGCAACGGATAAACTGGTGCACAACGGATATTAACGTTGTTTACTGTGCAACATTTATATCCGTTGTGCACCTCCGAAAATGAAGCGTTGCTAAAACCAGGATATGGTGTAGTGCACGTTTTTTTTTCTTATTCCCTCCTTTTCCACGTTGTTTTTTCTTCCTTAGTTATGATGATTTACTTTGGTTTATTTTACAGGTATGATAGGTAAGATTTATACCGAAAAAGGTTTGGATAAACAACCCGACTAAAACACGAGGTGAATAAAAAATCATTACCTTCGCTTCCATTACGAATCTTGAAATAAAACAGAAGCATGAGAAGGGAGAGAATGAATTCTCTCATGGAAATCAGGCATAAGTTTTATCTTTTATTTGATTATCAATTGGTTTTTTTTTTTTTAAACACCTTTAGTTTCATTCTGATTTTACAATTAGTTATTTGGGTTGCTACAAAACCCTAATTTAGAATGGGATTTAGCTTTTCGTGAGTTACACCAAGCACATCCGCAGTTGTAAGACTCAAATATTGTTGATCTCCTTATATTAAAAAAAATCCGGGAGTAGGGTAGGAATGGAGCTGAAGATGAAGCCGCAGAGGCAAAGCGAAGAGCAAGAATGGTGAGTTCACATACACTATGGTTGAATGTTTAATTGCTTTTAGTTTAATTGTTGCAATAATATGACTTTGATTTTATATATTGTTGCCTACTATAGTTTATTTGAATCTCGAACACCAATCTGATACAAGAGCTACATTCATGGGTATAATATTTATGTGATTTTTGGTGGATATGCATGACTTTCTGTTAGAGCACTGCTCGATCGAACTCGCAAGCGTTGCTATCTCAAGCTAGTTTGTCAAGTTTAGTTGATCAAAACTATATATTTGATTTCTAGTCTACTTATAGCTATGTCTCGGATTAGGATAAAAGTGTAGTTGAGCTTTAGACTTCACGGCGTTCACCAATTGAAGAAGAAGATCTACTGAAGAGCTTGGAGGAACTTCATCAACAAAAGGTATGTTTCTTAATTTCTTAATATTCATTTTTTGTTTTGTTAAGATCAATATTCATGTCCTTGGTATGCTTAAGCTGCTAAATTACACACTGGCTCCTAAAACTGGTTCACTTCTCTTATGTCTTCTCAGTGTTTTCTTGAATCCATTCGTGTTAATGGCATACTTTTCTCACAAGGATCTTGATAGGTTTTTAAAAATTAGCGTTGGAAATGACATTCTGCAATAAGACTGAGAGATCAATTGTCTCTTTTAATAGGCTTTTCTGTGAGTGCTTTTAGAAGGCTTTTTGGTGAATTAGGGCATATATACCCAAGAGATTTGAGGGAAAATGTGTCTATCTTACAATTGTGAACTTCAATTGGGAAACACTTATATCCAATAGAAACTTCTGTTTTTTTTGTTTTTTGTTTTTTTGAATCCAATTGGTGTTCGGTTTTACTACAAGGGAGTAAAGAAGTTGTAGGCTGTCAAGTATCAAGACGTGGCGTTTTTTGATCTGTACGTGATCCAGTGGTCACATAACCCTTGATGTATCGACAGTTTTTTTTTCTTCAGAACTCTCTCACGAGTACTACCACCAGGAACCATAAATGCTGCAAATGCAATAGTAGTAATGAGACGTGTAGTTGATAGAGTAGGATTACAATAAATCCTTTTAGTGTTAGATTTTTTTATTTTGGATTACTATTCCCATTTTTTTATTTTGGATTACAATAAGTTGTGGTACTTCTAATTGGTGTATGTTTAATTTGAGAGTAAGTAGGATTACAATAAATCCTTTTAGTGTTAGATTTTATTTTATTTTTACTATTCTCATTTTTATATAGTTGATTATCTATTTTATAACATTACCTATCTTTTTTGTTAAACGCTTCAAATTGATAAATTCACTAGCACCAAAACATAATTATCTCTACAAGATATTCCAGCCCATGCATTTACACCTAGTATGTATAATTTAAATTATTCATAAACATCAATTACTTAACAGTGTTAAATAACCCTTAGCACGTGATTTAAAGAAAAACATACATCCTCATCCTATTTCATCTAAAGATTACAAATTGAATAATCTAATGGCTAGTATGTTATTACACATATTCTACGTCCTTTCCACTATCATTTCTTTTGTTCTTCTCCGTTCCTACAACTATCATTCCCAAATTTTACTAGTGAAGAATCTTAGATGAAATAGAAAGTTAATTGGAAGAAATATATCGGTTGGGTTACTTAGAGTTTTGGGTAAGGTTGTAACTCGAATTTAAGCAATAAAAAAAACGAAGTTTTGAACTTAAAAATCAATGGAAATTGATGTATATGTCGTTGGTTTAGGTTCCGAGAAGGGTGTAGATTTTGAAGGTTTTAAATTTCGTGAATGATTAAGGGTATTGGGTTTGTTTAAAAATTGAATATACAGGGATGGATATGATCTAACAGGGAAAATATGGTAGCAAACATGCCATCATCCACCTCACATCCACAAGGTGTTTGAAAAATATACCATAAGAAACCTCTCTTGTTCTCACTACCTTACCTAGGATCGACCCACTTGAGCAATAAAGACATATTTATCTAATTCCAAATAAATTTAGAAGAATAGAAACTCACTGGCCTAAAGTATATCTATTACCAAACGGATTTGTTGAACATTTTTATGGACATGGAGAATCACCAACACAATCACTTCCTGAGGTACATGTTGGAGTCCGATTCCAAACCTCGTTATAGCTTGGTGTTGTCGGGTTGGGTATTTCTCCCTTTGAAGGGGATACTACAACATGCAGTTTCCTGTGTTATCGCATTATGTCGTTATGGAAAGTTAATATTCACATTCACAAAAAGCTCATATCTATACGTGGAATTGAAAAACAATAACAAGGTAAACAAAACACCAACATATGATTCATTAGATAATAAAGAGGCGTCTTCTTAGATAATGAAGAGAGAGTCATAATTCCTCTTGGAGCCATTAGGAGGAACTACAAACATACCTAAAAGCGCATAAAACAAAAAAAACTGAAGGAATAGTATATTACAATACAAAAGCAAAACAATCACATATAACCTAACCAAGAGATTATATCATCCACTGGAGGAAGAGTAACCATTTGGAGTAGTAAGTAAACTCTAGTTGTTTCTAGAGCAGAAGTTTCTGAGAATGCCCTGGGCTTCAAGCTTTAAAGTTTCCTTTCCGAGCTCAATCTGCTCTCTATATGCAGTGACAGCAGCAGCCGAGGCAGCAGCAGAGACATTTTCGAGCCCCACATCCAAAAACCTACCAAATTACACCATTAATTCGTCCATGTAATCTGGCTCATCCTCGGCCACCATATGATCATTGTCATCATCATCATGACCACCTTCTGGTTCATGATCCTCAAGGTCCAGCTCATCACTGTCATCAGCAACAACAAACTTTCCTTTCTTACCTGTAAGTTCTGTAAGTTTTCCATACTTTTTTCTTAACAATTCACCAGTACGATTACATAATATTTTACTGTAATAAAAGTCCCTCATGATAGCATAAGCTCGGCCTTTTCGAAATCAGTGCAAGCAACTTTAGACTTTCTAATGCTGGTTCCAGCCTGGAAAAACAATAACATTTGAGAAAACATATACATGGCCAAGCCTTGCATGAACTAGATTAATGGACACACATAAACATGAAAACTTTAAAACTTACTTCCATCTAAACCATAAATCAGTAAACTAAACACTATTTATACAATAAACAATACACAGGGACTGAAATTGTAAATTAGTATCTGCACATGCTTCTAATTCAGATTATAATGAATAATCAACTACACACATGATATTGTATCTAATAAACTACTAAATCAGGTCTATGCTCCAAAATACAAGTCTAACAAAAACACCAATAATGACATGTAAACTATGAGTGACAAAAATAAATCATGGACCTATAAAACTAGAAAAATTATAATCATACAAAACCTCTTAATAAAAACCCAAAGAAAAGTAAATAAGCAATAAACGGAGGTTTTACCTTCTCTTTTCTCCCTGTTGTGGCTTCCATTGGAATTACAGAGGAGGTTTCGAGTGGTACAGAAGGAGGCTTCCGGTGAGCAAAAAAAAAGAGATGAGGTTTAGGAGGTTTCGAGTGAAGGAGGCTTCCAGTGAAAAAAAGATGAAGGAGGTTTATAACTTTAAATATCACGAATCCGATGTTTTTAGGGTTTCAAGTTCTTATGGGCTTGGCTGGAGAGGTGGACCTCCAACAAGAAATGGGACTGGCTTTTAGGCTTGAGCGTTTGTAACTTTGTAGACACCTGGTTTAAGCTTAAATGATTAGTTTAGACCTAATTTATCACCTCGATCGAAGTAGGCAGTGAAAGGAAAGGTTGTAGGGCATTTGGGGGTGGCTCAAGCTGTAGTTCCGCCCCTGATTCTATAAGACACCAGCCACCAGGGTAAACCTCTTGATGAGGCAAGCATATGTCTAATTTACATTTTGATGAAGATTTATTCATAAACTGATTTGATGTTTTCGTGAAAAAAAAACAAAACCAAAACAAAAAAAAACAAAACCAAAACCAAAACGAAAAAAAAAATTACCATCTAAGATAATTTTAAGATCTTTAGAATCGAATAGACTCATATCTCTTAGTGGATTATAAACCCTAGAACTGGTACAAACTCTTATGAGAACAACCACAAAGAGATTGTGAGATTTGTGAGAAAACCTGAAGAAGATCTTAGAGTCGGATCTTACAAATTCTTTGTGAGATTAAATTTGCAAACCGTGGCTTAATTTTCATGAATTGATTCTTGTATAAATACTTTGTAAGATTATGAATCAATCCGATTTTGTTTCAATTTGTTTATATATATATTACTATAAGATAGTGAACAATTGAACAACTCTATTTGAAACACAATTAGATTCATTTGATTATCTTTCATTATTGATTGATCATCATATTCGATCTAGAAGTGTTAGATGAATAAGGCTAAGACAAAAATGTTCATATAGCTAACTTCGGTTAGCTATTATTGAGCCAACTCAGTATACACGTTTAGGTACGGTTACCCATATCTAAATATAAGTATATTTCATTTGTGTGTAACAAGCTAAGACCATCTAACGGTGGAGATTAATTGCATAATTTCTAAGCAGACTTAGCTTGAATCTTAAATCAGGATTTCATCTAACGGTGAATATTGAATGCTTTGTTACTAAGCTATCTTAGCTTTGATTGTAAGCAACCATGATTTGAAAGATTATATAAGGGAGAACTCTAGCAACTTGAAAACCTAATCCCGACACTTTCTTGTGTCCTAGTTGCAAACTAAAGTCGATTCTCTTTAACCTAGGTTTTTCCAAAACCATTATAGGTTAACAACTTGAAGACTTCATTGGGGATTCGTGCAGCCAGATCCAACTATTTTCTCTATAGTTGTGTATTCTGATCTTACTTGTTCTATCGTATTGAATTTTATCTTCTCTGAGATTTACTCGAGATTTATCTCTGATAGGTAAGATATAAAAAGTAATCACAATAGTTCTTCGTCTCAGACTCTTGCAATTCCGTAATAACTTTTTCTGTTAATCAGTTGGGTTATTGTGAGGTAATTGATATTTCTAGGATGCTCTTCGGGAGTATAAGACCGGATTATCAATTGGTTCATGTTCACCTTGATTTCTAACAAAAGATGGAATAAAAACCGAATAAATAATAGACATATCTGTGGGAGACAAATTTGTTTATAAGTCTTCGACTTTGGGTCGTAGAAACTCTTAGTTGTGGGTAAGATCAGCTAAGGGAATCATGTGCGCAGAATCCGGCGTAGTTCTACAGGCGTAAAGAACGCGACTGTACCTTAATCAGTGTGATACTTGGTTAGGGCTCAACTACATTCCAGTCCAAAGTTAACTTGTAGTAGGTTAGTGTCTGTAGCGGCTTAATAAAGTGTGGTGTTCAAAGATGGAAAGGTCCCGGGTATTTCTGCATTTGCGGTTTCCTCGTTAACAAAATTTCTGGTGTCTGTATTATTTCTTTTCCGCAGTATAATTGTTTATATAATTGAAATATCGCATGTTGTGCGTAGTTCAATCAGTTGATAAATCCGACCATGTTTGTTGGATATAACTTAATTGACTCTTGGGCGTTGGTCTTTGGCACCGTCCAAGTTATTTCACATATCAATCAGGCTCACAGATTTCTAAGCTTGCGATAATTATATTTTGTAGTTAGTAGGAAAACAACTTCTCAACTAATTATACTTTGTATGGTAAGCTTGCAGTGTGTAGTATTCTTTCGGGGAAAGCCGGAAAACAATCCTTTCTGTTCATGAGAAGAAAGGCGAGCGTTGATGCAGCTTTACAAGATTAAATCCAATTGGAACCAAAACATTTCACAGTAATAGGTAATGTTCTGTGTCAGTTGTAGATGCATATCTATGTTTCTTAATTTCTTAATATTCATTTTTTTTAATTAAGCTCAATATTCATGTCCTGGGTATGCTTAAGCTGCTAAAGTACACATTGGTTCCTAAAACTGGTTTACTTCTCTTATGTCTTCTCAGTGTTTGCTTAAATCCATCTGTGTTGATGGCATACTTTTCTTACAAAGAGCTTGATAGGTTTTTAGAATATTAGCGTTTGAAATGGCATTCTGCAATAAGACTAAGAGATCAATTTTCTCTTTTAAAAGGCTTTTCTGTGACTGCTTTTAGAAGGCTTTTTGGTGAATTAGGGCATATATACCCAAGATATTTGAGGGAAAATGTGTTTATCTTACAATTGTGAACTTCAGTTGGGAAACACTTATATCCAATAGAAACTTTTTTTTTTTTTGAATCCAATTGGTGCTCGGTTTTACTACAAGGGAGTAAAGAAGTTTTAGGGCTGTCAAGTCTCAAGACGTGATCCGTATGTGATCCAGTGGTCACGGAACCCATGCTGCATCGACAATGTTTTTCAGAACTCTCTCAAGAGTACTACCACTAGGACCATAAATGTAGCTGCAAATGCAATAGTAGTAATAAGACGTGTAGTTGATAGTTTAGGTACTTCTAAATGCAATAGTAGTAATGAGACGTGTAGTTGATAGAGTATGAATACAATAAATCCTTTTAGTGTTAGATTTTTTTTATTTTGGATTACCTATTCCCATTTTATTTTTTTTGGATTACAATAAATCCTTTCCTGTGTAGTTGATAGTTTTGGTACTTCTAATTAGTGTATGTTTAATTTGAGAGTAAGTAGGATTACAATAAATCTTTTTAGTGTTAGATTTTTTTTATATTTTACTATTCCCATTTTTCATCGTTGATTATCTATTTTATAACATTACCTATCTTTTCTGTTAAACGCTTCAAATTGATAAATTTACTAGCACCAAAACATAATTATCTCTACAAAATATTTCAGCATGTGCGTTAACACCTAGTATGTATAATTTAAATTATTAATAAACACCAATTACTTAACGGTGTTAAATAACCCTTAGCACGTGATTTAAAGAAAAATATATGGCCACATCCTATTTCATCTAACGATTACAAATTGAATAATACAATGGCTAGTATGTTAATACACATATTCTACGTCCTTTCCACTGTCATTTCTTATGTTCTTCTCCGTTCCTGCAACTATCATTCCCAAATTTTACTAGTGAAGAATCTTAGATGAAATAGAAAGTTAATTGGAAGAAATATATCGGTTGGGTTACTTAGAGTTTTGGGTTAGGTTGTAACTCGAATTTAAAAAATAAAACAACGAAGTTTTGAACTTTGAACTCAATTGAAATTGATGTATCTGTCGTTGGTTTAGGTTGTAGAAGGGTGTAGATTTTTAAGGTTTTAAACTTCGTGAATGATTAAGGATATTGGGTTTGTTTAAAAATTGAATTTGCAGGGATGGATAGGATATAACAAGGAAAATATTGTAGCAAACATACCATCATCCATCTCATATCCACAAGGTGTTTGAAAAATGTACCATAAGAAACCTCTCTTGTTCTGATTAATTACCTTACCTAGGATCGACCCACTTGAGCAACAAATACATATTTATCTAATTTCAAATCAGTTAAGAAGAATAGAAACTCACAGGCCTAAAGTATATCCATTACCAGACGGATTTTTTGAAAATTCTTATGGACATGGAGAATCACCAACACAATCACCTCCTGAGGTACATGTTGAAGTCCGATTCCAAACCTCATTATAGCATGGTGTTGTCGGGTCGGGTATTTCTCCCTTTGGACGGGATACTACTACATGCAGTTTCATATGTTATTACATTACGTCGTTATGGAAGCTAATATTAAAATTCACAGAAAGCTAATATCTGCACGTGGAATTGAAAAAACACTAACAACGTAAACAAAACACCAACAGATAATTCATTAGATAATAAAGAGGAGTCTTCTTAGATAATGAAGAGAGAGTCATAATTCCTCTTGGAGCCATTAAGAGGAACTACAAACAGACCTCAAAAAGCATAAAAGAAAGAACTGACGGAAGAGTATATTGCAAAACAAAATCAAAATAATCACATAGAACCTAACCAAGAGCACATATCATCCACTGGAGAAGGGTAACCATTTGGAGTAGTAAGTAAACTCTAGTTGTTTTTAGATAAGAAGTTTATGAGGATGCCCTGGGCTTCAAGCTTTAAGGTTTCCTTTCCGAGCTCAATCAGAGTATGCAATGATAGTAGCTTGTGAGGCGACAACAAAGACACTTTCGAGCCACACATCCAAGAACCTACCAAATTCCACCATTAACTCGGCCATGTAATCTGGCTCATCCTCGGCCACAATATGATCATTGTCATAATCATCATGACCACCTTCTGGTTCATGATCCTCAAGGTACAGCTCATCACTGTCATCATCAATAACAAACTTTCCCTTCTCACCTGTAAGTTCTGTAAGTTCGCCATACTTTTTTCTTAACAATTCACCAGTACGATTACAGAATACTTTACTGAAATAGGGTTCCCTCATGATACCATAAGCTTGGCCTTTTCGAAATTAGTCCAAGCAACTTTAGACTTTCTAATGCTGGTTCCAGCCTAGAAAAACAATAACATTTGAGAAAACATATACAGGGACAAGCCTTGCATGAACTATATTTATGGATACATAAGGGGGAAAAAAACACGATATTTCATTCATACACACTTAAACATGAAAACTTTTAAACTTACTTCCATCTAAACCATAAATCAGTAAACTAAACATTATTTATATAATAAGAAATACACACAGGGACTGAAATCGTAAATCAGTTATCTGCATATGCTTCCAATTCAGATTATAATGAACAATCAACTATGCACATCATATTGTGTCTAATAAACTACTAAATCAGTTATATGCTCCAAAATACAAATCTAACAAAACACTAATAATGACATGTAAACTATGAATGACAAAAATAAATCATGGATCTATAAAACTAGAAAACTTATAATCATACAAAACCTCTTAATAAACACCCAAAGAAAAGTAAATAACTAATAAACAGAGGTTTTACCTTCTCTTCTCGCCCTGTTGTGGCTTCCATTGGAATTACAGAGGAGGTTTCTAGTGGTACAAAAGGAGGCTTCCAGTGAGGAAAAAAAAAGGTTTAGGAGGTTTCGAGTGAAGGAGGCTTCCAGTGAGGGGGAAAAGATGAGGTTTATAACTTTAAATATCATGAATCTTATGTTTTTAGGGATTCAAGTTTTTATGGGCTTGGCTGGAGGTTGGACCTCCAACAAGAAATGGGACTGGCTTTTAGGCTTGAGTGTTTGTAACTTTGTAGACACCTGGCTTAAGCATAAATGATTAGTTTAGACCTAATTTATCACCTCGACCGAAGTAGGCAGTGAAAGGAAAGGTTGTAGGGCATTTTGGGGTGGCTCAAGCTGTAGTTCCGCCCCTGATTCTATAAGACACCAGCCACCCGGGTAATCCTCTTGATGAGGCAAGCATATGTCTAATGTACATATTGATTAAGATTTATTCATAAACCGATTTGATGTTTTCTTTAAAAAAAAAACGACGAAAAAAGAAAGAAAAAAAAAAAAGAAAACGACGAAAAAAGAAAAAAAAAATTAACATCTAAGAGAATATTAAGATCTTTAGAATCGAATAGAATTATATCTCTTAGTGGATTATAAACCCTAAAACTGGTACAAACTCTTATGAGAACAACCACAAAGAGATTTTTTGTGAGATTAGTGAGAAAACCTGAAGAAGGTCTTAGAGTCGGATCTTACAAATTATTTGTGAGAAAACCTTACGGCCCCAGCCTCGGCTCAACCTCTTTTTTTAGTCTTAAGTGTACGTACTTTTTTAAGGTATACTTTCAATAACACATTGAAAAAGATTACAACTATGACATATATAAAAAATCAAAAGTGCAAAAAAACAAAATAATACCAATTTCAATCAGGCGTTTGGCTTATCACAAAGGCAGCGTTTTTTTATATTAGCTAGAGATATTAAACCCATAGATGATAGAATGAATCTTATGGCTGAGCGAAGCTTGGGTTTAAGAACATAAGCTAAGCCAACAATTCAGAACCAACATGCAATTAAGCAGCAAACTACGAAATCTGACTATATTCTTGCAACCCTCATTAGTATTACTCGCAAAATTATAAGTAGGAGTACTGGTACTAAAAACTACGTCACTATTTAATCCACATTAGTGAATCATGACACATGCATGTAGGAAGGAAAGCAATCAAGCATGAAAGCTAAATATGTGTTCCTCTAAGGATTGTATCGATTATTACTCACCTAAATATGATCTTGACTACAGAGAACCTTCAAAGTTTTCTACAATGAGCCACCATGGTGAATCTCAAAACCTGACTCATTTAATTGTTAATCCCAAATTCATAGAATAAACGCAACAAATTTGCTCAAAGATTAGTTGTAAGGGTAAAGGAACTGAACCATATCTACAGGATAGAAGGTGCTTATCCAAAATTTACCGAACTGCATGCTTCAACACTTTTGTCTATGATAAAACTCGTGATAATAGAAACAAAACATAACCAACAATATGAGTACTTTTTTCTCGTAAATAAAAAAACAATACAGTCCCATTTTAAGATCCAATTTACTCGTTTAGCAAGATTTTGCTTTCAAGGGCACTATAAGACTGTCACTGAATTGTGATATCATTAGTGCATTCTCATTTTTTTACTTCTATATATCTATCATGGTGCCCATATTCTCATATATCATACACAACAAACCGGATGCTAACCATCACAAATATCAACTGAGAAAATTAATTAGCATAATAATCAAGTTCATGAAACTCAACGTAATCATAACTACATGATTGTTCAACATCGGTATCAAATGATAACCTAACTCAGTTTGGTGTTGCTTGCACATTAACCAACACCTCTAGTTTTTCCAACTGATAAATGGTACATACCTGCAAGTTATATGTAAACAACCATCCTTCCTTTTTACACCTGCAAGTTATATTTACAAAGAAGGGAATGTTCACCATCCTTAGGTAATAATGGTATACCTCCATCATAAAGGATGTGAACCTAGATATGATCCTTGGACAATACTATTGTGTTCGACTAAAACAATAAGTTATTACGATCTGGGTAGTCGGAATACAAAATAAATATTCTTTTTGTTGAATATCTTGTATTTCTACTTCTAAGCAATTGAATTCTAATCATGGCCATTTATATGAAAAACTTAAAATAATTTTTAATATTAAATTCATATAACAAGAGAATTATAATTCCAACGGAACTTCGTTGCACTCATTCGTTATCGTTGAATTGGATGCGCCTAATCCTAAGTTCAACCCCTCCACAGGTCTTACCAAAAACTTAGAAAAAAAATAGATTTACAAATCTTTAAGTTCAGTTCATACAATCTTACGAAACTTCCTAAGCTCACATATTAATGATACTAGTCCTAGTGGTTGAGGGTTGCCGAAATCCCTATTGAATAACGACAATAATCTCCTCTCAAAGATGAGAGAATACGTCACAATTTCACCACTAGGACTATAATCATCATGCTTACTGAGAATCAAACTTCTTAAGTTCGGTTCATACAAACTTATAAAAATTTCGAAGTTCACAAATTAAACAAAATAGTCCTAGTGGTTCAAGGTTGCCGAAGCCATGTTGATTAACGACAACAATCTCCTCTTAAAATAGGAGAATAAACCACAATTTCACCACTATGACTTTTATATATTATCATTCTTACGGAGAATTAATCTAAAACAAAATCAGACTTACAAAACTCCCTAAGTTTAGATCATAAAAAACTTACAAAACTTCCTAAGTTCACAAATTAAACAAACTAGTCCTAATGGTATAGGGTTGCCGAAGCCCTGCAAGTTAACGATAGAAAATCCTCTCAAAGAAGAGAGAATGAGTTACAAGTAGCTTTTTCCAATCACCACTAGGATTATTACTATCATGCTCATAGAGAATCAATCAAGAACAAAACCAGACTTAAGAAATTCCCTAAATTCAAATTTTAAAAACTTACAAAACTTCCTAAGTTCACAAATTAAACAAACTAGTCCCTGTGGTATATGGTTATCGAAGCCCTGCAAGTTAACGATAGAAACATCCTCTCAAAGAAGAGAGAATGATCTATAAGTACCTTTTGCAAGTCACCGCTGATGAGTTATAAAAATATGCCGCAAGTGCACGCTGTCGATTAGACAGTATACAGATGCGGTTCGTTCTACAGGGACTAAAATTGTTGCCTTTAATTTATAATAATAAATTCTAAATAAGTGAATTAAGAAAATATCAATAAAACTAATAAAATAAATGAATAGAAAATAAAATAACACTAGGTTTTTCGGATTCCACCGAATTAATCATGTAAAAGACCCATTTCATCTCTAAAAAGTACTCTTCTTATCACTCAAGACAATATTGAAATCAATCTCATGTCTCAGATTATACTAAAATAATAATCAATTACAACTTTTATGTTGTACTAAAAAGGTATAATTTCCTTCGCTTATTAAAGATCGGTAGCTGAAGACTATCCAATATGGTTTAAGAACGAAGTTTAATATGAAGAGAAATTAAATTAACATTTAAACCCAAAAGAAATATTTTATTAGAGATTAATAGAATTTCGTACATGATATAAATGAAAACGCAAGGGATACCAAATACATCCAACTTTTTCGTTTGGCAACCTATATAGACAAAACTTAACACACTTTCAAGTAGACCACCTCAATGATCCTTGACAATATGTATAAAGTTAATATCTCAGTATTTACTCTATCAGTATGTATATAGAAACAAGGTCTGTGAACCTGATTGTTAAGCATAGTACTTGGACGACCTCAAAAATCAATATCCAAGATCAATCTAGTCGTATCCAAATAATTCAATCGGAAGTCTGCCAACTGATTAAACTTGTATCTATATATAAAGATACAAATTCTACAAGAAACTAGTCTCGTAATTGATTACAATTAAGTTGACGTATCTACTTAGATTGAATATGTACAAACCTGTGTATATACAATTATAGAGACCAACAATATAATGCGGAAAAGGAAAAACACAAGGCACTAGAAATTTTGTTAACGAGGAAACCGCAATAGCAGAAAAACCCTGGGACCTTGTCAGATTTAACATCACAGTGTATTAAGTCGCTACAGACACTAGCCTACTATCAGACTTCGGACTGGAATGTAGTTGAGTGATAAGTGCTTATTTATGTAGGATCAGAATATCACGACATCAATACTTCGCGAGATTAATAAACGATAGCATTGCGAAAGTGTCGCAAGTGAGTAATATAAATGACGGAATGAATGACGATATCCAAAACACGAGATAGATGTGAAGACCTAGCGAGATTTAGGATAGTTGTGAGATTATATAATTGTACACTTGCGATATTTCGCAAGTCATTCCCGAAAATAAAGGACAGCTTGCATTTTGTCATCCAATGTGTAATACCCTATATAAGGAGTCGAGCGGGATTTGTTGAAGGGATCCTTTTTCGAGTGTTAAGCAAGTCATTAGGAGAGAGAAAGTTGGTAGTGATTGTAATTTCTTTAACTCTTTTCCATTCTATCTTGTAAACATTCAAGGAATTAATCAATAAAAATCATTATCGTTCATCTTCAAATGTCTTAGTTGTATGGATTCTTGTGAGGGGTGTAGTGTAGGATTTCCTGCAACTACATATTGGCGCTAGAAACAGGGAAAAATGAGGCATTTCAACATCAAAGTAAATCCGGAAAAATGTACCTTTGGGGTGGCATCTGGAAAAATTTTAGGATACATTGTGTCAAAGGAAGGAATACAAGTCGATCCAGAGAAAGTACAAGCAATTCGCGATATGCCGACACCAGCAACAGTGAAAGATGTGCAAAAGTTAAATGGACTATTAGCTTCGCAAGGAAGATTCATCTCGCGATCATCTGATAAGTGCAAGCATTTTTTCAACATACTCAAAAAGGGAGCGAAATTTAGATGGACGGATGAATGTGAAAAGGCATTACAAGGAATAAAAGAACATCTAATGGATATATCGATTTTACAAAAAGCAGAACCAGGAGAAGAGTTACTAATTTACCTTCATGACAACCTCGCATGCACTAAGCGTGATATTCTGCTGAATGGACGCAGGAGTTGAAAAGCCAATCTATTACATCAGCAAGACATTCAATGCCGCAGAGAAAAATTATTCAAAAATTGAAAAACTAATTTTGGCATTAGTTTACGCAACATTTAAACTTCGCATTTACTTCGAAGCACATACGGTTAAGGTAATGACAAAAGTACCAATTGAGTCGAGTAATGAAAAATTCAAAAAGGTCGGGAAGGGTTGAAAGATGGAATGCTCAAGTAAGTCATTGCAAACTCAAATATGAAATACTATCCTCACCCAAATCACAAGTTGTTGCAGATTTTTTAGCAGAATTCCCATTGGAAGGGGATGAAGCAGTGGAAGAAATGATGGATATAGAAGAAGAACATGGAAATCCAAGGGATTTATTAACTGAGCCAAACAGATGGGAAATATTGGTAGTTGGGTCATCAAATGGAGAAGGTAACGGAATTGGGATCATTGTAATTTCGCCAGAAGGCAATAAAATGGCTTTTTCTTTCAGATTGGAATTTGCATCTACCAACAATGAGACAGAATATGAAGCTATAATACATGCTTTGCGATTTGCAATAGAAACGAAATTGGAGAATGTGAGGGTTACCAGTGATTCCCAGTTAGCTATTCGCCAGATAAAAGAAGAATATACTACAAATGAATCATCCTTGAAAAAATACAAAAAGCTTGTTGAAGAATTGTCGGCGAAGATACCAAAAATAAAATGGAGACACATGCTTTTGCTTTTATATCAAGTATGATGACAGATCCAACTGCGAGATGCATAAAAATACAGACACTTCTATCACCATCAATCAACAAAGAGGAGGAGGAAGAAGCAGACGTAATGCTCATAGAACAAGGAACACAAAGATCCTATTGCGAGGATTGGAGAACAGAACTTCATGCTTATCTAATGAAAGGAGAAACGCCAAGAAATACATTAGAGATGCACAAATTAAAAAGCCGTGCAACAAATTATGAATTAAGAGACGGGGTATTGTACCGAAGATCCTTTAATGGACCCTCGCTTAGATGTTTAACACGAAAGGAAGGAGAAACAGTGTTAAAAATGTTACACAGTGGGGATGCTGGCAATCATAGTGGTGGAAGATCTTTAGCACACAAGGAGAAAATGCAAGGCTATAATTGGCCATATATGCATGAAGATGCGAAACAAATATCAAGACGTTGCGAAGACTGTCAAAGGCATGGAAAGAAAATACATGCACCAGGAGCACCATTAACCTCTTCAACAAGTGTATGGCCTTTTGGAAAGTGGGGGTTAGATATTGTAGGACCATTTTTACCAGTGCACGGGCGGAGGAGATATCCGATTGTCGCTACGCATTATTTCACGAAGTGGGCGAAGTAAAAGCAGTAAAACATATTCGCGATAAAGATATTTCTACCTTCATATTCGAAAACATAATATGCAGATTTGGAATTCCAGCACAGTTGGTATCTGACAATGGGAAGCAGTTTGAGGGACAAAATATAGAATTGCTACTTAATGCATTTCAAATAAAATGTGGGAAATCAACTCCTTTATACCCGAGAGCCAATGGACAAAGCGGAAGCAACAAATAAAACAATTGCAGATATCTTGAAGAAGAAGTTAGAAGGACATAATAAGGCATGGTGTGAACAGGTGCATAATGCAGTATGGGCTTACAATACAACAAGGCGATCGAGAAACTACGGGAATGTCACCATTTTGTCTAACATATGGAGTTGAAGCTGTACTTCCGACAGAAGTCATTATTCCAACAACAAAGAGAGAATCTTGGGAGAAAAATCTTAGCGCGGGTAACATTTTGGTTAAATTAGATGAATTAGAGGAAAATAGAGAAAGAGCACTACAACATATGGAGAATTACCAGCGAAGATTAGCCAGAGAATATAACAAACGTGTCAAGACACGCGAATTTCAACCAGGTGATATGGTATTGAGAGAAACACCAATATATCAGCGAGAAATTGGAGGTAAGTTGGCGAAAAAGTGGGATGGACCTTATATCATCAAGGAGATAGTTGGAACATGGGCATATAGATTAATGGACCCTGGGGGCAAAGATGTGGGCCAAAGATTGGATAGACCGTGGAATAGATTATATCTCAAGAATTATTACCCATAGAAGATGGAAGGAAAAGAATAGGTTGCGAAATATTGAATGAATGAAATGAAATGAATTCATATGAAAAGTTCTTGCAACAAATTGATTGCGAAATTGCATAAAATAAAGAAAGAATGTGCGAATATCTCGCAAATAAAATAACAAGAGATAATAAAAAATGAATGATTTATACGAATGGGACAAACCTTTATGGCGTAAGAGGCAAATGTAAGACCTAAAGTGCGTCATATAAGGGGGTATCTCTTGACATGGCTCAGGGAAAAGGTTACACCGCCCCTGGAACCTGAGTCATGAAAATTTGGGGTCAATAAAGCCCATCCGGGGAGATACCTTGGATTTCCAACTATATATATAAGGTTATACCCTGGTTGGACGACCGAGGGTCTCTTCCAAGGAGTGTATGACCAAGGCGCCGAGGTACACGGTTGAGCCAAGAGTGCACGGGGCATTTGAAGTGTCTCGGCCATTCTTGGCAAGTCTTGGCACATGCTTTGCACTCGGCCGAAGAAAACTCCACTTAGGGTGCAGTCTCGTAACCATAAGCCCTATAGGTATAAGGGATAAGAGGCTGCGAAAACAACTGGTTGTTGTTAAGACCAGGATACGAGGAGCTAGTCTTGTATGGCCGATGTACGCCTCCTTGAAGGGGCAACCACGGAGATGATAAGGGCGGCACCCTCCATTAGGGAGCTGATAAGTGTCAAAAGACGCAAATGTCATGAGGCTCTATTTTCGCAAGAAAATTTAGGCTTGTCATATTTGTGCGATGATCTGAAGAAGAGGCAATAATACTAACGCGAGGGTAAGACGAGATCAATGGGTCTTTACATGAAAGTGTAAAGACGTCCTGCGATTTCGTCGCAAGACGGCAATGTCACGGGGCTTCAAGTTCGCAAGAATTTTTAGGCCTGTCATATTTTCACAACAAAAACATCCTGCAGAGGCAATAATACTAAAGAAATGATAAGACAGGATCAATGGGTCATTACATGAAAGTGTAACGACGTCCTGCGATTTTGTCGCAAGACGACAATGTCATGGGACTTTATGTTCGCAAGAATATTTAGGCCTGTCATATTGACGCAAAAATGAGGGGTGGCAAAATAATACCTTTAACTAGGAAGGCAAAATAAGACCACACAAGAGCAATGATAAGGCAAGATCAATGAGTCATTACGTGAAAATGTAAAGACGTCCTGCGATCTTGTCGCAATGATGAATTTCAACAAAAATGAAAATAATGGAAAACCAAATAGCAATTATTAAATACCAAAAATTATAATCATTGAAAGAAAGAGTAATAATAAATATATGAACACATCTAAAAGATAGTTGAAGTACGTAAAGAAGTAACAGTACAAGAAGAAAAATTACAAGAGAAGGTCAATTCTCAAATATCGGTTTTTCACCAGAAGGAGATACTGGGTTTTCTTGACAACTTTATCCATATTTTCGCCGGATTATTATATTTCCACCAGATCCTCCTTCACCCGGATCATCGTTGACAGATTTACTAGGAGGATTGTCTCTTCATTTGCGAACTCTTCGCCACTATTGTAGTCATAATCATTTGTCGGGGAGGGTTAGGAACTTCATCATCACTTACTTCCGAGAGGTTCGACAGATACAAGATCAAGAGATTTAGATAGTAAAACATCATTCACAAGAACTTCGGCTTTAAGATGAAATTGACGAAGGAGTGCTTTCTGATAATTTATACTCTCTATATCTTACAGTCAGACATATAATCGAATCTTCTTTCTGCACGATCGCGAGAGCGAGCAAGGGAAGCAACGAGTATTCCATTTTCTTTGCGAATTTTTTGAATAGTCAGATTTTAGAGTGGCAATAGAGGAATGAAGATTTTTCTCAGAATCTGCAAAAGAAAAGAACATAGAAAATCATTCAGATTTTTGGAATTCGCAAGGAAAATATCACAAAATAACAAATAAATGAATTAAGGTAGTCAAATAATATGACTACCTTCATTTTGCAAGATAAGATATTGGTTTAAAGCCAAAGAAATATTCTCCAAATGATTCATGGCACTGTCAAAATTATCTCTAACCAAACCTTTCAGTCGAAATCGCAAGCTCTTTTCGTTAGAAACAAGTAAGGCGTTTTCCTTCTCAAGAGAAGAGTGGGATTCTTTTAACTTGGAATATTGATCCTTGAGTTGGCTTGTTTTTACACTTAAAGTTATTCTACCTTGGATAAGTTTATCCCTCTCATGTGATAACTTCTTCGAGTTTACTTCTCAGTGAACAGAGAGATCGTTCTTGTTCTTTACACATTTTTTGACAGACATCAAGTTGTTGCGAGGAAATCGCCACCTTATTTAACAAAACTCGCTTCTCTTGAGAAAGAGTTCCATTTTCATCTGATAAAGTTTCCAACTCCAAATTAGCAGTAGTCAAAGAGTAAGAGAGATGAGATAATTTGCTACTTAATGAGCCCTGCTTCTGAACTAAGTCAGCATTTTCTTTAGAAAGATTATCTATTTGATCAACAAAATATGTATGAAGATTATCTAATTGGTTATATTGCTCCATCCAAGCATCTCTATCCATTCGAGCTTCTTCAACAGTAGATTCCAACTGATATATCTCCATTTTTCGCTTCTGGTTTAAAGCTTGAAGGGAGAACAAGGGCTCTTGGTTCAATTAAAAAAAAATGGAGAATACAGAGGTAAGAGTGTACCTTTCAATTCTTCATTCTTCTTGCGAAGGTTATCACGATCCAGCGAAATTTTTTGAAGTTTTTGATTCTCAAGCTGAAGAATATTACACTTTGCATTCATAGCTTGGAGATCATTCTTTAAAATATTAATTTCTTGCTCCAAAGATGTTTGCGAAATTCTATCGGAGCCAAGGTGTTTGCTCAAAATCATGAGATATCGATTTGATAGGATCGATGAGAAGTCTTCTTGGCATCGTTCACAATATCTGATAGAACTTTGAAGGCCACATCTATTCCTTCCAAATTTTCTTTAGTAAGAGGGATTTGCTCAGATAAGGAAGTAACGGCGATAGAAGAAGGAAGAGATGAGTCATTTTTTGTTAAAGGAATATCATGAGAAGAGGAAATCTCATGAAGATTAATGACATGAGAAATGGTAGAGGCATTGACAATGGAAGAAGAAATGGGCTCATTTGTAACAGGACTGTTATGAGGGATTTGATCTATGAAAAGTTCAGGCATAGGAGTGCTATCATCAATAGTATTTTCGCAGGAAGAAACAGTAGGTTTATCTTGCGAAGATTTCGCAGGAGGAGTTGTAAGTTTGAATATAGGAAAGGAAACAGCAGGTGCAATAGGTTTAGAACGGCGAGGCTTCTTGGGGGACCTATCAACGTTTCCGTCATCCTGCGAATTACAAGTTAAATAAGAAACAGAGGCAACAATATTGTTATTAAAAGAGTAAATGTTTCTTAAATACCTTGCTATTCGCAGGCTTTCTTTTAGTGATAGTGTTTTTCGGTTGCGAACCCATGGAGATATTAGGGTTCACAATGGTGAACTTGGTGTTAGATTTGTTCTTGCTAAAACAAAAACAGCAGGAGAACCATTAAAAGAAGAACAGTATCAAAACAAAACAACTTCAATGAGAGATATCAATCACAAAGTAATCAAATTCAGCATAATTAACAAACCTTGATGGCTCCATCGAAACAGTAGCAGAAAAAGAAAGATGAAAACAGTAGCAGAAAAATAATAGCAGAAAAGTGATGAAGAAGACGATGAAGAAAAAACAGCAGTAAAAAGTTGCAGACGATGAAGAAGACGAAGTAAAGAAAAGAAACATTTTCTTAAGGAATTCCCCTTTAAATAGACAAGAGAGGAGTAACCGGATAACATTAAATGTGCCGGTAAAAAGGAAAAGATTTAGACACGTGTAAACAGTCATCCTTAATCCACGGAATTTGTCGGCAAAAATTGATGAAAAACAGGCGATTGCGGCATATTGGTTCTCATGACATTCTCTTCTTCGCAGAGAAGACATGAGAAGAGGCAAGATGTAGGATCAGAATATCGCGACATCAATACTTCACGAGATTAATAAACGATAGCATTGCGAAAGTGTCGCAAGTGAGTAATATAAATGACGGAATGAATGACGATATCCAAAACACGAGAAAGATGTGAAGACCTAGCGAGATTTAGGATAGTTGCGAGATTATATAATTGTACACTTGCGATATTTCGCAAGTCATTCCCGAATATAAAGGACAGCTTAGCTGTCATCCAATGTGTAATACCCTATATAAGGAGTCGAGCAGAACTGTTGAAGGGATCCTTTTTTCGAGTGTTAAGCAAGTCATTAGGAGAGAGAAAGTTGGTAGTGATTGTAATTTCTTTAACTCTTTTCCATTCTATCTTGTAAACATTCAAGGAATTAATCAATAAAAATCATTATCGTTCATCTTCAAATGTCTTAGTTGTATGGATTCTTGTGAGGGGTGTAGTGTAGGATTTCCTGCAACTACAATTTACATGTTTAGAATGTCAATTCCATACTTGTTTTAGCTATAATTCTCGCATATTACTTGTTATTGTGATTAATTTCTAATTTATGTGTCATATCAGGTGAATCATCCAAAAAGGAGCTACAAAGTGCTTAAATGAGAAAGGAAGTGGAGTCTATCAAAGAAGGAAGGCCAAAGTCCAAATTCAACTCATTCAAATCTAAGAGTTCTTAATACCATCTTGAAGAGAACGAGAATACGAAAATAACGAAAAAAGAATGAGGTCACTCCGATTTTGGACGAAGAAGTTATAGGAAAAACAAGATTGAAACTTGAAGTTATAGGCAAAACAAGATTGAAACTTGAAGTTATAGAGAGAGGTTCGGCTGATAACTTCATCAGCTCGAGTCAGCCGAACCTGGAGCTTAAAAATCAATATTTCGAAGAGTATACAGGAGTATGTTCGTATCAAAAGCAATTTAATCAACTGAGCCGAACATAACACTCGCCTGGAGTAAATTTCACTTGTTAGGTTCGTCCGGGAAAGGTCGGCATGTTATGAGCCGAACCTGACAACTTCCTGGGACATATTTGGACGCGAAATTGACTTCTAACTCAAGGAAACACGGTCCCGGAAGGATTCTAAAGACCAA
Organism: Papaver armeniacum; assembly: GCA_023531295.1. NCBI lineage: Eukaryota > Viridiplantae > Streptophyta > Magnoliopsida > Ranunculales > Papaveraceae > Papaver > Papaver armeniacum. Next base: position 368,343 of record JAJJWW010012596.1, read on the forward strand.
CTTTGAGAGTTCTATATAAGAAGATATCCAGAGCCTTAAGATATTATCTTTTATCATCTTCCATATATTTTACACCTCTCATATTACATCTCTTACATCAAAACCTAGGGTTTACCCCTTTAAGGGGAACCCATTCTTCTTGTAATTATGAGTAGCTAAACCTTTGATTGATTGAGGATGAATTCAATGTTCTAGACGTGAAGTCTGATTTGTTAATACAAGTTTGTTTGAAGTTTTAATCATCATCGTTTGTTTTCACTATTTATAGGGTTTATGATTGATTAATTAGATTATTTGGAGTGCACGCTGGATTAATCTATTAATCATTCTATTGATAGTAAAGGGTTAGGATATCCGTGTAATTGTTGAATAATCCTTACACAAGTAGAGAACGTGAGACCTCGCTGAGGGATTCTGTGGAGCATTCGCGTGTGAAGACAACACTAGTAAGTGGACCTTGCGCTAAGAGTCTAACTGCTAGGATCAACCTAAGTTCACATAAATTAAAGCTTCCGATTGGGTTACACCTTGAGTGCGCTACTACTTGGTGGTTCGGTTGGATATAACTTGATATGCGAGCGCTTTGGTATCTGGTTACAAGAGGAACTTTGGGGATAACACTGCTCTAGCTGATTTCCTACGGTTGGTGATGAATGGTTCTAACAAAGATAGATAAATTTACTATTGAGTCAACGTTTGGTAATGGCGAAGGACTCTTTGATCATCTTTCTTTTATTTGTTATTATTTTTATTTTACTTTAAAACAATCCCCCCTTCTTTATCTTTTACTTTATTTTGCTGATCAAATAACCTATCAATTACACAACTCTGTGGGAACGATCCTTACTACCGCTATATTACCAGTTAATTAGTAAGAAATATCTCGATTAATTTGTTGTGGTTACGACACGCACCATTGAGACCGAATCCACCTAAGCGATTCAGTTACAGTCACGCTCTTTACGTATCTTGAACCTCGCAAGGTTCTACGCTCTTGATTCCCTTTAGTGACATCGTTTCTGACCTAAGAGTTGCTTGACCAAAGTGAAGACTTTTGATACCAATCGGCCTCTAACAGATAAGCCTATTTGATTTTTGTTTAGATCAATGATCAAGGTGTAGATATCTGTTTGTAATAGCAAGATAGTGAAAAAGCGGGGGTACAACAACCACACCCAATATTTTACTTAGCAATATGTATGGACAAACTCCAATATAATTCCAAGAGAATCAACTGGACAGTCAGACTCAATCAGTGGAAATATAACCAAGAGTTTGTATCTCTGTTTCACAATGTAATAAGCAAATCAAACAGATAGAAATCCGTGAGACTGATTATTATGTGAAACAACTTGAACGGTACCAAAGACCAGTGTCAATCAATATAATCAACAACCAAAGGTTGGATTTTCTAATTGATTGAACTACGCACAACTTGTGATATTTCTATCATACAACAAAATAAAGAAATAACATAGACACCAGAAATTTTGTTAACGAGGAAACCGCAAATGCAGAAAAACCCCGGGACTTAGTCCAGATTTAAACACCACAATGTATTAAACCGCTACAGACACTAGCCTACTCCAAGTTAACTTCGGACGAGAATGTAGTTAATCCCTAACCAATCTCACACTGATCAAGGTACAATTGCGATCCTTACGTCTATGAAACCCAACAGGACTCTATGCACTTGATTCCCTTAGCTGATCTCACCCACGACTAAGAGTTGCTACGACCTAAATTCGAAAAATTGATAAACCAATTTGTCTCACACAGAAAAGTATATTGTATAGATAAATCTGTCTCCCACGGATAAACCTATGAGTTTTGTTCCGTCTTTTGATAAATCAAGGTGAACATGAACTAATTGATATACCGGACTTATATTCCTAAAGAACAGCCTAGAAATATCAATCACCTCACAATAATCTTAATCGTATGGTAGCGAAACAAGATATTGTGGAATCACAAATGATGAGACGAAGATGTTTGTGATTACTTTTCATCTTGCCTATTGGAGAATAAATCTCGAGCCAATCTTAAAGAAGATAATACTCAATCACGATAGAAGATGCAAGATCAGATCACGCAACTACGGAAAAAAAATAGTTGGGTCTGGCTTCACAATACCAATGAAGTCTTTAAGTCGTTAACCTATAGGGTTTCGTGAAAAACCTAAGGTTAAAGGAGAATCGACTCTAGTCGCAACTAGTATCACACATGAGGTGTGGGGATTAGGTTTCCCAGTTGCTAGAGTTCTCCTTTATATAGTCTTCAAATCGGGGTTTGCAATCAATGCTACCTTGGTAACAAAGCATTCAATACTCACCGTTAGATGAAAACCTTATTTGACTCAAACTAATATCTTTTAACCGTTAGATCAAACTCAGCTTGTTACACACAAATGAAATGTACCTTCATTTAGGTTTGAGTAACCGTACCTAAATGTGTATACCTTGTTGGCTCAACAATAGTTAACCGAAGTTAGATATATGAACACTTTCATATCAACCTTATTCATCTTAACCATAACTAGTTCAAATGACTCAAATGAAACTAGTTCTAGAGTTGTTCAATTTTTTATATTCTCATAGAAGTATACAAGCTACAATTGAAGCAAAATCGATTTTGATTCACTTGAATCAAGTCATGAACATTATAGCCACGGTTTGCAAAAGATTGCATTCCTTAATATATAAATGTATTAGTTGATGAACAAACCGATTTTAGAACATCATCTGCTTAGGTATGCGTACATAAGTAGCCGTACCAAGTTTGGGTTTCGCCAGTACGCTAACTTATACGCATACCAATACAACTTCCAAACTAGGCAGAAATTCCCGGACCTAAACCTTACGCCAGTACGCGTCCCAGTTAGCAAACCAGGTTCCCGGACTTTCTCAAAAACATGTACGCTAAGTATGCATACCATGGTTCCCGGACATGGATTACATATATGCAATTATGCATACTATGCATACTATGCTTAAATCCAATTTTTCTAAACTCTCATTTCAACCATTGAAACACTCTCGGAAGACAGGAATAACTGTGTCATACAAACTATTAGCTTCAAAGCAATTTTCAAGTGATCGCATGATCAATACGAAACATTTTGAGTCTACATCAAATGACTGTCTCACACAAATCATGTAAGATGTTACCTGGCGATTTTCACATGATCATCTTTTGACTTTCGTCAAGAATATAAGATGAACTTGGTTAAAGCGAAAGCTTACCAACACATATATTTCGATAAATATATAAGCGAGTTAAACTCAGCTCGAAATATCAAATATGTATAAATGAAGTCTATATAGCTATATGACTTTCGTCTCAAATAGGAGATACAGTACATAGAATTTTGAGTGATACATGAGTTCAAGTCTCCACATACCTTTTGGTGATAAAGTTCCACAAGATCCCCTTAGTAGTTCTTCGTCTTCATCGATGAACACCGTGAAGTCTAATGCTCAACTACACTTTCTATCCTAATCCGAGACTTAGCTATAAGTAGACTATAAATCAAGACTTATGGTTTTGACAACTAAACTTGACAACAAGCTTGAGATAGCAACGCTTGCGAGTTCGACTGAGCAGTGCTCTAATAATATCCCCCTTTGTCAATTTTAGTGACAAAACCATCAATACATATGGAATACAAAATAGATAAACTTTGTAGCTCTGAATCCAAATGCTTGATTTCCTTGGTTCTTCAACATTATTCGAAATCTTCGTCACTTCCAAGTAATCCAATGATTCTAAACATGTTCAACTCAGTATCAATGTTGTTGAAGATCCATAGCCATATCAATGAGAAAATAGAAGCTCTCAATCATTGTTATACAATGTCATAGTATTATTACGCAACATCAAAGTTCAATTGTATCACAACTTTGACAACAATACTATGGTGATATGTATCGCTCCCCCTTAGTCAATACTTTATCTCACATGAAAACCACTCCCCCTTACATAATGATCCGTAAACCATATGTATTTGTAGTGTGAACTACATATTAATTCTCCCCCTTTTTGTCAATAAAAATTGACAAAGGTACGAAAACTAGTGGGATCCTAATGAAATTTCCATAGAGATACTTCATGACCAAAAGAGAATAACATATCAACTTGTTTAGATGCCATCAAATAGCCGAAACTAAATGCATTCATCAAGGAGTTTATAAAGATACAAGATAACCCCTACAATATTCCACAGCCGCACTCCCTACAAAGATTTGGCCATTAAGCATAAGTTCAACAAGTTCATATTTCTTTCTTTTGATGTTTGAAACATTCCCCAAGTGATATAATAATTTACATGGGAAATTTTCATTTGAGTCATAAAACTAATATTGTTAAGGACCTCTCGAACATCCAATCGCTAAATCATATTTCGAGATTTTTCACTAGACAAGCTTGACTTGAAACATCTTCTTTATTAATCTACTATAAGTCATACGACATAGTCTTAAGAATGGTTCAGTATTCAAACACATAATACAGAAGTTTTTTAAATGTCTTCTTCGATATTCAGTCTTCAAGGGTGATCTATGATACTCAGCTATCCGAAACTTGACTTAGTAGATTAGAAATGAAGATATAGTTTTGATCACCCAACATTGACAACAAAATTTAGATAGCAAAACTTGTGGGTTCAACCGAGCAACGCTCTAACAATCTCCCCCTTTGTCAATTTTAGTGACAAAACTATTCAATACATATAGATACAATAAATAAATTTTCAGCTCAATCCACTCTGCTTGATTTCCTTGGTTCTTCAACACACGTCTTGAATTCTTCGTACTTCAATTTCTTCTAATGTTTTGTATGTGTTCGTTCATCACTTTTTTGTTCAATATCCGTAGCGATAACAACTTATGAGAATACTCGTTAGAGCTTTTATAGAATAAGGTAAACACACTCTACTCACTAGTCGTTATACAGAACTATAGTATTGTTACCTTCCTCAAAATTCAATTGCAACACAATTTTAAAGCAATACTACGGTGATATGTTTTCCCCCTTAGTCAATACATACTACTTTTGCAAAATAGGTAAAGCCTATAGATAATAATTCACTCCCCCTACATGATGCTTCGTAAAAGCCATATGTATGCAATAAGATACTACTTAATAATTCCCCCCTTTTTGTTAACAAAATTGGCAAGGGTGAAAAATCAGGATAATCATGAATTAATCAAAAGAGTTTCAAGACTAGAGAACACATACCAACCTTTAGTTTAGACGATTTCAACCAAGATATCTCGGTTTGTGTCAAGGAAACATAAGGCACAAGAATCTCCTACAATTTCAAAAGTTCAAAAAGAACTCTCCCCTATGTCATTCTCGAAAGAACGACATGAGTGACCTTACTCTAGGCGCAAGTGAAGGATTTTCTTGGACTTTAAATTTGATAGGCCAGTTACGAACAAATTAAATTTGTATTCAATATTTTTCTTTCTTCCCGCCAGTTACGAACAAAGAAGTTAAAAATAACGATCTTAATGTTAGAGGCACTAAGATACAATATTGTCGTGAGAAAAATCATCAACAAAAACTATTCTTTACTCAAGTTACGAACAAGAGAATAATTAGTGCGATAGGACTTAATATAAGAATTATAACTTCTCTTGCCATGTACGAACATAAATATTAAAGTTCATCACTTAATCCCTGGTGGTGACACAATCAAGGAGATAAGTTGATCCCTAAAGAACATGTTATCGAATCCGTGCGCAGTTTATTCACAAAAGTGTAACCATGAAGATCAAAAACTGCCATTCTCAAAATAGTTTACTACTCTATTGTAAGAGTGAAAGAGCTTAACCTATATAAAATATCATATATATATATTCTAATCACCAATGATGATGGCATAGAACAAATCTCACAAAATAAGCAATACATATATATAACCGTAAAGATTAGGTATTGCAAGTCATCTTCCAAAGTAAAATTTAATTAATACACTTTAACTATGCACAAGATGAAAATATTCGAAATAACTAATGTAACACATAAAAACTACTCTATAAACTAGTGTTCCTCCTTAAACAATAAGAACAAAATTCCTAGAAGGAGTTAACTAGTGAAAAGATCTTTGAAGAAATCCTGATCATTCCCAAATTCTTCATTATCAACAAACATCATTGGAACATAACGCTTATGAAGAAGAGCATTAGATCCTCCAAACCAGTTTGATTGTTGTTTGGCAAGTGCTTCTTGAATCTCCAAAGATTGCTGCAGGATGTTTTTAAGACCTTGCACTTCCATCTTGGTCTACTTAAGCTCTTCAAGAATATTCGAAAACCTTTGCTGATTTGAGCAATTTTCCATAGGTTTCTTCACGTTCTTCCTTTTTCAAACATTGGATGTTCACAGATCCTTAACAATATTAATTCGAAATTTTTTATTGTTCAATAATTAATTTTGTGGATCATTTGAAATTTTCCAAACACTGATTTTATCATCTGGACAAGTTTCAAACATCAAAGAGAGAAATTCAGAACTTCAGTTATCTCGATTCAGGGTAGGTTGGCGAACCATCTCGCAAACCATAAATATCCGAGTTTCTGGAATACATGAAGGTTGGCGAACTAGATCGCTAGCCTTAAGTTCAGAACAAGATAGTTCACTTACCTGGTTCACAAACCGTGGTGATCTGAAATTGGTGAAAGGATAACGATTGGCGAACCCAGTTCACGAACCGTTATCATATTAGTTCAAAGCCACAGAAAAATTGGCCAACCCGGTTCACGAACCGTAGCACCCTGACTCGTGAACTGCCTTATGGTTTATGAGCTATTTCACTAATGGTCGCAATAAAACTTTAGTAGATGCACAAAGACTTATTTTCTAAATATGTTTAGCCTTGATATGACTCTCAGAAAACACCTCCAAGACATCATTGATCACCAAATTACTTGTGTATATGTCTCATGATTAATTTCTTAAGTGTTTAAATGAACACCATACTGCTTTATAGTTCATAAGGAATATTTGCCACAACAGTCATTATATACGGTTCAGTAACTAGACCACTGTGTATATTCTTCTATGTAATTTCAAGACAAACTTCTTTGAAAAAGCGGGGGTACAACAACCACACCATATATTTTGTTTGGAAATCTGTATGGACTAACTCCAATATAATTCTGAGAGTACCAGCTAATAAAGCGAGCTCAACCAAGAAATATATCAAAGAGTTAAATCTCAATTTCTCAATGCAATCCGCAATCAAACAGATAGAAATTTGCGAGCCCGATTGATATGAGAAATAACGTGGACGGTACCAAAGACCAATGTCCAAGTGTCAATCAATTTATACTCAACGACCAAAGGTCGGATTAACCAATTGATTGAATTACGTACAACATGTGATATAAAAAAATTTAATGCGGAAAAGAAATAACATAGACACCAGAAGTTTTGCTAACGAGGAAACCACAAATGCACAAAACCCCGGGACCTAGTCCAGATTTGAACACCATACTGTATTAAGACGCTACAGACACTAGCCTACTACAAGTTAACTTCGGACTGCAATGTAGTTGAGCCCTAACCAAGTCTCACACCGATTAAGGTACGGTCGCGTCCCTTACGCCTTTGAATCCCAGCAGGACTCTACGCACTTGATTCCCTTAGCTGATCTCACCCACAACTAAGAGTTTCTATGACCCAAAGTCGAAGATTTATAAACAAATCTGTCTCCCACAAAAAAGTCTATTATGATAGATAAATCAGTCTCCCACAGAAGTACCTATGAAGTTTTGTTCTATTCTTTTATAAATCAAGGTGAACAAGTGTTGATGGTGGTTTTTAGTTTAGGGGTAAAATTGTAAAACCTCACATTTAATGTGCCGTCACTCTGCAAAAAAATGGAGCCATGTAAAGTGATGAGTGTTCAACCTCTCCACTGGAGTATTTATTGAGAAACTCAATATGTTCACATGAAATTTATCCAGATTGATGCATGTAAGCAACAATCCGCCATGGATTAGTAGGTGCAAAGTCCTACCCAAAATCATAAAGAAAAGAATAAAGGAGCCGCGGAGAAGGAGAAACAACGAGAGGAAGAGTGGCCATGCCATAGGCCAGCCGGCGCCACTTGGCCATGCCCCATGCTACCCAACCGGCCTTACTCCTTTGTCGACCAATTAGGTCGCTTTAAACCTGCCACACTCCCATGAGTTGTGGCTAGGCCCATACTTGCCGGCCCTATTCCCCATCGACCAATCAGGTCGCATTAAACCTACCACGCGCACCAGAAGTGTAGCCACACTCGTGCTTGGCCGGCCCCCTCTTTTTATTGACCAATAAGGTTGCTCTAAACCTGACACAATATTAAAAGAGCTGGAATTGCGTCAAGTGGTCACCATGCCAAATTGGATTCCCAAAGATTGTACAAACAACTGGGAACATTTGGTTTAGTATGATCTACATGCCAAAAGTTTCGTATGGATGTCTATCATAACATACTAAAAATTCAAATCAATCGGAGTAACGAGCTAAAAGATACAACATAAAAGGAGAGCTAGGTCATGGCTGAAAACTGACAGAATCCCTCCTGAATTCTTCCTGAGTTTCACTGTCGGGCTGTTTTCACCTCCTAAACGAGCTCAACACCTAAATATTTCCTCTTACGGAGATAGGAAATTCTTTTCTGATCAGAATGGAGGGGCAGACCATCAAAATCCGAGTTCGTACGAGAATTCTACAACGATTTTAGTGAGGGTCCCACATCTGAATTTTCTGATTACGAAAATTCATGAGTTAACACAAATTTATGTGAATCATCTCAGCCATCCAACTTGGCTATCCAACTTAAATGGTTTATATTTAATTTGAGCCAATCATCTCGGCCATCCACGACCACATGCCGCATGCCTTATGCGCTAATTAGGGTTTCGGCATGCCGAACCCTAATTTAGGCAAAGTTGCTACGCCAACAGAGCCAAAAAAATGTTCCACATGGCATTGGGATTGATATGGCCGCTAAGACTGATGTTGCCACACCAAATTTGAGTCTAACACCGATGTGCCAAAATTTAGTGGCCATGGCTACGCCAGGCGCTACTTGCACCATCGTGCCGCTGGCATGCACAAACTATACCAGCCATTCCACCGTGCTACTGGCATGCACGAACTATGCCATGCCGCAGTACCACTGGCATGCACTAAAGGCGCCACTGTACCATTATCAGGCGCCAACATAAGGTAGCCATAATCAACGGCTACCCTTCCTCATGAGATGCAATCTCAGCCATCCAAGATCTCCACCGAACTGACAGACTTGTTGCAAGTTTTAGGCGACCAGCCGCTTAAATCTAGTGGTCATGGCTACGCCAGGCGCCACTTACACCACCGTGCCACTGGCATACACGAGCTATGCCAGTCATGCCGCAGTGCCACTGGCATACACCAAAAACGCCACTGTGCCATTACCATGCGCCAACAGAAGGTAGCCATAATCAACGGCTACCCTTCCTCATGAGATGCAGTCTCAGCCATCCAAGTTCGCCACTGAACTGACGGACTTGTGGCAAGTTTTAGGTGACCAGCCAAGATGAGCCTAATAGCATCACATGTTATTTTCCTGCGGCAAGACTCTTGATTTTGGCTTGCCACACGTAGCAAAGTGCTACATGTTTTCCACGAAAACACTCGAGACATCAAACATGTCACAAACTGGGGGATAGTCATCAGGGTATTGGTCTGGCGGTTTACAGCGTGCGGCGTGCAATACGCCCGTTACAGGAAAGTGTCATGAAGCGGGACGGTTAGTGATGGCAAGAAATAATGGTGTAAACGGATCCACTTCCTTCATCATGGAAGCATAATTTCTGACGGTTACACGTTACTCCACTCTTCCATCACTCAATCGTTTCCATTTCCTACGAGACCACGGTACGTTTTATTACGACTTGTATAAATAGGTTCACCTATTTCCACAAAAAAACAGTTTTTGGTCAGCAACAACATAATATCCAGAAATCACCAAGAACTGATAGTTTTCACTCTGCAAGCCAGTTCCACTTTTTGATACAAGTCATAAAACAAGCCACATCTTCAGAATTAACCATTCTGGTCTCAACACTCTCTTCGGTTCCCTCCCTAAGACCAACCCTTCTCCTTCACTTTGTGACCGAAGTAAGCCTGAAACGGCCATTTCTTGGTTTAGGCCAGGATTGTACAAATTGATCTCTTGAATCAAAAGTACCCCCGTGAAGTGCATTGTTTAGGGTTTAGATTCGTTTCTCATCCACACACCCAAATTTACCAAAACCAGCAGACTTGATTTCACCCACACAACAATTGGCGACCGCAGTGGGAGATTAATCTCTCGGCTGCAATACTAATTTCCAATTTCATTTTTCAATCCCAATTTCAATATGGTAGAGCTCAGGTCCGGGTCACAAAAAACCCTGATGCCACCGACAATAAAACACCCTTGATATCAACGTTCTTTCCAGTGACATCAATGTACCACCTGTCAGCATGATCAACACCTGCGGCGCCGCAGACTCTACCACCAACACCGGCGACATAGGAAACGTTTCCTCAGGCGTTACACCTCTGATCACCATAGCCAGAGCCGTTGCCGCCACCCCCATTGTTTCTTCAAGTGTGACGCTCCCAGTCGTCACCAGAGCCGTTGTCACTCCACCATTAGGATGAGAGACCGGAGGAGCCAGAGGAAGCCAACCCCCTATTACCATTGCTGATTTGATGGAAATATAAGAAGTTTTTGCTAAGGCTCAGATGGATATGGCCACAACTCAAAAGGAGCGAAACAATGAACATCTGAATGATTAGTCAAGGGATTCAGAATTCGGGCGTTAGATTGTCATAAACCAAATGTGACCGAACATCAATTGGTGGAGTTGTGCATTAATGCTTTCTAGGGACTCTGCTCACAAAACCATGTAATCTATGATGGAGCATGTGTGTGAGATTTTTTTATTTCTCCAAGGTGCAGCGCCGAGATATATTTTCAAGCTCTCATCCATGTTGCGTTGGCGCTTCGAACTTTGCTCCAGGAACCGCTTCAACTTTTCGCTCCAGAAGCCGCTCCGCTTCAACGTTCTCCCAGAAGCCGCTCCGCTTCAACGTTTCGCTCCAGGAGCCGCTTCAACGTCTCACCTCCAGAAGCCAGTCTTCTTCAACGTTTCGCTTCAGAAGCCGCTTCGCTTCAACGTTTCGCTTCCAAAACCGCTCCGCTTTAACGTTTCGCTCCAGAAGCCGCTCCACTTCCACGTTTCACTCCAGCAGCCGCTTCAACGTTCTCCCCAGAAGCCGCTCCGCTTCAACATTTCGCTCCAGGAGCCGCTTCAACGTCTCACCTCCAGAAGCTGCTCCTCTTCAACGTTTCGCTCCATAAGCCGCTCCGCTTCCACGTTTCACTCTAGGAGCCGCTTCAACGTTCTCCCCAGAAGCCGCTCCGCTTCAACATTACGTTCCAGGAGCCTCTTCAATGTCTCACCTCCAGAAGCCACTCCTCTTCAATGTCTCACCTCTAGAAGCCTCTCCTCTTCAACGTTTCGCTCCAGAAGCCGCTCCGCTTCCATGTTTCACTCCAGGAGCCGCTTCAACATTCTCCCCAGAAGCCGTTCCGCTTTAACGTTTCGCTCCAGGAGCCGCTTCAACGTCTCACCTCCAGAAGCCGCTCCTCTTCAACGTTCGCTCCAGAAGCCGCTTCAACGTTCTCTCCAGAAGCCGCCACTCCTTCATACCAAGGTTCGTTCCCGTATCCGCCACTCCTCCATGTCAAGGATTGTGATCGCAGCCATCCAAATCTCTTCTGATCACAGCTGCTGCCAAGAACCGATGCTGCTCGTTTGAGCTTCACCATAACAACAACCACTACAAACAATATTTCGTCCATGTGATGATCCAAGCATCCCATCCAGGAGAGTACGATAAACTTGTGTCAAATCACAGAGACGTGGATTCAAGGTGGTACAATCAAAGTAAGCTACACTTGGGAACTGAAGCCTCCTTCAGGTTTAAAAGTTTAAACGCAGTCACCGTCTTGCCAGCTAATGCAATGGAAGAACATCTTTCACGAGGAAATAAGCTCAGGATAATTACACATGGGGACTTTTGTCACGTTGCTTACTCACGGGAGAGCCTGATACACCTAAAGCCCAGTCATGCGCGAAGGACATGCCTAGCGCAGACAGAGCTAAGTAACTATCCTTAAACTAATGTTTTATATCTATTAGGCATATCATAAGTTTTAAATCTCTTAGTGTTGAGACGTGTAAATTCCTCAACACTCACTACTGTGTTGCTAGGCATGTTTCCTCAACACATCCTTTCCTCTTAGTGTTGAGACGTGTAAATTCCTCAATACTCACTACTGTGTTGCTAGGCATGCTTCCTCAACACATCCTTCCTCTTAGTGTTGAGACGTGTAAATTCCTCAACACTCATTACTGTGTTGCTAGGCATGCTTCCTCAAGACATCTTTCCTCTTAGTGTTGAAACGTGTAAATTCCTCAACACTTACTACTGTGTTGACAGACATGCTGCCACAACACACCTTTCCTCATAGTGTTGAGACGTGTAAATTCCTCAACACTCACTATTATGTTGCAAGGCATGCCGCCACAACACACCTTTCCTCTTAGTGTTGAGACGTGTAAATTCCTCAACACTCACTAATGTGTTGCTAGGCATGCTTCCTCAACACATCCTTCCTCTTAGTGTTGAGACGTATAAATTCCTCAACACTCACCTTTTGTGTTGCTGGGCATCTTTGCCTCAACACACCTTTTCCTCTTAGTGTTGAGACGTGTAAATTCCTCAACACTTACCACTGTGTTGCCAGGCAAACTGCTTCAACACATTTTTCCTCTTAGTGTTGAGACGTTCAAACTCCTCAACACTCACCACTGTGTTTCCAGGCAAACTGCCTCAACACATTTTTCCTATTAGTGTTGAGACATTCAAACTCCTCAACACTCACCATCCGTGTTGCTAGGCAAACTGCCTCAACACATATTTTTCCTTAGTGTTGAGACGTGGAAATTTCCTCAACACTCATCATCTGTGTTGCCAGGCAAACTGCCTCAACACATATTTTTCCTTAGTGTTGAGACGTGGAAATTTCCTCAACACTCATCACTGTGTTGCCAGACAAACTGCCTCAACACATATCTTTTCCTTAGTGTTGAGATTGCAAATTCCTCAACACTCACCACTATGTTATTAGTCATACTGCCTCAACACTCACTGTTGTTGTCATAGTGCTGACGGCTTTACCACCTCAACACTCATCTTTGTGTTAAGGATCACTGCGCCAACACTCCATAGCATCAGCACCCTGTGGCCAAGCCAGAAGTATGCCAACACAAGGATCATAGACTACTCATGCCTCCTTCCAAAGGTTAGTCGAATTTTCCTGGCAATCTCTTAATGTCTCACTTTCAATTTTTATCCTCATATGTCACCATCTCATGCTTACCCCGCAACAATGCCTCTGTTACGTGCTAACCAGGGGACTTAATGTTGATGGTGGTTTTTAGTTCAGGGGTAAAATTGTAAAACCTCACATTTAATGTGCCGTCACTCTGCAAAGAAACGGAGCCATGTAAAGTGATGAGTGTTCAACCTCTTCACTGGCTTATTTATTGAGCAACTCAATATGTTCATATGAAATTTATCCATACTAATGCATGTAAGCAACAATCCGCCATGGATTAGTAGGTGCAAAGTCCTACCCTAAATCAGAAAGCAAAGAATAAATTAGGGAGCCGCAGAGAAGGAGCAACAATGAGAGAAAGTGTGGCCCTATTCTACCCAACCAGCCCTTACAACTTTGCCGACCAATCAGGTCGCTTTAAACCTGCCACACTCCCATGAGTTGTGGTTGGGCCAATACTTGCCGAACCTATTCCCCATCGACCAATCAGGTCGCATTAAACCTACCACGCGCACCAGAAGTGTAGCCATACTCGTACTTGGCCGGCCCCCTCTTTTTATTGACCAATCAGGTTGCTCTAAACCTGCCACAATATTAAAAGAGGTGGAATTGCGTCAAGTGGTCACCATGCCAAATTGGCTTCCCAAAGATTGTACAACCAACTGGGAACGTATGGTAAACAATTTTAGTATGAACTGCATGCCAAAAGTTTCATATGTATGTCTAGCATAACATACTAAAAATTCAAATCAATCGGAGTAACGAGCTAAAAGATACAACATAAAAGGCGAGTTAGGTCATGGCTGAAAACTGACATAATCCCTCCTGAATTCTTCCTGAGTTTCACTGTCAGGCTGCTTTCACCTCTTAAACGAGCTCAAAACCTAAATATTCACGCGTGAGGGAGATAGGAAATTCTTTTCTGATCAGAATGGAGGGGCGGACCATCAAAATCCGAGTTTGTATGAGAATTCTACAACGATTTTAGTGAGGGTCCCACATCTGAATTTTCTGATTACGAAATTTCATGAGTTAACACAAATTTATGTGAATCATCTCAGCCATCCAACTTGGCTAGCCAACTTAAATGGTTTATATTTAATTTGAGCTAATCATCTCGGCCATCCACGGCCACATGCCGCATGCCTTATGCGCTAATTAGGGTTTCAGCATGCCAAACCCTAATTTAGGCAAAGTTGCTACGCCAACCGAGTCAAAACAATGTTCCACAGGGCATTGGGATTGATGTGGCCGCTGAAACTGATGTTTCCACACCACATTTGAGTCTAACACCTATGTGCCAAAATTTAGTGGCCATGGCTATGTCAGGCGCTACTTGCACCATCGTGCCGCTGGCATGCACAAACTATGCCAGCCATTCCACCGTGCAACTGGCATGCACGAACTATGCCATCCATGCCGCAGTACCACTGGCATGCGCTAAAGGTGCCACTGTACCATTATCAGGCGCCAACAGAAGGTAGCCATAATCAACGGCTACCCTTCCTCATGAGATGCAATCTCAGACATCCAAGTTCGCCACCGAACTGACAGACTTGTGGCTAGTTTTAGGCGACCAGCCGCTTGAATCTAGTGGCCATGGCTACGCCAGGTGCCACTTACACCACCGTTCCACTGACATACACGAGCTTTGACAGTCATGCCACAATGCCACTGACATACACCAAAAACGCCACTGTGCCATTACCAGGCACCAACAGAAGGTAGCCATAATCAACGGCTACCCTTCTTCATGAGATGCAATCTCAGCCATCCAAGTTTGCCACCGAACTAACAGACTTGTGGAAAGTTTTAGGCGGCCATCCAAGATGATCCTAATAGCATCACATGCTATTTTCCTGTGGCAAGACTCTTGATTTTGGCTTGCCACACGTAGCAAAGTGCTACATGTTTTCCACGAAAACACTCGAGACATCAAACATGTCACAAACTGGGGGATAGTCATCAGGGTATTGGTCTGGCGGTTTACAGCGTGCGGCGTGCAATATGCCCATTACAGGAAAGTGTCATAAAGCGTGATGGTTAGTGATGGCAAGAAATAATGGTGTAAACGGATCCACTTCCTTCATCATGGAAGCATAATTTCTGACGGTTACATGTTACTCCACTCTTCCATCACTCAATCGTTTCCACTTCCTACGAGACCAGGGTACGTTTTATTGCGACTTGTATACAAGTTTTTGGTCGGCAACAACATAATATATCCAGAAATCACCAAGAACTGATAGCTTTTCACTCGCAAGCCATATCCACTTTCTGATACAAGTCATAAAACAAGCCACATCTTCAGAATTAACCATTCTGGTCTCAACACTCTCTTGGCTTCCCTCCCTAAGACCAACCCTTCTCCTTCACGTTGTGACCGAAGCAAGCCTGGAACGGCCATTTCTTGGTTTAGGATAGGATTGTACAGATTGATCTCTCGAATCAAAAGTACTCCCGTGCAGTGCATTGTTTAGGGTTTAGATTCGTTTCTCATCCACACACCCAAATTTACCAAAACCAGCAGAAACAGTTTTCACCCACAAACAACAGGAACCAATTGATGATCCAGTCTTATATTCCCGAAGAACAACCTAGAAATATCAATCACCTCATAATAACTTTACTATATGGTAGTAGAAGAAGAAGTTATTGTGGAATCACAAAGAATAAGACGAAGAAATTGATTACTTTTTATATCTTACCTATTGATGCGTGTCGTAGGTGCAATCAAATTAATCAATATTTCCACTCAATTAAAAATAATATAATGGAAGTCAAGTTCGTTCCCACGAGGAGCAAGAGATCTTAGTTGTAAAAATTGTCACAAAAGGGGGGTGTAAAAAGCAAAAGAAAATAAACAAAGCAATTAAAAGATAAAGTTGAAAGCAATAAGATAGACAAGATCAAGGAATCCTTCTTCGTTGCAAAACAATGATTAAAGTTATGTTCTTTTCTACTTGTTATTAGTCACAGATTATCACCAACCGTAGGTAAAGCAGCTAGATCAGTGCTGAACCCCTAAATCCCTTGTATCACCGGATACGGAAGTTCTCGACTGCCGGATTCTATTTACCAAACCACCTAGTAGTAGATCACTCTAGATGTAATTTAAATAAACGCATTAAGATTTATGAACTTATTAGGTCAATATTAGTAGTTAGACTCTTAGATCAAGGTCTACTTGCTAACGTTGTTTTCACACACAATTGCTCCACGGAATCCCTCCGCAAGGTCTCGTGTTTGCTACTTATGTAAAGAGTCAAGAAACGATTACTTATCCCCTAACTTTCACTAGCTTTAGATTAAACCGACAAATCAATTTAGTTGGCCACCCAAACAATATATCAATCAATCATGAATGTCATTAAGATCATTCCTATTAGTAAAAACAAACGATAATTATGTGAAAAACTTCAAGATAGAATTGAAAACAAAAACTTAAATCATATTAAGAACTAGGAATTCATCCTCAATCAATAATAAAATTAGCTACTCATGTTAAAGAGTTCACACAAAGAATAAGAAAAGAAAAGTGTTGTGTGTGTAGAGAGGTGTGTAAAAGATATAGAGAACTTCTCTATTTATAGGCTTCAATATTCTCCAAATCTTCCAAGGAATAGAATCCTTTTCCTTTAGCAATTCAACTTCCAAATTCAAGTCTTTCTCTTCTTCCATCTTCTCTTTCCAAGTTTGAGTCCAATTCTCCATCCAATTCCTAGTCCAAGTCTTCACACCCATGAGAGAAGTCCATAGAAAATTGGAATTTTTGGCTCACTTTCGGAAAATCGTATTGTAATTAATTTGACCAAAGAGGAATAGTCGCATGAGCCACCTGAAAATTTCTCCGTCGGTGGAATATTCGACTGAATATTCCGTCGATCCACCGTTAGAGATAACGGTCAAAAGTCAAACCGTTAGTCAACGATCCAACTCGGGTCAACTGCCGAGTCAAAACGAGTCAATGATCCAACTCAGTCCAGACCAGGCCACTGCAATTTTGCACATGCCTTGCAGTTCACAACCAAGATGGCTGTAGTTGTGTTTCCGCAGCTTACGGCCAAGATGTCCCTGTCTGTTGCACCTTCTGCATTTCATTCCCATCCATGAGGGTTGTACAAATGCCAACTCTACACACCACCTGCCATATTTATCAACTTCTAGCCAACACAACCATTGCTTATACATTCTCCCCTGCAGGTTCCCATCTCTCTCGCCATAGAAGCAACACCCACCAGGCTTAGGCCATCTCTTTGCATACATTTCAACCACCACCTGCAACAGCTCACACTGAAACAAGCTATAGCTCAGGCCAACCTGCAATTACCACTTGACTTGGTTGAAACTTCATCTTGCTGCTTCACATATAACACCAACTACTGCAATTGCAAACCTTCATCAGCACTTGCATTCCCCTGCAGTTCCCACTCTGCAATTACATCTCAGCAACCACTTCACTCAACATGACCTGAGCTCACCGCCAATCAACACCCTCTCGATTTAAGCCATTGCTCGCAAATACATCTTAGCCGCATCATTATCACCACATCCTTGAAGTCACTCGCCAAGCTTTCGACTTCCACTGCATTAACAAACACCACCAGGGACCATCAAGCTTGCCATTCTTCATTAATGCAATCCACCAATTCAAAACCCATTCAATCATCAGTTCTATGTCCATTTGCATCTCTCAATTCATGACCAAATCTTCTCTCAAATCTCCATCACAAAGATTAGTACCTTAACCCTATATTTCAAGCCTTTTCAGACTGGCATTACATTGTAGCCTCAGTACAAGCATCCAAATTACTGCTCTCAATCAAACAACCCAACTTCAGTTCATCCAGCTGCCTCTCGACCTGCAACATTCATTTGTGGCAGCTTGTGGCTTCTCCATAAGCTTACACTCCATAGATGTTAGCTCCAGCCATACAAATACATACCACCACCAGCTGCTTTCTTACCTGGAAACCCACAAATGACCGCAACTTCAAGTGCAGCTCTCAGTTAATCTTCCATGACTCATAGCACCTCAGGCTAACATTCAACCCATCTGAAATTTGCTCTTCAATCTCAGCTGCAAACACTTTGTAGCTTCAGTTTCATCTCACTCAGGCCACAGTTCTCTCCTGCAACCTTGCATTGCTTCAATGCCATAAGTCAGTGCAAGTCATGCCTGCAAATTCACCAGCTTCAGATTACATAGCTCCATTTTCTCCTGCCATCTCATCTAAACTGTAACAGCACAATCAACAACTCCATGTTCTGTAGCTCAAATCAACTCATCACAGCCTCCAACCCATTCTCTTCTAGGCCTATATGCCACCAACCTCACCTCAATCACCATTGCTTCACCAAGTCCATTTAACAACACATACACCATAGTCACAATTTCGTGTCAAGACCACCGCTAACTCAGCTGCCATGACATCTCATTACAGACCTCACTCCATAGCTCGGTGCAACCGAGACTCGACCCCCGTAAGAATTCCAGCAGAACATCTTCATCAACTCGACGCCATCCTTGATGCTAACCCATTCTCGAGCTCACACCATCTTCAATTTTATCTTCAACAGCTAGAACACATAACCCCAAATCAACCACCACAATCGAACCCTAGATTCACTTCCTTCCTCCAATTTCTCGATTTCGACCAGCGGCCACCAACATCACAGATCGAACCCATCTCTTTCGTTTCCCTGAGCTTCAACTCTATTTCTCCCGTGAATATTTCCAGCGGTTTTATTGCAGAGAGTCAACCCATCTCTTCATCTTGCCATCCTTCCTGCATCAAACTTCGGCTTGATTTCAACTTCCAATTGATCAACAAAGAACGAAGAAACCCTCGATTTCAATCGATCTCTAAGCGCAGCAACTCTTCCTCGTCTTCTTGGTTGAACATCGACCACCATTTTCTCAATCTCTCGGCCTCGAGTGCATCCATTTGTCTCAATAACAGTTCAGTGAAATAATGATTGAGAGATGGTTTCTCTCGATTTCAGTTTAGGTTTTAATTACACGGATCCGGGTCGGGTCAGATGGATCAGGCTTTGGTTAGGGTATGGATGGATGGGCTTAGGTTAGGGTATGGGTCAGAGTTTAGGGTGTGGGTGGATTCAAACACCCACCATAAGTACATCCCAATTGTGCTATTCTCACTCCCTTCTTTTGGATAAGGGACACCTCTTTGACCTCCCCTTAACTATTATTGTCCTTCCTTCAGTAATTTGAGTCACCCCTTAACCTTGGCTGGGCTCCATATAGTATTCCCTCTTTGGTGAAATGACAATTTTACCCTTTTGCTAAAATATGGTGATTTCTTCTCCTTTTCCTCCGTGTGACTCCATAGTAGCTATAAAACTCAAAACAAGCGTAAAATACATAATTTACAAGAAAAATAACAAAGAAAGCATAAACAATAAATAGTAAATAGGATGTATTCTACACCCTATCACCTATCGGAGATAAATATCGAGCAAATATTAGAGAAGATAGTCCTCAATATGATAGAATAAGTAAGATCCCAAGTGAAGTTTTCAAGTCGTTAACCTATAATGGTTTTGGAAAAACCTAGGTTAAAGGAGAATCGACTCTAGTACACAACTAAGACTCAGGAAAGTGTCGGGATTAGGTTTTCTAGTTGCTAGAGTTCTCCCTTATAGTCTTTCAAATCAGGGTTGCTTACAATCCAATCTAGGTTAGCTTAGAAATAGAAGCATTCAATATTCACCGTTAGATGAAACTCTGATTTAAGATTCAAGATAAGTTTGCTTAAAACCAAATCTCTCCACCGTTAGATGGTCCTAGCTTGTTACACACAAATGAAATATACCTTCATTTAGATATGGGTAATCGTACCTAAACGTGTATATTGAGTTGGCTCAACAATAGTTAACTGAAGTTAGCCATATGAAGACTTTTGTATTAACCACATTCATCTAACACTTATAGATCAAATATGATGATCAATCAAACATGAATGATAATCAAATGAATCTATCTGTGTTACTCATAGAGTTGTTCAATTATATATATATATATCTCATAGAAGTATTTAAGAAACAATTGAAGCAAAATCTGATTGATTCATGAGAATCAATTCATGAACATTTAGCCATGGTTTGCAAAGATTGCATTCCTTAACTTATAAATGTATTTGTCCATGAGTATGAAATCATACTTAACCGATTTTAGAACTTAACCAAATAAGATTGTAAACGGATACGCAAACTAAAGTTCTGGACTTTGGTCTTGTCCGACAGTTCGCAAACCGGTATGCATACTGCCGTCCCGGACCTTAACTCAGGTAAAACCATTCGCATACTGGTATGCAAACTTGGTTCCCGGACTTTAACAGTTAAAACCATTGGCTACTGGTATGCAAACTTGGTTCCCGTACCTGAATCATACCACAACATCTTGCATACTGGTATGCATACTGTGCTATATCTAGACACTGGTTAATTGTTCTAAAATCCCATTTCAATCATTGAAACATCCTTAGAAGACGGCAATAGCTGTCTCACACATACCATTAGATTATAAGTAATTTTCAAGTGATCAAATGATCAATACAAAATATTCCGAGTCGACATCAAATGACTATCTCACACAAATCATGTAAGATGTTTCAAGGCAATTTTCACATGATCATCTTTAGACTTATTATTTAGTTTCCAACTAAACTCGTCAAGAATAATGATGAACGTAGTTAAAGCAAAAAGCTTCCAACACATATTTCGAGAAATATATAAGCGATTAAGCTCGGCTCGAATTATCAAATGTGTGTAATATAAAAGTCTATATAGCTATACGACTTAGTCTCATTAGGATATAGAATAAAATAGACTTCTGAGTGATAGATAAGCTTTAGTATCCACATACCTTTTGTTGATGAAGTTCCTCCAAGCTTTCCTCTGTATATCTTCATCTTCAATCGATGAACATCGTGAAGTCTAAAGCTCAACTACACATTCTATACTAATTGGAGACATAGCTATAAGTAGACTAGAAATTAAAACTTATAGTTTTGATCACCTAAACTTGACAAACAAGCTTGAGATAGCAACGCTTGCGAGTTCGACCAAGCAGTGCTCTAACAATCTCCCCCTTTGTCAATTTTAGTGATTAAACTATCAATACATATGGATTACAAAATACATAAACTTTGTAGCTTCTCATCCAACATGCTTGATTTCCTTGGTTCTTCAACATTCCTTGAATTCTTTGTCACTCCAAGTACTGCAGTGATCCTGAACGTGTTCAACTCAGCATCATTGTTGTTGAAGATCCGTAGCCATAACAATAAGAAAACAAATATTCTCAATTATTCTTATACAGTGTCATAGTATTATTACACACCATCAAAGTTCAATTGTATAACATCTTTGACAACAATACTATGGTGATATGTATCACTCCCCCTTAGTCAATACTTCATCTCACAATGAAAACTACTCCCCCTTACATAATGATCCATAAACCATATGTATGTAGTGTGAACTACAAAATAATTATCCCCCTTTTTGTCAAGGTAAATTGGCAAAGGTACGAAAACTAACGGGATCATAATGAAATTCTCAAAGAGATTATTCATGACTAAAAGAGAACATATCAACTTGGTTTCGATGATTTCATATAGTCGAAACTTAGTATATTCATCAAGGAGTTTATAAAGATACAAGATAACTCCTACAATATTCCACAGCCGCACTCCCCACAAAGATTTGGCAATTAAGCACAAGTTTAATTAAGAACTCTCCTCCATAAAATGTCATTCCCGAAAGAACAACAAGAGCGACCTTACTTTTACAAGAAAAGAAGGATTTCTTTGGGCATTAACAAATCTCATGAAACATGAATTTGTATCCAGAAAACTCGAATAAATTAACCACAAGAAGACCTTAATTAATTTAATCGGAAATGCTCAACATAAGAAAACTTACAGATCCATACAATACTTTCAAATAGAAGTGGATCAGGGAAAGATCAATACTGCGGAATATTCAAAAGTTCATTCTATCTTTTATCAATATTTGCATAAAGACACAATAGACTTAACTTTTGAGCATATGAGATAATCATAGTTCACGGACGTAAACACACACATATCTCATAATAATTTTTTGCAATATATAAAACCAATAAAGATTAATACTGCAAAATCATCTTCCAAATAACTTATAATTTAAATAAATAAATCTAAAAACATTGCAAGATGAAAATCGTCGGCAATAGCTATGTGTAATCACAATATTTGCTATTCCTAACCCTAGTTATCCTTCTTAAAACACAAGAATAAATTCTCATAAGAAGTTTCCTAGACATTATTTTATCAAGAACTCAAAAGACATTTCATTTATTTTGAATACTCTTCTCATATTTCCTATAATTATTAAGCTTATCTTCGATTAGATCAATCCTGGATTCGAGATTATCCATCTTGTCCTCAAGTCTATTGGTTGAAGATTCGAGTTCACTCTTCAAGGAACGTATTTGTTCCAAGACGAGATTCATGGTTAATGAGAGCTTATCAAAATGAGAAACAGTGGGATTTACATCAGAGGAGGAATCACGTTTGTCTTAACACATCTCACTATTAGAAGAATCAAAACGAACTTTCGTAGAGGACATGATAGAAGAGGTAAATGAAATACTCATATGAAATCTTCCAACTTAAAAGAAAGAAGATATGGGATAAATCTCCAAAAAGACCTTTGACCAAAACCTTAACAGAATTTTGGATATCACAAAAAGGACTTTATTAGGAAAACCGTTTACATACAGAAACGGTTCTTAGCTCAATAACAAAAACTAGAGCACAAGAAGGAGATACAGAAACAAGTCAGTAGAGTAATCTTTTCACAACCCTCTTGAAGATTATGGTTCTTGTCCAAGGGAAAAACAAGAACAATCTTAGAACTTATTACAAATTATAATTTCTCCCATGGTGGTTTCTCATGAGAGGAGTATGATTTTTTTATTACTTGTTTCTGATTTCTGTTTATGGAGGTAAGATCAGGTGCAGACATCTTCCTTTCCTTCAATATTCCGAAAGCCCTGTTTATCGATTTTCGAAAACTACGAATGGTTCTGAATATCTCTTTCAAAAGTGACGTAGATTTCTTATGAGATTTTCTTTTCTTCTTCTGATAAAGCAAATTAATAGAAGAAGAATTTTCAAGAACCTTTGTGCAAACCTTCTATGGATGATCTTGTTTTTATACAAGGGAGACAAATGATTTTTCATGCTATTGTATATTATCATGTCTTTCTCATTACAAGAGAGGTTTGAATATGACATATTTTCAAGAGTAATATGCTGATTGGGTTTAAAAGAGTTTATCGAAGATAATCGATTCTTCTTCTTAAAATCACAATTGCGAGATGTCGCATGCTCTTGTCTTAATTCATTTAGTTGACATTCCAGATTTTCAATCTTTTTAATCCATACTTCCTTCTCCAGTTGAAACATACTCTTCATTGAGTACAAATCTTTAGTCAAAAGATCAATTTTCTTTTCTGGGGAAGTAAGATTCTATATTATGGAACAATCATAGTTGTTAGATAGAAAAGTGTGATTATCAGCAAATTAGGTGAGAGAACTTTCACAGACTTCTTCCTCAGGACAGTAGTCAAGAGTTGTCATCCATGCTTTGGTTAACTCACTAACCTCCTTATTAGGATAACCCGAGATATTATGAATACTTCTATAGCACTTGGTAAAAGTTCTATTATCATAGTCTATGTGAACTTTTCTATCATTCTCATTGATTGAAGACGATTTTTTTTTTAGACTTTCTTTTTCTCTGTCTAAGAGTTTTCTTTAAATGTTGTACAAACAGTGAAATAGTTGAATTAAAACAATTCTCATCCTTTGTATCAATCAATATAAGACATAGAGATTTTTTATCAGATGTAGCAACAGGATTGCAAGACATGTGACGTTTTTCTCTTTTTACTCAGTTCAAGATAAAAAATCTTTAGATTACCAACAAGAGTATTTTTGGAAAGTGTTTCAACGTTATTTCCTTCAACAATGGCATGTTTCATAGAATCGTATCTAGCTGGCAACGATCTGAGAATTTTCATCATAATGTCCTTTTCAGGAATAGTTTTACCTAATGCAAAACAAGCATTGACATAGACACTTTGTGATTAAACTCATCAAATGAATCTTCATCAGCCATATGAAGGTGTTCCCAATCAGAATTTAGGTTTTGAAGCCTAGCTTCTTTCTCAGAGGAATTCCATTCAAATACGGTTTCTAAGATATCCCAAGCATCTTTAGACCGAGTGCACATAGTCACATGGTGCTGAAGATCTGGGGTAATGGCATGGATGATCACATTCAAAATGTCATAATTTTTCTTTGCAGCAAGAATCTCATGATCTTCATACTCACCAATATCCTTTGCAACAGTTACACCGTTTACTGTAACCGTTGGAGGATCATAAAAATCACGCTCTTGAAGAAAGGCACGCCTAGCAATTTTCCACCATAAGTAATTCGAGTCATCAAAGACTGGCGGTACGTTTATAGAGATAGAAATTCTGTCCATAGAGTCATATTGCTACAAAAACAGCCTTATGAGGTCTTAAACGTGTTTGCCTACTCTGATACCAATTGAAAAAGCGGGGATACAACAACCACACCCAATATTTCGTTTGGAAATCTGTATGGACTAACTCCAATATAATTCTGAGAGAATCAGCTAATAAAGCGAGCTCTACCAAGAAATGTATCAAAGAGTTATATCTCAATTTCTCAACACAATCCGCAATCATACATATTGAAATCTGCGAGCCCGATTGATATGAGAAATAACTTGGACGGTACCAAAGACCAATGTCCAATATCAATCAATTTATACTCAACGACCAAAGGTCGGATTAACAAATTGATTGAATTACGTACGACATGTGATATAAAAAAATTTAATGCGGAAAAGAAATAACATAGACACCAGAAGTTTTGCTAACGAGGAAACCACAAATGCATAAAAACCCCGGGACCTAGTCCAGATTTGAACACCACACTGTATTAAGACGCTACAGACACTATCCTACTACAAGTTAACTTCGGACTGCAATGTAGTTGAGCCCTAACCAAGTTAGCTTAGAAATAAAGCATTCAATAATCACCGTTAGATGAAAACCTGATTTAAGATTCAAGCTAAGTTTTCTTAAAACCAAAGAAATATCTCTCCACCGTTAGATGATCTTAGGTTGTTACACACAAATGAAATATACCTTCATTTAGATATGGGTAACCGTACCTAAACGTGTATATTGAGTTAGCTCAACAATAGTTAACCGAAGTTAGCCATACGAAGACTTTTGTATTAACCACATTCATCTAACACTTATAGATCAAATATGATGATCAATCAAACATGAATGGTAATCAAATGAATATACTTGTATTATTCATAGAGTTGTTCAATTGTATATATCTCATAGAAGTATATAAGAAACAATTGAAGAAAAATCGGATTCATTCATGAGAATCAGTTCATGAACATTTAGCCGCGGTTTGCAAAGATTGCATTCCTTAATTCATAAATGCATTTTTTCATGAGTATGAAATTATACTTAACCAATTTTAGAACTTAACCAACTAAGTTTGCAAACGGGTACGCAAACTAAAGTTCTGGACTTTGGTCTTGTCCGACAGTTCGCAAACTGGTATGCATACTGCCATCTCGGACATTAACCCAGGTAAAACTGTTCACATACTTGGTTCCCGGACTTTAACAGTTAAAATCGTTCGCATAATGGTATGCAAACTTGGTTCCCGGACCCGAATCATACCACATGCATACTGGTATGCATACTGTGCTATATCCAGACAATTGTTAATTGTTCTAAAATCTCATTTCAATCATCGAAACATCCTTAGAGGATGACAATGACTGTCACACACATACCATTAGCTAATAAGTAATTTTCAGGTGATCGAATGATCAATACGAAATATTCCGAGTTGACATCAAATGACTATCTCACAAAAATTATGTAAGATGTTTTAAGGCAATTTTCACATGATCATCTTTTGACTTATTATTTAGTTTCCAACAAATAAATTGTTTCCAACTAAACTCGTCAAGAATAATGATAAACGTAGTTAAAGCAAAAATCTTCCAACACATATTTCGAGAAATATATAAACGATTAAGCTCGGCTCGAAATATCAAATGTGTATAATATAAAAGTCTATATAGCTATAGGACTTAGTCTCATTAGGAGATAGAATAGAATAAACTTCTGAGTGATAGATAAATTTTAGTCTCCACATACCTTTTGTTGATGAAGTTCCTTCCAAGCTATCCTCAGTAGATATTCATCTTCAACCGATGAACGCCGTGAAGTCTAAAGCTCAACTATACATTCTATCCTAATCCGAGACATAGCTATAAGTAGACTAGAAATCAAGACTTATAGTTTTGATCACCTAAACTTGACAACAAGCTTGAGATAGCAACACTTGCGAGTTCGACCGAGCAGTGCTCTAACATTCTCATATGATTATTTAAAACCCTAATTATAGTTTCATCTAAACAAAGAATTTGTTCGCTTGAATCTCAAGTTATCTTATCTTGAATTCTAAACAACCCTCAGTCCTGAACATCCATAAATATGACTGCTCTTTCAACTGTCTAATTCAATCTCTGATAGTTTATTGCTAGAGTCATCCTCTATTGACATAGGTTTCCTATGAGAAACATAATTAGGTCTACGACTTAAAATTCACTTGGGATATGTGAAGCCAGGACCGACTATCTTTACCTTGATAGTTCGTGTATCATGATCTTGTTTTTTTTTTTTTTTTTTTTTTTGTTATTGAGGTTTTTGTAATCTCTTTCAGGCAAGATAGAAAGAAATTACAAAGTTCTCTTCTTCTCCGACTTTGTGACTCCTCAATATAGATATCTGAAAACTATTCTTAATTGATTAGTTCACGATTTTTTTTGAGAGGTGGTTAAGAATCCAGGCTTCTCATCTAAGTGAGTGTAAGTGTTCCTGATTTGTGAGGTTTGCTAGCTTTGTCTTGCAACCAAATTTCCAAACCTTGATTTTTGATCTAAAGGGAAATCCAATAGGCTTATCTGTTAGAGGCAAATTGGTATCAAAAGCCTTTTCTTAGTTTGAAGCAACTCTTATGTTGTAAAGGACGTCAGCTAAGGAAATCAACTGCGTAGATCCTAGCGAGGTTCAACTGCGATCAACTGTAAGTGAAGCCTCAACTACCAGTCTGAAATCTGATAGTAGGCTAGTGGGTGTAGCGGCTTAACCAAATTCATTACACTAATTATATAAGGGACATATTAATACTTAATAATCCCATTTTGTTTTCTAGTTAGCCCCAAAAACCAAGCCGACGTAGCCCTAATAACGGAATTGTGTAGAGAAAGACAATTCGATTGGCAATATAATTATTTGAAAATTTTACATACTAGTTTTCATTATATTAATGGATGTTTGGCAGATGGTGAATGATGGGTAACGTAGGGAGTGGTAGCGAGGGATTTCGAGTAGCTGTTGAAGGTTTTGTATGTTTGTCGTCTTTGATGATCCAGAATATGGGGAAACACTGCATCTGTATGCAAAAAAAGAAGAAGGTAAAAGACAAAAGTCAAGGTCAATGTAGTGGTTCAAGGCCGGGCTGGATCAGCCCGAAAAAGTATATGTCGACGGCCGAGCTGTGTTTGGTCCAAATTATATAAGTTGGTCGTCCAAGTTAATTTATGTTCCCTGGCCAACTTTAACCGGAACTGGTTTGTTGATTCTTTTTTTTTTGAAGCAACTTTAGAAGTTTATATGTATATGTTTCCTAGTTTGGGTTAGAAGTGTTATAGGGACTATGTCCCATGGATGTGCGGTCTATTAGATGATTAGGTTTTCCCTTTCCTATATATAAAGAAAATTGTATGTATGTAATCCCTGATGCTTATTTATCAATAAGAAGTTCTTCTCGTTCTCTATCTCTTGCTTTAACATAATTGATACTACAAAACGTTATCATGCACGAAGCTATACCGCAGAGCTATATTGGATTGGTTGATTTTTTTTTCTACAAATGAATTATCGACGAACTAATATCGAAATGGATGGAATCAAATCAGCTAAGTTGAATCCATTTTGTCCTAAATGTTATTTTTTTCCTTCTCCATGATTGATTAGAAAATAATGTTCATACAATGATCTATTTTGTTCAAATCAGGAATGTGAAAATTGTCTTGAATATGTTCTATTATACCATGATTATATTTTGACATAATATACTCATATGATAACATCATAATATATATATTCATATTTGGGCGTGAAGGATTCTAATCTGCGCCGCTGTACATCATTTTTTTTTTGTGCGGCGTTTGACTACACCAGTTCTCGTCTGCTGTATGATCTCCTCGCTGAAAACAGGAAGAAGAAATTAGGTCAGGAAGAAAAGGCCCGGTCCAACCCTGAACCGATCCATCCCGGTCCAAACCTGAACCGATCCAGTCCGGTCCAACCGATTCTAGTTTTTTTTTTTTTGGGTTCTACTGCTCTTGGCCGCCTGTCCCAGTTTTGTTTTGGTTCTGGTGTGATATTCCCGTCCTGGTTTTGGGCCGTGCGCGACTAGAGTTGTTCTGGTTCTGTTTATATATAGGGGGAACCAAAGTCTGAGGTACGTAACTATAATGTGTTTTTTTTTTTACATTGAGTGCTCGTTCGACTTATTTATTTGTTTGTAGAACATGCCTAGTTTTGTTTATTTAGTCTTAAGATAAGTTCATATCATATAAACGGTCCATTTAAATTATGATTGCTTATCTCGATCATTAAGAATTTTGGTCTTAATGTTATTTTGTTCTATTGAATATGATATTGGCTATAGTTGAATGATGTCTTTTGTTAAATTGGTTGTACCAAACTCTATTCCAATGTATTCATTTGGGGTTTAGAAATGGAAAATTTCTTGTTTGGTCCTAAGCCCATAAGTTTATTTATAGTAGGGTCCAACCAGATTTTTTTTTTATCTTGAGGTCCAAAATTAATTAAAACATGGAAATGACCATAATACCCATTGTTACCAAACGTGTGTGTTTACGCGTTCATTATATCGAGTACATATCTATTACACTGATTATAAATTCGAGTACATATTCGCTACACACTTATTAATTCGAGTACATATCTCGCTACACTACTTATAAATCTAAGTACATATCTCATGGGCTTTATAAATAGAACACGTATCCGCTAAACTGCTTACAAATTCGAGTATGTACCTGTTGCTTACAAATTCGAGTATGTATCTGCTGCACTGCTTACAAGAAAAGTACATGTTTGTTAGAATCAATGATAAATAAATTAGAAAATGTTTTACATCACATATATTTTAGGATCATACCAATTAATCTCTAATATTTCTTTAATACAATATTAAATCATAGGAAAAATAAAGGAAAACCTTTATATGCACTGTAAACACAGAAAAACTATACAAAATTAGCACATATTTCAGTATTTCACATACGTACTCATGGATCAAAGAAATAAAAAAGTGGCAAAACTGAATAAAACAGAATCAGAAGAAATTTATATCAGTACACCATATACGTACTGCGTATTCATGAAATAAAAATCAACTGCATGTAAAGAATAATTGATGAATTCATGAATATAACATAATCAAAGCACATATTTCAGTATTACACATACGTGCTCATGGATCGAACCCAAAAACAATGGCAAAACTATGAATAAAAAAATCGAAGAAGTTTCTATCAAGACGTCATATACGTGCATCGCGTATTCATGAACTAAAAAATCAAACCGCATGTAAAGAATAAGTGACGAATCCATGAATATAACTGAATCAAAGCATATATTTCGGTATTACACATACGTACTCATGGATCGAACCCAAAAAACAGTGGCAAAACTCTGAATGTAACCGAGTCAAAGCAGATATTTCAGTATTACACATACGTACTCATGGATCGAACCCAAAAACAATGACAAAACTCTGAATATAACTGAATCAAAGCAGATATTTCAGTATTACACATACTTACTCATGGATCGAACCCAAAAACAATGACAAAACTCTGAATATAACCGAATCAAAGCAAATATTTCAGTATTACATATACGTACTCATGGATCGAACCCAAAAATCAATTAAAAAACGCTGTGCAAAACAAATACACTCATGGATCGAATCCAAAAACAATGACAAAACTCTGAATATAACCGAAGCAAAGAAGATATTTCAGTATTACACATACGTACTCATGGATCGAACCCAAAAACAATGACAAAACTCTGAATATAACCGAATCAAAACAAATATTTCAGTATTACATATACGTACTCATGGATTGAACCCAAAAATCAATTAAAAAAACACGGTGCAACATAAATACACTCAGAGATCATACCAAATCGACGAAAGTAGACTCTTCCTATTTATTATCAACATCAGATCTAATACCTAAACATTAGATTTTGCTATAAACATGAAAATTTCTCTAATCCGAGAAAAAAAAAACCTAAATTAAAATAAGCTTTTGAAGAAGAAAGGAAAAATGAAAACCTAAACTATACCAATAGTAAGGAAGTGAACCTACCGATTAATCTTAGTTTGAATTCACGAATTGATCAACACCTCAGAAGATCTTCATAGCCGGAGCTCTTCACCGAACCACAAATGAGAAAATGAAGAAGAAGAATAATAGATCGAGAAAATGAAGAAGAAATGGATTTGGTTACTGCTTTTATGTACTTGAGGGTGTTTTCGGCTTTTAAAAATACGTCCTCATATGTTCCACACGTGTGCAGGACAAGGGCTTAAAAAATTGGGTCCATTTTTATGTTTTCTTTTTATTATGGACCTCCGGTTACTGGGCTTTAGTGGGTGGACCTGCCACTAACTAAGAACACTATAATAGGATCTATAGGTAATTCCTACTTTAGATACTTGAGCACCTATAGCATACATGATATTTTCTCCCAAAATTTGAATTTTTTATGGGATGTAACTCATTTGATCGACTATTAAAGACTCGGTATTTTCAAAAGATACGTTGGAAATAAAATCACAGTTTTATGGAAGAACTCACAAAAGGTGATATGAGTCAGAAAATTTCCATTTCTCTACTTCATCCATGATACTAACGAACAAGTATATGTTGAAGCATAACAACAAGAGAATTATCTTTAGTAATATATTCAACCTAAAGTACGTGGTTGATATGTGTAGTGAGATTCTCTTGGCTTGTTGAGATAATGAAATTTCTCAAATTAAGCTACATGTAGCAAAATTGAAAATGGAAAGAACCCTGAGGTAATGAGGGTTATACGTACCGACTCATATAAAGCATGTGAAAAGGGACATATATATCATGAGACAAAGATGTTCTTTTTTTCCCAGAAGAATGACACCAAAGTACAGGTATCAATTGAACATGGGATGAAGCTAAGATGTAATTCTAGCTCTCACCAAAGAGTTGGGAAATGAATCTTCTTACTGGTATTGGTACAAGCAATGTAATACGGGTACCATAGTAGCAACCAATTTCTATAGGTAGGTAATGCTTTAGATATCAACTTTAATGACAAAAAGAGCTTTGCCTGGCCAATTGATTATTTAGTTGAACTAGATCCAATGTCTGTTCTTATGATGAAATGAAAAGTAAATCATTCCCACGACACATAACTTCTCTAATGCACTTGAGATATATCTGGATGAAAAATATATCACCCCCCCTGAAACGTAATATATATTCACTCTAAAGTACTTGAGTTGAATCTTACTTTTGTTACTAATAAGGCCACACCACTTATTTAATATCTCAAGACTCAATGTCTAACATATAGTGGTTTCCCTCCCACCAGCTTAAGGAATTTAAACTAGTTATTGAAATATTTCCTTATAATGTGACTACGAGGATTGGATCATCGAGCTCAGCACTGTTCAAAATTTGTTTTCAAGATAAAACAAAGACGTACGTCACAAAATCTCTACATGTACCGAGAGATAATCACACCTTGTTAAATTCCAAAGTAACCCATGCAAATGGATATCATGTGGAACCTCACAATGATGAGAATGCAATTGATTGCATCTTTTATAGTCTCTAATATATTTGGAAGGAAATATATCTTAGAGAACCTAATGAGTCAATCTAGTGAAATGTAAATCACAATAGTATGTGGATTATTGAATCCATATTGACTCCGACGATGAAATGTTGGGAATTGACTTATACAGGCTTTGGGCATAACCATAAAGAAACTTTGGTTGTGACATGATGATTGTTTTGAAAGAACTCAGACAAACATCACTTTATTTGAGTGAACGAAAACGGGAGAAAGATTGACAGATTGCGAAATGATGACATATCTCTCAATAAGTGTTCTCTAAAGAACTAGATGCACAACCCCCCCCTTCCCATTATGCTTTTAAGTAAGAGAGCATATCACTCATTTCACAAAGTCTTCAGTAAAACAGGATCGAGACCATCCTAAGATGCAAATGGTAATAATCCATATTACAAAGAAAACAAGGTGATATTTAGAAAAATATTCATGCAGAATGCGGACCATAAAAGTGATTTATGGCTCTGGTGAATGTTTTGACATTTTGAACTAGTTATAGTTCCCAAGAAATTTGCATTTGGAAAACTACTAGCACATATTTTACATGTAAAGGCTCACCACCCCTTGTAAATGCTAGTGAGTGTACATCAAAAGGACTTGATGGTTATTGAATGTTTAACAGGATAAATGCAGAGCTTCCTATACCCCATGGTCTCGCAAAGGTTATCATCAAAAGTTATAGATGGTGCCTAAGGCATGCTTATGCGTACAAACCTACCTTTAACTGCTTGGGGAATATGCAATATTAATGCATCTTTACTTAATTTGTTTTAGAACCCAATATTAGTCAACCTTTTATGCGTACCAGTTGGTAACTGGATTTAAGCCTGATATTCGTGTTCTTATGCATTATTGGTTGCATCATATATGTGCCATTACAAATCCACATCGTACTATGACGGGTCTTCAAAACTTTTAAGTAGTTATGTTGGAAATGAGTTCCCAACAATTATCCGTATTTTAAGACTTTTGGAAGGAGATCTCTTACCGCTAGATTTTCGGTTTATCACTTTAATGAGATAGTCTTCCCGTCATTAGGGGGAGATAAGAAAAAAGTATTTTCTAAGGGAACGACAGGAATTGTCGTTGTGTGTTCCCACTATGTCTCATATTTATTCATGTACTCCACAAATGTAAATGTGAAGTGAAAAAGAATAATCGATTTTCAGAATGTACACTGATGTCGTTAAAGTGATGAGATCACACATACCAGCTGCAAACCTATCTGCAAGGTTACGAATCCTCAATAAGGGATATACACCATAGACTAAGGTGTTGCAACTAACTTACTGGAAGTGTGGTTGAGGTCGTGGCTCCATAAAGGAGGTTGGAGAGACCACTTGGTTCGATCGATCCTCATCTAGAAAGGAAGTAGGTGAGTAAGGCACAACTTATTTATATCATCATAAATCATATCATAAGATTGTCTCTGAATATGTCCATGAATCAAACTGGAGGACGCTCTGAAGTTTTAAATGATTCTAGAACAATAAAATCCTGACGGATTATGAGAATGCATATGAGTCAATGGAAGGATCATGCGTGCACAATGGTGATATAATGCATAAATAGTTGCTCCAGAAGTAGAGCATAATGAGATCGAACCATGCTTTATTTTGATTAATTTCAAATAAATAGCATATTTGGCCTACGTAATCCAGGTAGAACTTAGTTCTTTGACAAATATACGGGTATTTGGTGTGGTAATGCTAACCAACCTGGTGTAAAGCATGTGGGACATATGTGGTTATTTATCACAAAGTGTAGTGAGAAGAATGAGGTCTTAAAGTATAAAGAATCACCTTGTGGCGCGAGGCTTCTCTCAAACCCCTGGATCGCTTACTCTTTTGAACATCATAATGTTTAGTTAATTAGTTTGCTTGGTAGTTTCAAAAGAACTTGAAACATAGTAGATGTGGTTATATTTCCAGAGATTTAGACTCAAAGCTATTTGCAAAAGTGCATGATGGCCTTTTGCTTCCCAAGTCGAATGACTCTAAATTACGGAGTGTGTTTGCAGTTACACTGGAACACTCACTTATTGATTTAAACAATCAGGTGGATGTGGTATACCCGTCTAAGTGACTATTTGATTGGGAAGGGATAAACAAGTAAGGTTTTGTACCATGCGTATTAATTCGGAATTATAGCTATCTATGTCGACGGTATGTACATGATAAGTACTCTTAATGGAATAAGGGATCTTACAAGTTATTTAAAATCTAAATTTGAGATGAAAATCCTGGGAAATCTCGATCTTATCTATGTTATGAACTAGAAGACCGATATTGTGGTATATTATTCCACCAGTTTGCATATGACCATTGTCAGGAAATTTAACAAGGACATGTATCTTGGTAGCACTCCCATGATTAGTCAAGTTTCAAATGTACATAAATGACCAATTCGTGTAAAGGAAGATGACGAAGTTGTGTCGGGAGATGAACTTTCCTTATCTAAGTATAATAGATGCATTATTGTATTTAGCATAATGTACTCGACCAAATGTTATATCCTCAGTGAAATTGTTAGCTAGATATAGCTCAGCGCAAACGCAACATCATTGGAATGGTACCTTGAATGTAATCATGTACTTAAAAGTAACCATTGATATGAGTTTGTTTTATCCCTGCAAAGACATAAAAAGGAATGCTAAAGGAACTGCAATCCATAGGTTGTTGATTATGAAGGAACAATAATCTCTTCTCCAGCGAAAGTAATCAGGGGGAGATATGGTAGACTATTTTCTAAGTCATTACCGATATTCAGTTTCGAAAAGTACATGACTAAAGGAACTGTCTGGAACAACTCTGAAAGTAATCATGGGGAGATGCCAACATCAGGTGGAGGATCCAAGGATATGATGTCGACATATTTTACTTCGAAATTGAAGCTGTGTTGTACTCTTTTTCCCTTCGATCGAGAATAGTTTTTCCCAAAGGGTTTTGTTACTCGACAAGGTTTTTAGTGAGACAACACTTAGAACATCAAGTATGTTGAACGTTGAAGACATAAAGATCCGTTGATATTACTGAAAATATCTGAATCAAAGAAATGAAACACGATATTCTCTTAAGCAACGTAACTTCCAGAATCAACAACATGGTCTTATAAACATTCAGTCACCAAAGTAAAGTGTGATAAACTCCTTTTGACTGCATTAAACTAATGAAAATTGTCTGACATCAGGGGGAGCATCTATTGGTGTGTTGAACTATTTTCCTTCACCGAGGTTACTCTTTCCCACAGGGTTTTGTTGCTCGGCAAGGTTTTTAATGAGACAACAAAAAACACTGGGAAGTAATTTCCCAACTAAGGCTATTGTCTTTCCCACAAGGATTTTCTGCCTTAGGAGTTGTGAAGCAACTAGTCAATTTCAACGGAACAAAGTGATCATCTGCAACAGATCACCTTTACTTGCATCTGTCACGTTGTACTCTTTTCCCTTCGTCAAGGTTTTATCCCACTGGGTTTTCCTTGTCAAGGTTTTAATGAGGCAACGTATACGCATCTAACTATGTTCTAAGTTTACTTAATATTGTACTCTTTTCTTTAGTTCAGGTTTTGTCCCTCTAGGTTAGCCTGACGAAGTTTTAACGAGACAATTAACTTAGACTCGTTGATCTTTGAAGTTCGTATTGCATGTGATGAACTACATGTAAATTACGGGACAACATGTGAAGTACTACATGTGAAGAGTTGTACCAAGGTTTTATCCCACTGGGTTTTTCCTTGTCAAAGTTTTAGTGAGGCAATTAATTTCGGCACAAGTCATCAAGGAGAAACGATATTTGAAGAACTACATTCAAAGGACTATGTGTGAAGTACTATGTATAAAGCATTGTTATTGAACCGCACAAGAGGGAGTGTTATAGGGCCTATGTCCCATGGATGTGCGGTCCATTAAATGATTAGGTTTTCCCTTTCCTATATATAAAGAACATTGTATGTATGTAATCCCTGATGCCTCTTTACCAAGAAGAAGTTCTTCTCCTTCTCTATCTCTTGCTTTAACCTAATTGATACTACCAAAGGAAGCGACTTGTTTCCTAATTCTAACGATTGCCAAGGCTATTTCTATAAATAATGAAGGCCAACTCCAGCCTACTATAAATAATGAGTATTAGTATTTTTGAAATCCACACGTGTGTAAACCTGGGGTTCCTCTTTTCTAATATCTACAGCTACTTTCTCAGTTTTATTTCTAATCATCTTCTTCTTCTTCGCCGCCTCCATTTCTACTCTGTTAAGAATCGAATTTGCTCATCATTTCGATTTAAGGTTTTTCTTTACAATGTTGTTGTCCCAAATTTTTGATTTCATTTCTGGGTTTCTTCTAAAATTGTCCTAAACGAACCAGCTAAATATATGATTTTTCATCTCTTCTTGTAAGTTGAGTTAAAGATCAAATTTTTGATTTCATTTCTGGGTTTCGTAAATTTTCACCTAAATAAACCAGCTAAAATGTATGAATTTTCATCTCTTTCTGTAAGTTAATGAGGAATTTGAGAAACGGGAAACATTTAATAATCCGTGACGAAGAGCGTAACAAGAAGAAGAATAAAAGAGCAAAATTTGCTGAGATAGAAGATCAATTCGATTCTCGTCCATATCTTCCCGAGGAACTAATTTTGGAAAATATTCTCATCAGATTATCAGCTCGGGATCTAGCCAAATGGAGCTGTGTAAGTAAGTTATGGTACGATTCAGTTCTTAATGATTCAAGATTTGCTGCCTCTCATTTTGTTCATAATAAGAATAAATTAAGCCTAGTCTTTAATCTTCTTAATGTGTTGATACACGACCGGGAAAAAGGTTACTTTTTAAGTATAGAAGAAGAGAAGGATAAAAATGTCGATGGGTTTCCTCTTAATTATAGATTATTAATGCACATAACCTGCAAAAGCTCACAGGAACTAGTAGGTTTTTGTAATGGTTTAGTTTGTATAAAACAAGTGGGTAAGGTTACTGCTGATAGGGGTAAAATTGGCATCGTCAACCCTACCAGGAGTCAGGGACGGAGGTTGGGGGTGGCTTACCTAGGCTACAGCCCACCCCAAAATCCGTAAAAGTCGTACTTGTTCCTTGTATTTGGTCAGAGAAAAACGAATAGCCCATGTAACAATTTTGATTAGCCTGTGTGGAACTAAAAAGAAAAGCCAAAAATGTAATCTTGAGAAGATCCAACGGTATATAATGGGTGTATAGCAGCACTTTAAAGTGACTAGTTTATTTGAAAAGTAGAAAGTGAGGACACGTTCGCACGTAGGTGGATGTTTGGATGAGACTTCAGCTTCATCCACCTGTTTTATAACTATTTATCCACTTGTTTATTTTACGATCAAATTACTATTTTGGTACTTCATTCCTGTTTTTTTTTTCTGATTTTTTTTTTCTTTTTCAATTGAACATAATTAGCTGCTAGACTACTTAGTAGGTCATAATTAGCTGTTGTTGTTGTTGTTGTTTTTTTTTTTTTTTTTTTTTTTGTATTTTGTTTTTGATTTTACACATGGATTAGCTATACATAATCCAGTAGGGTTAGAGCTGGGGCATGTAGTAGGTCTCATCTTATAAAATGAGAATCAATAACAGGGGTCGTCAATCGAGTTTGCAGCTCTATTTCTTTTTTTGGGAGTGTATTATCAATAATTAGAATCCGCGATGTTTATTCATTTTTACATGGGAGGTGTGAAATTTCAGTTAGGGTGCTGATATTGGTATGTTATTGTGGAAGCAGTCATCTAGTAGCTTGTCTATCTGGTTGTTGTAGAGTAATTATGCTTTTATTACTGTTTCTGTCATATTTAGTTATGATTGACAAAAGTGTATTATCCTTATTCCGAGTTAAGAAAGAGAACCCGAAAGCACCTATCTGAGGACACTATTATTTTGGTCTAAAATTTTATTTTCCATAGAATGGATCATTTGTATGATTATTACTTTAAGGGGCATATCGATTTTGTTGTTTGAAATAGCTACAAGGCAAACAGATTTGATTCAATGCGTTGTAAATTTGTAACTTTAAGGAAAAGATAGTGTGTTGCGAACTTTGCTCACATAAGGTATTTTACCACATTTATCTTTATAGTCAAGATAAGTGAATTTGTTAGTTGACGGGAATTTTTTTTTAGCCCACCCAAACTTAAATTCCTGGTTCCGTCGCTGCTAGGGCTGAAACACTTAGCCTCTCCTATTCAAATCCTACCAGCTGCACTGGGGAAGGAAGTGGATTTTGCAGACATTTGTGTCATGGTTTTTGTTTTGATACACTGTCGCAAAAATACAAGGTTGTATTTATTTATACTACTACATCGCCAATAACGGGTGACCAGGAGTTTGTTTGCATGGTCCTTACATTGGGAGAAGGAGGAACCAATCCGTGGAGAAAGATTGTTACTAGTACTTGTTTATGGGTGAAAACTACTCCTGCAGAATTTGGTAATTTGGGGTGTGGATGAGGAATGAATTTAAACCTTAAACAAATGCACTGCGCGGTGAGTGCTTGTAGATTCGAGAGATCAATCTGTGCGAGTCCGGCCTAAACCAAGAAATGGCCGTTCCAGACTTGTTTCGGTCACAAAGTGAAGGAGATGGGGTTGATCTTAGGGAGGGAAGCGAAGAAGGTGTTGAGAATGTGAAGGTGTAGACTTGCTTATGACTTGCAACAGGAAAGTGAACAAGCTTACGATTGGTGTAAGCAGGCTCTGTGTTTTCTTGTTGTTTTTCTCTGTTTTTTCCTCTGTTTTTTGGAAATAGGGCGGAGAACCTATTTATACAAGTCATTGAGTCTTATTCACGTCTCTCATGGGAAGTGGAGGAAGTGGAGTGATGGAGTAGTGGAGTTGTGCGTTGGTGATACACGACCAGCCTTGCCCACTTCTCCTGTTCATCTCTAACCGTCCATGACTTCCTAACACGTTCTTGTGATGGCGCGTTGCACGCCGCACGCCGTAAACCGCCGCACCAATACCCCGCATGTATCCCCCAGTTTGTGACATGATTGATAAACTGGAATGTGTGGATCGTGGATCCACGAAAGATAGCATGTAATGTCAGTATTGAATAACTGCGTTATTCAGGAAGTCGAAACTTGTGAAGTATCGTGTGTATTTTATGCAGGTACTGCATCATGGTGTGGTAAAGTGATTGGTAATGACACCTTACTAACCAATTAACTCCTGACCAGGGTTATATAACCAAGCTGGTGAAGTTGGACGGATGAGATGATCTTTGAGACACTCATCTGCGACCGTTAATGAAATTAGGGTTTTGAAGAGGTGCACAAGCATCACTCTTCAGCTTGGTCGAAACCAAGCATGGGAAGGATTTCGGAGAGGACCGACCGGGCGTGCATGTAGATAGCATGCCGGTGTACACGTCCATGTCTCACTGTCCCATGAAGGTGCGATCTAGGCCACTCAATTTGACCGGCAAAGAGGAGTGGTTGAGATCGATTTTGCAATAGGAATTTGATGCCGCAAAAGGCCGCGCATCATGCTCTTTTCCGGTGCGCGTTCCAAGACGACCTAACTTGGTCGGTCTTGGCCGATTGGTTTGACGTGAAGATGGTAGGATGATGTTCATGCCTATACCTGAATATCCCATTAAAACGTGATCCGAGCCACCCAAATCGTCCGGCAAAGTTGAGCGGTCGAGATCAATTTGTGGTTTGGGAGGCGTGGCCACGCTAGTTTGGGCGCACGTTTTGGATTAACCAGGCATGATATGCCTTGGCCGAACACATGAGGAGGTAGATGGGCCCACGGTGGTCATGCTGGTATGACCGGACTCCGCTTAATCTAACTGCGTGACCCTCCATTAGTGCGGAGAAGATGGACGCGCGTGATGGCTTGAAACCCTAATTTTGGCTTTCAAAGCCGTGCGCCATCGTTTGGGTGACAATTTTGTCACGACCAAACATGGTTGGTTTTGACCGATTGGTCAAGTGTGTAGGCGGGCCCACGGTGATCGTGTTGACATGCTCGGGGCCCTTTGAATCTACATCTACACCCTCCATCTATACCTGCGAAGATGGATGGTTGAGATCGCTTTGCAACACATGTAATGTGCCGCAAACCCTAATTTAGGGTTTTCCGTCCATAATGCTTGGTATGGATGGTTTCTTGGCAAGCTAGGCCAATGACCGACCATGCGGGGTCGGTCGTGGGTATTCCATACCGCTTGGGGGTGATGGAATTGATCCGGGGGTCATCCAATCATGCTTATGGAGTTGGATGATCGCGATCGGATCATATCCGGACCGATACGGTCGATCCAGGATGCTCAATCGGGATAGTATAACACACCGAGAGGGGCTCAATCGGGCTAGTATAACACACCGAGAGTCACCAGTACGGGTATTTCGTACATAGTTTCATTATAGTGCTTGGAGGTTCGTGTTACTCGTAAAAGTAACACTACCGTCATGCCACACCGATAATGAGTACTTGGAAATACAAGGCCGATATGAAATTCACAGGAAGGGATTGTTGCCACATGCTCCAACCTCGGAGGAATTTCATGTATTCACGAGAATGGGATTGTTGCCACATGCTCCATTCCTGGTGAATTAAGTGAGGGAGTATCCAATACTTATAAATGGCTTTATCTTTTACAAGATGTCAGCGCATGATTTTTTCCGGTTTTTACAATTTTAACCTCAAATGAAAACCCACCATCAACATTAAGTCCCTCGCCTAGCACACAATGGTTACACTATTGTGGGGTAGGCATGAGATGGTGATGATTAAAGATAAAACTTATGAGACAAAGTTAGATGTTACTGGGAGAGACGGGTCATCCCGTCCTTGGAGTATGTCACGTTCAAAAGGCATATAGGAGAGCGTTCCCCTAGTATGATGTCGGTCTTGCCTGCTTCGATCGACCTTGCTATGCCTGCTTCGGTCGAGGGCCCGCTCCGTGCTTGCTCCGTTTGAATGTCGGTCTTGCCAGATCGACCTTGCTATGCCTGATTAGGTCGAGGGGCTATTGCGCCTGCTTCGCTCGATCGTGGGGTTGTGCCTAATCGACGGACTGCTGTGCCTGCTTCGTTTGTGGGGCTACTGCGCCTGTTTGATCGAACGTGGGATTGAATTTCGTGAACATGATTCCCATGACATAAGAGAACCGTGTTGTGCAAATAAATATGGTCCCGCCATATATGCTTGATTGAACGTGGGTCCCATATCGTGTATGCCTGACTGAATGTCACCTTTATACCAGCCTCGTGCCCTTGACCAACACCGGTCTTGAAACTTAAGCAATACCAGACTTGTGACTTGATCAATACCAGACTTGAAGCTTGAGCAATACCAGACTTGAAGCTTGAGCAATACCGGACTTGTGACTCGATCAACACCGGACTTGAAACTTGAGTGATACCTGTGACTTGATCAATACCGGTCTTGAGACTTGATCAACACCGGACTCGTGACTTGATCAACACCGGTGTTTGGACCCAATACCAGCCTTGTGTACTCCAAAGTGAATGTGTGTTCTGTCGTGTGTGACTACACATCTCACGCGTTTTTATACAAGTACTGCTCCTGTCTTTTATTGTAGAATGAAGAAAAGAACTCTTGTTGAGATGTCTTCTGGGGATAATGCTGGTGCCAAGTCAGGAGGTGTTGAGAGCTTCAAAGATATGCCGAACATTGATGATGAGTTGTTCATCGCGCCCTTTCAACTATATGAAAATATCCGTTCCACAGGATAACCCTCCTCCTATCGACTTCAGGGTTTTTCATGCTCCGCTGGGTCCTCATGAAGGATGGATGAGACGTATGTTGAGCAATGAGTACATCAAAGATAACTTGGCCAGAGCGCAGATTATTGATGTAGCTTGAGTGTTGAAACGACTCGAGAGGGTGTTAAAGTGGCTTCTGGTGCGAACGTTGAGGTGGATCCTGGAGAGAGTGTTAGGATTCTGAAGCGAAGGTGGGTCCCGGAGAGAGCGTTGAGGCGGCTCTTGAATATACCATTGAAGCAGCTTCTTCTAGAGGGAGCGTTGAAGTGTTTCCCTCTTCAGTTCGATTTACCCTTGCGAATTCCATGCTTCTTGACTGACCATCTCTCTCATGTTGAAGAATTCCTTGACTGACGGTGAAGGAACTTCATGCTGAGCCTCATTCCCCAAGCGTGGTTTACATGGTTTGTTCGTAGTGGTTGTTGTCGAGCCAGATATGGAATATCTTGGACATTGTTTCATCATTGTGGGAGTCGTGCATGTGGTACTGGAGTTGGAGTTGATGGACGCGCAGGATGTTGTATCTCGGTGGTTTTCCTCTTGTCGCTTTGTGGAACCGCCATGTAAGGCTAAAGGTTGTATCGCCTGTTGGTGAGATATATGCCCCTACGAACATTATGAGGCTCTTCATTACCGGCATGCCTGGTTCTTTCTATCAGGGCATATGTTATTGTAGATGAGCGTTCAACAGCTCCAGAGGATGACCAAAAGCGTGGATTCTCCAACATAGCATGATAGACATGTACCACTGTCTGATAAAGTGACTCGCCCGGATCTTGCTCGATATGACGCGTGGACATCGTTATCTTCTTGAGGCTGCTCCCTTGAGGTATCGGCTCCAGTGGAAGATTGCCGTCATAGAGCATTGGTATGTTGTACCGGTATTCTTTAAACCAAATGGCAGTATGGTATAATAAAAATTTCCGAGAGGAGTTAGAAAAGCTATCTTACTTGCATCATGCTCGTATATCCTCATCTGGTTGTAGCCGCTACATCCATCCATGGAGGAGAACATGCCTTGTCTGCTGGTTGAATCTACTAACATGTCGATGTTAGTGTTTATGGGTGAAAACTACTCCTGCAGAATTTGGTAATTTGGGGTGTGGATGAGGAATGAATCTAAACCCTAAACAAATGCACTGCGCGGTGAGTGCTTGTAGATTCGAGAGATCAATGGGTGCAAGTCCGGCCTAAACCAAGAAATGGCCGTTCCAGACTTGTTTCGGTCACAAGGTGAAGGAGATGGGGTTGATCTTAGGGAGGGAAGCGAAGAAGGTGTTGAGATTGTGAAGGTGTTGGCTTGCTTATGACTTGTAACAGAAAAATGAGCAGGCTTACGGTTGATGTAAGGAGGCTCTAGGTGTTTGAATACGATTTGTATTAACACTTGGTTTTTCTGTCTCGTCTGAACTTGTGTTGTTGTTTGAAATAGGGCGGAGAACCTATTTATACAAGTCATTGAGCCTCATTCACGTCTCTCGTGGGAAGTGGAGGAAGTGGAGTGATGGAGTAGTGGAGTTGTGTCGACTGATGAGTGCTAAATAGTGCATATTTATACACCTTTTTATTGGCATTTTACTCATCTTGCCCACTTCTCCTTGTTTTCATCTCTAACCGTAATCCATGACTTCCCGACACGTTCTGTGATGGCGCGTTGCAACCCAACGACATGACTTGAGCTAGACCCGACCCGCGACCCGGAACCGCCGAGCACCAATACCCCATCAACGATCGCGCTCC
The DNA here is from genome assembly GCA_023531295.1 of Papaver armeniacum. Classification (NCBI taxonomy): domain Eukaryota; kingdom Viridiplantae; phylum Streptophyta; class Magnoliopsida; order Ranunculales; family Papaveraceae; genus Papaver; species Papaver armeniacum. The sequence continues at coordinate 412,419 of JAJJWW010012596.1, forward strand.
GCTCAACACCGAAGATGCATATATCCGTGGATCTCGTCTGCTCTTCATCCGACACTGTTTGATGCCTTCTCATCATTTCTCGCTATAATGAAGATGTATCCCCAAACAACAACTCCATAGCCACCTACTCCATCACTCTTTTGTGACATGATTGATGTAAAGGCCAAGCTTTGTTTATTTGTGGAATGTGTGGATCGTGGATCCACGAAAGATAGCATGTATCTCTTGTCTTGTGAGAATTGAATAAGTCATGTTACCCAGGTGTGTGTTATTCTGACCAAACTAAACCCCAATTGATGGGCTTTGCACATAACAAAAGTCGCTCAACATAAATACTTGTGAAGTATCATGTGTATTTTATGCCTACGGCAAACCAAAACCCAACAAACCAAAAATGAACCCATTTAAACCAAACAAAACCCACATAAACCAAATTAGATTGTGAGTTCAATTTGAGTTGATTATGGTGTGGTAAATTGATGGGTAATGACGATCACATACATCTCACTAACCAAATAACTCCTTTAGATAGGCAATCTGCTTTAGAAAAGCAAGTCGAATCTAGTTTTTCTAGGCAATATGAAATGCATGCTTGCACCTTATGTGGTGGCTTAGTAGTGTTATATTCTGATGCTTTTAGACAGTCTAGGGAAAACCATGATAATCCGAGTGTCTAGAAGTGACTATTGGGGTTGTATAACCAAGCTGGTGAAGTTGGACGGATGAGATGATCTTTGAGACACTCATTTCGAAGATTGAAGACGTTTCTATGGTTTCTTATGAGAGAGTGATATTAATTGTCGATCGGGTGAGAAGTGAGTGAGTACTCCCACCCCTTGCTAATGGTTGATTTCCCTTCTTAGAGATCATCGAGAAAAAGATTCTTTTTGTCCACACCTACGTGGAGTCTCCAGATTTTATTTCGGAAGGTTATCCTTCTTACCTACAACGTGTGCGAGATTTCTCTCTTATTTCCTCCCTGCACACATGAGAGACTAAAAAAGCGATCTTTTTGAGTGCAATTATCATAAAACCCTAATGGTGAGGCGAAGTCGAGGCTTATGATCACAATCGAATCCGAATTCTTTCATATGGTATGGTTACTTCTCGCTCGGCCACTTAAGGATGAGAAGGCGTTGTTACTAGCATGAAACTCTATGTCCTCATAGCTTCTTGGAGGCTTGAGACTCTTTTACACTCTGAAGTTGGAGAAGGTTTTGTGGGTACACCTCTTGTAAACCCTCACGGGACTAAACTAAGATGCATTCGAGAGACCTACGTGGAGGTGGTATAGTTAGGATTTCTTCATTTCTGTTTCACTTGAGGACAAGTAAAATTCAGGTTTGGGGGGTATTTGATGAGTGCTAAATAGTGCATATTTATACACCTTTTTATTGGCATTTTACTCATCTTTTGCGCTTAGAAATCAGATATTATCCCAGATTCTGTGTTTTCCTTGTTTTCAAGAATAAATATTTGTATTAATTAATTTTGTGTTTTTAGGTAATAAATAAAGCTCGGAAACCGAGGGAGCAAAAGAGCAAAGAATTGGAGTCGAGCATCTATGGAGCGGATAGCCAAAGTCGCGCGCTTAATCGGTTACAACAACAAGGAAGACATGACCTTGAGCTAGACCCGACCCGCGACCCGGAGCTGACCTCCTTCACCCGACCAGCAGCCCTTACCGCCTCCATCATCACCTTCCCGACATCAAACAACAACTCCATAGCCACCTACTCCATCACTCTTTCTCGAGTCATCTATTTCATAGCTTCTCCACCCTAGAGGCTAGGTTAAAGATGACTAGAGTTAGGGTTACTCATCTATCAATCGAGGAGTTGCTAAGGACGATGTGATGATTCGTAGTATGGGTTCGAGTTTTTATTAATTTAATTTTTATTTTAATTGAATTAGGGTTAGGTATTTTAGGGGAAACTTTGCATGTATAAATAGGAGTGTTCTATGGATGTAGAAGGCACTGCCTTTGGATTAGCCAGTGCAGTCATTTAGCTTTAATTCTGTTCTTTATCATTTTATGATGTTTTAATTAGTTTTGTTAGGGTCTCAATGAAACCCTGTTGCCATATTGTGTGTTTAAGCTCTGTTGAACTTTCTTAAATGATTAAAAGTATAATTATGTCTTCAATTAGGGCTTCCACTACTTTTCTCTCACAATGGATGTCTTGCATCCATTGTAGTTAGGTTACATCTGTTGTGAGATTGCCACAGCTCATACTTTAGGCACAATAGCTAATTCCATTGACTAGTTGTACTTAATTAGACAACTAGTGCTATGGTTAACACTTTAGTCATTTTGTTAGAAGCATAACTTGGAGAAACCCCTTAGATAGGTGGTGGGTTTGACACCCTTATCGATCAAGGATAAGAAAGCCTCAACTCACCCGAGCACACAATAGGAATTCAGAGGTGGATTTGCAGACCTTGGCATATCCTTTTGTCCTTTGTTTACCTTAGCTTAGGTTCATCTCACTTCAACCTTAGGCCGTATCGGCACAAACATTGTGTTACGTTGTCACTTGTTGAATTTCGAGTTGAAGAAGCCTTAGATCACACACAAAGCACACACAAGTCCTTGTGGGATCGACCCGTACTAGCGCGGCTCCAATAGTACGCCGTGCACTTGCGGTATTACCGTAGGCTTAATTTTATACATATTTCGAGGCCTACCATCGACCAGTCTTGCCCACTTCTCCTGTTCATCTCTAACCGTCCATGACTTCCTGACACGTTCATATGTATCCCCTCCGATTTGTGACATGATTGATGTCTGGAATGTGTGGATCGTGGATCCACGAAAGATAGCCGCGACCGTTAATGAATATTAGGGTTTTTTGAAGAGGAGCGCAAGCATGACTCTTCATGACTCTTCAGCTTGGTCGAAACCAAGTAATGGAAGAATTTTGGAGAGGACCGACCAGGACGTGTATGTAGATGGCATGCTGGTGTACACGTCCACGTCTTACCGTCCCATGAAGGTGCGATCTAGGCCACTCAATTTGACCGGCAAAGAGGAGTGGTTGAGATCGGTTTGCGGTAAATCCTTGCCGCAAAGGAGTTGGAAACCGGCGCGAGATCCCTAGTTCGGGCACGCGTTTCAAGACGACACATCTTGGTCGGTCTTGGTCGATGGGTTTGACGGGAAGATGGCAGGCCGGTGATCATGCCTATACCGACTATCCCATGAAAGCGTGATCTAAGCCACTCAAATCATCCGGTGAAGTTGAGCGGTCGAGATTAGTTTGCAATTTGGGAAGTGTAACCACGCATGTTTGGGCGGGCGTTTTGGATTAGCGGGCATGATATGCCTTGGCCGATCACATGAGGAGGTAGATGGGCCCACGGTGGTCATCTTTGGTATGACCAGGACCTCCTTTAATCTAATCTGGGACCCTCCATTTGTGCCGGAGAAGATGGACGCGCGTGATGGCTTGAAACCCTAATTTTGGTTTTCAAAGTCGTGCGCCTCTTCTTGTTTGGGTGACGATTTTGTCACGGCCAAACATTGTTGGTCTTGACCGATTGGTCAAGTGTGTAGGCGAGCCCACGGTGATCGTGTTGACATGCTCTGGGCCCTTTGAGTCTACATCTACACCCTCCATCTATACCTGCGAAGATGGATGGTTGAGACTGCTTTGCAACACATGTAATATGCCGCAAACCCTAATTTAGGGTTTTCCGTCCATAATGCTTGGTATGAACGGTTTTTTGGCAAGCTAGGCCAATGACCGACCATGCGGGATCGGCCGTGGGTATTCCATACCATGCTTGGGGTGATGGAATTGATCTGGGGTCATCCAATCATGCTTATGGAGTTGGATGACTGCGATCAGATCATATCCGGACCGAGTCTGATCGGTCTTTAGGATGCTCAATCGGGCTAGTATAACACACCGAGAGGGGCTCAATCGGGCTAGTATAACACACCGAGAGGGCTCGGGCTAGTATAACACACCGAGAGTCGGCACATGTACGGGTATTTCGTACATGGTTTCATTATAGTGCTTGGAGGTTCGTGTTACTCTATAAGAGTAACACTCATCGTCATGCCACACCGATAATGATTCATTATAATGCTTGAGGTTCGTGTTACTCTATAAGAGTAACACTCAGTCGTCATGCCACACTGATAATGATTACAGGAAATACAAGGCTGATATGAAATTCACAGGAATGGATTGTTGCTACATGCTCCATCCTGGAGGAATTTCATGTATTCACAGAATGGGATTGTTGCTACATGCTCCATTCTTGGTGAATTAAGTGAGGGAGTATCCAACACTTATAAATGGCTTTATCTTTTACAAGATGTCAGCGCATGATTTTTCTGGTTTTTTACAAACTTAACCTTAAACGAAAATCCACCATCAACATTAAGTCCCCTGCCTAGCACATAATGGTTACACTATTGTGTGGTAGGCATGAGATGGTGACAGTTAAAGATAAAACTTATGAGGCAAAGTTAGATGTTACCAGGAGAGACGGGTTATCATGTCCTTGGAGTATGTTACGTTTAAAAGGCATATAGGAGAGCGTTCCCCTAGTATGATGTCGGTCTTGCCTGCTTCGATCGACCTTTGTATGTCTACTTCGGTCGAGGGCCCGCTCCGTGCTTGCTCCGCTCGATCGTGGGGTTGTGCCTAATCGATGGACTGCTGTGCCTGCTTCGTTGGTGGGGCTACTGCGCCTGCTTGATCGAACGTGGGCTTGAATTTCGTGAACATGATTCCCATGACATGAGAGAACCGTGTTGTGCAAATAAATGTGGTCCCGCCATATATGCTTGATTGAACGTGGGTCCCATATCGTGTATGCCTGACTGAATGTCAACTTTATACCAGCCTCATGCCCTTGACCAACACCGGTCTTGAAACTTGAGCAATACCGGACTTGACTTGATCAATACCAGACTTGAATATTAAGCAATACCAGACTTGAAACTTGAGTGATACCGGACTCGTCACTTGATCAATACCGGACTTGAAGCTTGAGCAATACCGGACTTGTAACTTGCACTTGACTTGAAATCAATACCAGAACCTGACTTGAAATCAATACTAGACTGAAACTTGCACCTGACTTGAAATCAACACCAGACTGAAACTTGCACCGGACTTGAAAACTAATACCAGTCTTGAAATCCGTACCGAATTTGAGCCGGGCCGGTTTTGTGTGCTCCGATGTGAGTTGTGTCTTGCCGTGTGTGACTACATCTCTCATGTGCTTTCATACAAGTTCGACTCCGCCTTTTATTTCATTGTGGAAGAAAAGAATCCTCGTTGAGATGTCTTACGGAGATAATGTTGGTACCAAGTCGGGAAGTGTTGGCGGCTTCAAGGATATGCCGAACATTGATGATGAGTTGTTCACCGCACCCTTCCAACTATATGAAAATATCCGTTCCACGAATAGCCCTCCTCCTATCGACTTGTGGTTTTTCATGCTCTCGCCGGGTCCTCATGAAGGATGGATGAGACGTATGTTGAGCAATGAGTACATCAAAGATAACTTGACCAGGAGCGCAGATTGTTGATGTAGCTTGAATGTTGAAACGACTTGAGAGGATGTTAAAGTGGCTTCTGGTGCGAACGTTGAGGTGGATCCTGGAGAGAGTGTTGAAGTAGGATTATGAAGCGAAAAGGGGTCCCGGAGAGAGCATTGAGGCGGATCTTGAATAGACCATTGAAGCGGCTACGCTAGAGGGAGTGTTGAAGTGTTTCCTTCTTCGATTCAATTTACCCTTGCGAATTCCATGTTTCTTGACCGACCACATCTCTCATGTTGAAGAATTCCTTGATCGACGGTGAAGGAACTTCATGTCGAGCCTCGGTCCCCAAGTGTGGTTCGTTATCTTCTTGAGGCTGCTCCCTTGAGGTATCGGCTCTAGTGGAAGATTACCGTCATAGAGCGTTGATACGTTGCACCGGTATTCCTTAAACCAAATGGCGAGTATGGTATAATAAAATTTTCCGAGAGGAGTTCGAAAAGATATCTTACTTGCATCATGCTCGTACATTCTTATCCGGTTGTAGCCGCATGCATCCATCCATGGAGGAGAACATCTTTGTGTCTGCTGTTTGCATCTACTAACATGTCGATGTCGGGTAGAGGAGGATTGTTTTTGGAGCAACACTGTTCAAGTTTCAAATCTATGCAAAGACTCGATCTATCCATTTTCCTCGTGTCTCAACCGCAAATGTTTAACCGACTTGGATCCGGGTATGACATGTAGATGGCGGATGACCAATTTTCATCTAAATCCGGCATTTCTTCATATCTCCAAGCGAACATGTCCTGATACTCTTTGAAAAGTTCCACGAGCTTCGTGCGTTTATCCGTACACAAGGTTGAGTGATGGAGATAGGCCTAGGAGATTCCTCAACGATTTCAATCTCATCGGTTGTGGAGTTGGTGCCCTCTTGCACTGTTGTGGAGCATCTAGCACTTGCTCTTGTGGTTTGTTGCTGTTGTAGCATTCCATTGGGTGGAGAGACCGGTATGGTCTCCCCGCTAATTCATAATGGCAGTGTCGGTATACCGTTTTCCCTTTCTGGTCACGACTCACCACAAAAGTTCGTTCCCTCTTCGTGTGAACTTGGGTCGTGGCTTCACAGGATGGAGAAGAATGCTTCGTCAGCAAAGATGCATCGTGGGTACTAGCCCTTAATGATGCAAGCCGGTCTCCTTCCTGAATTTACGCCCATGTGGGGAGTGGGATGCGACGAACTTGTCTGATTCTTTCCGCGGAGCTTCTCCCGTATGTGCTGGTTTGGTTTCCCTTGAAGTCCGTCACTGCGGTAGGATTCCGTACGACCTTGCCTGGGAGAACCTTGGATGTCCTGAGAGTCTTAATAGTAATCACATTCGAAGACGCTCCTATGTAGATAAGGGGCGTCTTGAACTCTGAATCCTTGATGCGTGCGGTGACATGTAGGTCACGGTCGTGACCTTCCTCTGGTTGATTGCAGCAAAACGTCTCCGCGCGCTGATTCTTCGAGAGGTGTGAAAGTTTGCGTAAACTTTCCACTAGAGAAACCGCTTCCCGATCCACCGCCTCTGGTTCATAGTGAAACTATTGACTTGAGGAAGATCGTTGTGAGGATCAGTCCCCAGTGTAGGAGCCTCCACGACAGGACCGCTCATATCTGATGTCGCTTCTTTGATCAGGTCCATGTAGGTCCGTGCCATTGAAGTACCTTCTCCGGTGCGTTGAATTCATTCCTTGTTGGCTCCAGGGGCTGTTGCGGGTCATGTGGAAATCGATCAGTTAATGTTTTAAGAAAAGTGAGTACCTCTTTCCGAGTTACGGCCATATCCGTTTGAGTCTTGACAAGAACTTCCTGCTTTTCCATCAAGTCTGCAATGGTAATGGGAGATGGTCCTCCTCTCGCCCTCCGGTTCCTCGTCCCGATGAAGGAGTGGAAGTTGTTGCTCGGGGTGACTACCGGAGGTGTTACACTTGATGAGATGCCGGGACTTGCAGTGCTGCCGGCTCACAGTGATGGGAGGTGTTGTAATATCACCGCTGAGTGATCGAATTGAACGTTCCCATCCTCTCGTACTCACGTGTTCCTTGATTGATCTCTCCTCCCTAAAGCATTTCTTCACGGCTTCGACAAGGGTCTTGAGATATAAATCTTCCAAATAGGATCCGTAAGCTGCATGCTCCATTTCTTTATCCGGTAGACGTTGTAGTACTCAGGACAAGTCCTCTCCTCTCGTGGAGTTGCCTCGGTTCTTCATTGTTGACTGGACCATGTTGTTCATCTTTCCGAGTCACTGCGGTTACGCGCTCTTTTTGCCTCTCCACCGGTAAAGGTGTGACTCGACTAAGGATTGAGCATTTCTTGCAATCGCTTGAGTAGATGCCGCCGATCCTTCTTGTAATTGTGATGCTATGTCATTCAAAAGGCGAAATGTCTCGCTCTGTCTTCTGGTGATACCAGCTTGATTTGCCAAGACATCCTCCAGCATTCTATCTACACTTCCCATGGTATCTGAACCGCCTGTGTGGTTTCTGATGAGGATGCATCGTGAGCCGAAAACCGAAGAATTGAGAATTCAATTTTTGCAACCGATAGATCAACCTCCCACTGTGGTCGCCAATTGTTTATGGGTGAAAACTACTCCCGCAGAATTTGGTAATTTGGGGTGTGGATGAGAAATGAATCTAAACCCTAAACAAATGCACTTTGCGCGGTGAGTGCTTGTAGATTCGAGAGATCAACGTGCAAGTCCGGCCTAAACCAAGAAATGGCCGTTCCAGACTTGTTTCGGTCACAAGGTGAAGGAGATGGGGTTGATCTTAGGGAGGGAAGCGAAGAAGGTGTTGAGATTGTGAAGGTGTTGGCTTGCTTATGACTTGTAACGAGAAAAATGAGCAGGCTTACGGTTGATGTAAGGAGGCTCTAGGTGTTTGAATACGTTTTTGTATTAACACTTGGTTTTTCTGTCTCGTCTGAACTTGTGTTGTTGTTTGAAATAGGGCGGAGAACCTATTTATACAAGTCATTGAGCCTCATTCACGTCTCTCGTGGGAAGTGGAGGAAGTGGAGTGATGGAGTAGTGGAGTTGTGCGTCGACCGGTCTTGCCCACTTCTCCTGTTCATCTCTAACCGTCCATGACTTCCCGACACGTTCTTGTGATGGGCGTTGCGTTGCACGCCGTAAACCGCGCAGCAATACCCCGCATGTATCCCCCGGTTTGTGACATGATTGATGTCTGGAATGTGTGGATCGTGGATCCACGAAAGATAGCATGTAATGTTGAATTGAATAACTGTGTTATTCAGAAAGTCGATACTTGTGAAGTATCATGTGTATTTTATGCAGGTACTGCGTTATGGTGTGGTAAAGTGATGGGTAATGACGCCTCACTAACCAAATAACTCCTGACCAGGGTTGTATAACCAAGCTGGTGAAGTTGGACGGATGAGATGATCTTTGAGACACTCATCTGCGACCGTTAATGAATATTAGGTTTTTTGAAGAGGAGCGCAAGCATGACTCTTCAGCTTGGTCGAAACCAAGTAATGGAAGAATTTTGGAGAGGACCGACCGGACGTGTATGTAGATGGCATGCTGGTGTACACGTCCATGTCTTACCGTCCCATGAAGGTGCGATCTAGGCCACTCAATTTGACCGGCAAAGAGGAGTGGTTGAGATCGGTTTGCGGCAGAAATCCTTGCCGCAAAGGAGTTGGAAACCGGCGCGAGATCCCTAGTTCGGGCACGCGTTTAAAGACGACACATCTTGGTCGGTCTTGGTCGATGGGTTTGACGGGAAGATGGCAGGCTGGTGATCATGCCTATACCTGACTATCCCATGAAAACGTGATCTAAGCCACTCAAATCATCCGGTGAAGTTGAGCGGTCGAGATTAGTTTGCAATTTGGGAAGTGTAACCACGCATGTTTGGGCGGGCGTTTTGGATTAGCCGGGCATGATATGCCTTGGCCGATCACATGAGGAGGTAGATGGGCCCACGGTGGTCATGCTGGTATGACCGGACCTGCTTAATCTAATCTGGGACCCTCCATTTGTGCCGGAGAAGATGGACGCGCGTGATGGCTTGAAACCCTAATTTTGGTTTTCAAAGCCGTGTGCCTCTTCTTGTTTGGGTGACGATTTTGTCACGGCCAAACATTGTTGGTCTTGACCGATTGGTCAAGTGTGTAGGCGGGCCCACGGTGATCGTGTTGACATGCTCTGGGCCCTTTGAGTCTACATCTACACCCTCCATCTATACCTGCGAAGATGGATGGTTGAGACTGCTTTGCAACACATGTAATATGCCGCAAACCCTAATTTAGGGTTTTCCGTCCATAATGCTTGGTATGAACGTTTTTTGGCAAGCTAGGCCAATGACCGACCATGCGGGATCGGCCGTGGGTATTCCATACCATGCTTGGGGTGATGGAATTGATGCGGGGTCATCCAATCATGCTTATGGAGTTGGATGATCGCGATCGAGATCATATCCGGACCGATACGGTCAGTCTTAGGATGCTCAATCGGGCTAGTATAACACACCGAGAGGGGCTCAATCGGGCTAGTATAACACACCGAGAGAGCTCGGGCTAGTATAACACACCGAGAGTCACTGTACGGGTATTTCGTACATGGTTTCATTATAGTGCTTGGAGGTTCGTGTTACTCTATAAGAGTAACACTAGTCGTCATGCCACACCGATAATGATTCATTATAATGCTTGGAGGTTCGTGTTACTCTATAAGAGTAACACTCGGTCGTCATGCCACACTCGATAATGAGTACGGAAATACAAGGCTGATATGAAATTCACGGGGAAGGGATTGTTGCTACATGCTCTATCCTGGAGGAATTTCATGTATTCACAGAATGGGATTGTTGCTACATGCTCCATTCTTGGTGAATTAAGTGAGGGAGTATCCAACACTTATAAATGGCTTTATCTTTTACAAGATGTCAGCGCATGATTTTTCTGGTTTTTTACAAACTTAACCTTAAACGAAAATCCACCATCAACAGTTAGGTAAATGAGGATCGTTTTTGGAGCAGCACCTGTTCAAGTCTCTGAAGTCTATGCAGCACCTGATCTGAACTACAACTGTTTAACCGACTTGGATCCAGGTATGACATGTAGATGATGGGTGACCAATTTTTATCTAAATCCGGCATTTCTTCATATCTCCAAGCGAATATATCCTGGTACTCTTTGAGAAGTTCCATGAGCTTCGTGCGTTTATCCATACACAAGGTTGAGCTGATGGAGATAGGCCTAGGAGATTCCCCAATGATTTCAATCTCACCAGTTATGGAGTTGGTGCCCTCTTGCAGATGTTGTGGAGCATCTAGCACTTGCTCTTATGGTTCGTTGCCGTTGTAGCATTCCATTAGGTAGAGAGACCAGGGTGTGATCTCCCCTGCTAATTGATAATGGAAGTGTCGGTACACCGTTTTCCCTTTCTGGTCACGACTCGCCATAAAAGTTCACTCCCTCTTCGTGTGAACATGGGTCGTGGCTTTACAGGATGGAAAAGAATGCTTCGTCAGCAAAGATGCATCGTGGGTACTAGCCCTCAATGATACAAGCCGGTCTTCTTCCTGAATTGACGCCCATGTGGGGAGTGGGATGCAACGAACTTGTCTGATTCTTTCCGCGGAGCTTCTCCCGTATGTGCTGGTTTGGTTTCCCTCGAAGTCCGTCACTGTGGTAGGCTTCCGTACGACCTTGCCTTGGAGAACCTTGGATGTCCCGAGAGTCTTGAGAGTAATCACATTCGAAGACGCTCCTGTGTCGATAAGGGCCGTCTTGAACTCTGAATCCTTGATGCGTGCGGTGACATGTAGGGCACGGTTGTGACCTTTTTCTGGTTGATTGCAGCAAAATGTCTCCGTGTGCTGATTCTTCGAGAGGTGTGAAAGTTCGCATAAACTTTCCACTAGAGAAAACGCTTCCCGATCCACCGGCCTCTGGTTCATAGTGAAACTATTGACTTGAGGAGGATCGTTGTGAGGATCAGTCCCCAGTGTAGGAGTCTCCATGACAGGACCGCTCATATCCGATGTCACTTCTTTGATCAGGTCCATGGAGGTCCGCGCCGCTGAAGTACCTTCTCCGGTGCGTTGAATGCGTTCCTTTTTTGCTCCAGGGGCTGTCACGGCTGTTGTGGAAATCGATCAGTTAATGTCTTAAGAAAAGTGAGTACCTCTTCTGAGTTGCGGCCATATCCGTTTGAGTCTTAACAAGAACTTCCTGCTTCTCCATCAAGTCTACAATGGTAATGGGGGATGGTCCTCCTCTCGTCCCTCCGGCTCCTCGTCCTGATGAAGGAGTGGAAGTTGTTGCTCTGGTGACTACCGGAGGTGTTACACTTGATGAGATGCCGGGATTTGCGGCTGCTCGGATCTTGGTGATGGGAGGTGTTGTAATATCACTGCTGAGTGATCGAATTGAACGCTCCCATCCTCTGTACTCACGTGTTCCTTGATTGATCTCTCCTTCCTCAAGCATTTCTTCACTTGGTTGAAAGGTCGATGCGGATTGAACAGTCTTCCGGGCTTCGACAAGGGTCTTGAGATATAAATCTTCCAGCAGGATCCGTAAGCTGCAGGCTCCATTTCTTTATCTGGTAGACGTTTTGGTACCCGGACAAGTTTTTCCTCTCGTGGGGTTGCCTCGAGTCTTCGTTGTCGGCTGGACCATGTTGTTCGTCTCTCCCGAGTCCCCGTGATTACGCGCTCTTTCTCGCATCTCCACTTTGGTAAAGGTGTGACTCCTGGCTAAGGATCCAGCGTTTCTTGCACTGTTTGAGTAGATGCTTGCCGACCCTTCTTGTAATTGCGCTGTTATATCATTCAAAAGGCGGAATGTCTCGCTCTGTCTTCTAGCGATACCGGCTTGATTTTCCAAGACATCCTCCAGCATTCTAGCTACACTTCCCATGATATCTGAACCACCTGTGGTTTCCGGGTACATTGCGAGATGGAAACCGAAAAAATTGAGAATTCAATTTTGTGCAACCGAGAGATCAACCTCCCACTGTGGTCGCCAATTGTTTATGGGTGAAAACTACTCCTGCAGAATTTGGTAATTTGGGGTGTGGATGAGGAATGAATTTAAACCTTAAACAAATGCACTGCGCGGTGAGTGCTTGTAGATTCGAGAGATCAATGCAGTGCAAGTCCGGCCTAAACCAAGAAATGGCCGTTCAGACTTGTTTCGGTCTCACAAACCGAAGGAGATGGGGTTGATCTTAGGGAGGGAAGCGAAGAAGGTGTTGAGAATGTGAAGGTGTAGACTTGCTTATGACTTGCAACAGGAAAGTGAACAAGCTTACGATTGGTGTAAGCAGGCTCTGTGTTTTCTTGTTGTTTTTCTCTGTTTTTTCCTCTGTTTTTTGGAAATAGGGCGGAGAACCTATTTATACAAGTCATTGAGTCTTATTCACGTCTCTCGTGGGAAGTGGATGAAGTGGAGTGATAGAGTAGTGGAGTTGTGCGTTGGTGATACACGACCAGCCTTGCCCACTTCTCATGTTCATCTCTAACCGTCCATGACTTCCTAACACGTTCTTGTGATGGCGCGTTGCCTGCACGCCGCATGCCGTAAACCGCTGAGACCAATACCCCCGTATGTATCCCCCGGTTTGTGACATGATTGATGTCTACGGAATGTGTGTATCGTGGATCCACGAAAGATAGCATGTAATCTTTGAATTGAATAATTGCGTTATTCGGGAAGTCGATACTTGTGAAGTATCGTGTGTATTTTATGTGCATCTTGCATCATGGTGTGGTAAAGTGATTGGTAATGACACCTTACTAACCAATTAACTCCTGACCAGGGCTATATAACCAAGCTGGTGAAGTTGGACGGATGAGATGATCTTTGAGACACTCATCTGCGACCGTTAATGAAATTAGGGTTTTGAAGAGGTGCGCAAGCATCACTCTTGACTTGGTCGAAACCAAGCATGGGAAGGATTTCGGAGAGGACCGACCGGGCGTGCATGTAGATAGCATGCCGGTGTACACGTCCATGTCTCACTTTGTCCCATGAAGGTGCGATCTAGGCCACTCAATTTGACCCGGCAAAGAGGAGTGGTTGAGATCGATTTTGCAATAGGAATTTGATGCCGCAAAAGGCCGCGCATCATGCTCTTTTCCGGTGCGCGTTCCAAGACGACCTAACTTGGTCGGTCTTGGCCGATTGGTTTGACGTGAAGATGGTAGGCTGGTGTTCATGCCTATACTCGAATATCCCATTAAAACGTGATCCGAGCCACCCAAATCGTCCCGGCAAAGTTGAGCGGTCGAGATCAATTTGTGGTTTGGGAGGCGTGGCCACGCTAGTTTGGGCGCACGTTTTGGATTAACCGGGCATGATATGCCTTGGCCGAACACATGAGGAGGTAGATGGGCCCACGGTGGTCATGCTTTGGTATGACCAGGACTCGCTTAATCTAATCTGTGACCCTCCATTCGTGTAGGAGAAGATGGACGCGCGTGATGGCTTGAAACCCTAATTTTGGCTTTCAAAGCCGTGAGCCATCTCTTGTTTGGGCGACAATTTTGTCACGACCAAACATGGTTGGTTTTGACCGATTGGTCAAGTGTGTAGGCGGGCCCACGGTGATCGTGTTGACATGCTCTGGGCCCTTTGAATCTACATCTACACCCTCCATCTATACCTGCGAAGATGGATGGTTGAGACTGCTTTGCAACACATGTAATGTGCCGCAAACCCTAATTTAGGGTTTTCCGTCCATAATGCTTGGTATGGATGGTTTCTTGGCAAGCTAGGCCAATGACCGACCATGCGGGGTCGGTCGTGGGTATTCCATCCTGCTTGGGGGTGATGGAATTGATCCTGGGGTCATCCAATCATGCTTATGGAGTTGGATGACTGCGATCAGATCATATCCGGACTGCTACGGTCAGTCCGGATGCTCAATCGGGCTAGTATAACACACCGAGAGGGGATCAATCGGGCTAGTATAACACACCGAGAGTCAGCCTGTACGGGTATTTCGTACATGGTTTCATTATAGTGCTTGGAGGTTCGTGTTACTCTGTAAGAGTAACACTCAGTCGTCATGCCACACTGATAATGAGTACTGGAAATACAAGGTGATATGAAATTCACAAGAAGGGATTGTTGTCACATGCTCCAACCTGGAGGAATTTCATGTATTCACAGAATGGGATTGTTGCCACATGCTCCATTCCTGGTGAATTAAGTGAGGGAGTATCCAACACATATAAATGGCTTTATCTTTTACAAGATGTCAGCGCATGATTTTTTCTGGTTTTTACAATTTTAACCTCAAATGAAAACCCACCATCAACAGTACTGCTCAAATCTCACCATCACCAGGTTCAACTTCTCCTTTTCCTGGTGGAATGGTTACAAGATCTTCGAGGACTACTCGTAGATCAGCAACCGTTTGTGGGGGTGATCTTCTTTGGAGGATAACGAATCATATTAGTAAGGATAATAAGATCGATATATTGCTCTCGTTCAATATCCATGACGAGAAGATTCAATTCATTTGCCTACCAACTGAATGTAATCTTACCCGGACGACTACGACAACAAGGAATGAGCACCAATGTTTAGTAGTTGATCATCATCTTCTGGAGTTGAAAGGAAATATTTGTGTTGCACGTACTGAGAAGACAATGATGCGCAACAACAGTCATCATCATCATTGTCGCCATCGCCGTCATCATTGTAATGGTCAGAGGAGTCGCTTTTGTTGTTGTGGGTTTAAGGTTCATCTGTTTGTATTGAAGGACAAGGTCAACCAAGTATGGATCAAGGGGGAGACTTTCGATCTTCAAATTAAGGAAGAAGGCTTATTACCAGCTCCCTTCTGTAGTTACTTTGACACTACTGCTGCAGCTGCTGCTACTACTACGACCATGCCTACGCGTATATTGAGTTTCTCTGATCAGCTGTTATTATATTGGTTAGATGGGGAATATCTTTTACTCTAAAATTTGCAAATGAAACATCTCAAGGTGGTAAAATGCTCCACCTCCTGTGAGAAGCGAAGTCTTGATATTTTTGAAACCAAGATGAAAAAAGGAATCCGCCCAGGAGGTTGTATTGGCGATGATGATAATTTTGATTTGCCGTACATGGATTATCAGTTGCACGCCCAAGCAGAGAACATCCTGACGCTGAAAACCTTCATTCCTGACGGAGAAACTAGGAAATTTTACAGTTACTGGGATCTTGAGAAGTCTATGAAGAATGGGGAAAAAGAAGCACCTACAGGGTTGGTGAATACACAGATAGAATTAGTAAAATTTCATGCTTTTTATTAGTTAGTTTTGTCCTATCATTTCACATCTGTAAGTAATAGTGGTAACTTCAGTAGTTGTTTAGTTTTCTAGTTTGTTTTTGTTCATCTAGTTCCAAGCTTACTCTACATATCTTTGGATTTTGGCATGTTGGCCTAATAAGTTATTGATCTAAGTAATGTTTTCAATTTGTTTTCCCTTTTTAGCTAATCAGTGATTGTCCAAACTTGGATTTCATTATTCGGTGGCATTTGTGGTAGACCCGCCCATCATACCCAAACCCGCCCGTACCCGCTAAACCCGTGGGTTTTTAATCCGATCTCGCCCGTTGTGGGTGGGTTGGTTATGAAAATAAAAACCCGATGTCTATGGGTGCGAGGTTGGTTTTAGCTAATACCCGCTCAAACCCGCCCGAAAAACCCGCTAAATATACACCATTGATAAAACTAAGGGTTTTTAGGCTAAGGCCCGACCCATGGGTAACCCATAATATGAGGCCCTTAATTAAAAAAAGTTTAAATCTAGGCCCCGAGTTATTAAAAGACGTCCATGCTCTTTTATATATTGTCAAGCCCCAAATTAAATAAATTTTAAATTTAAGCCCAAAATTATTAAATCTAGGCCCAAAATTATTAAAGTATAGTGTGAATGTGTAAACAAAAGTTACACATGCATATGGCATGTGTATCCGGAAGTTACACATCCTTATGACATGTGTAATGCAAAGTTACACATCAAAAAATAGACATAAAAAAGAACGCATACAAAAAATACATGTATTACTTTAATATTCATTTATAATAATTTCTTAGCATGTGTAACTAGAAGTTACACACGCATCTGTCTAGTGTAATTGAGAGTTACATATGCATCTATCTAGTGTAATTGAGAGTTACACATGCATCTGACTTGTGTATTCAGCGTCAACTCCAATTCCAGCGAGACCAATACCACAAATAAGCAATTAGCTTTTATGAATTTATCGGAAACCTGAAATATAGCAACAAACAAACATGAACCAGTGTCAAAAGAAAAATTCAAAAGAATATTGTTCAATATTTAGGAGAACAACAAAAAATAGTCCTAAGAGTGCTTAATGTTGATAACAGTTACAATGCACAGACATATGAACCGATGTCAAAACAATAATGCAAACAAATATTATTCAATATTTAAGAGAACAAAAAAAATAAAAGAGAAGAAAAATTGAAGATGCATCTGGCTAGTGTAACTAGCAGTTATACATGAAATGACATGTGGAAAAGCTGAAATATACATGAAATGACTAGTGTAACCTGAAATATAACTAGCAGTTACACATAAAATGACTAGTGTAACTCTCAATTAGTGTCGAATCTGAAAAAGAACAATAAAAATATGTACTGAAACACTACATAAACACTATTTCATGGGACTGTGTCACCTTGACAAAAAAATTCCGATGCGAGCTTCTTAAACAACAGAAATTATGGAACACATTAAAAATAGGAATAAACTATAAAACCAATTTAAAAGCAATCAGAAAAATAGGACTACAAAAATGGATGTGTACTAGAAAGTTACACTTCCATATGGCTTGTGTATTTGGCATATGCAATTTTTTGGTTGTAATGCTTGTTCATTTTAGCAAGTGCAATTAGTAGTTACACATGCATGTGACCAGTGTAACTAAGAGTTACATATGCATATGGCAGGTGTAACTAGAAGTTACACATCCGTACGACTTCTGTAACTAGGAGTTACACATGCATATAGCATGTGTACATCAAAATGTCTACTAGTAAACATCTAAAATCAAAGAACAATGCTTATTTAAGAGAGGGGATATTCATGACGGCAAGTTAATAACAAAAAGAATGCCACTCAAAAAAGAAATATAATTACTTACAGAGCTAACTCCAACGGAGAAGAAAAAATACATGCACGACCAGGCTTAGTTGACGCAAAATTGCTGCCCTTAGGAAGCTCTATAAAGCTTCAGGAGGCATAAATTGCACCATAAATAACCGAATCATTAACATTAGCTTTCTTCCCATCTTGTAGTACCCTGCTAATACCACCACTAGGTCCATACCAACACATCCTCTCTGAAATTAGCATAACTACCACCATCAGCTTCTTCAATAACTATACAAACACAAGCACTGAAGGTCATATTCAACAAGTAGTCACCAAAAGCTTTAAATGTAAAACAAATAAAATATGTTTCAACTAGTATACATCCTAAGTTACTGTAACATCATTAATAACCAAAACAGATGGACAGTAATAATATGTTAAATCATTCTTACATCCTATGCAATTCAAAGCATCTAATTCAACCAAAAATCCCGAAAATTATAATCCAAGCAAACAATATTTTAAACTGCAGATTCAATGGATTGGTTTCACATGAACAACATTCTTGGTTCAGTTTAAATATGTCAATATATCTCATGATATCAATTTCCAAAGCTAGTCTATTAGTCAAGTCCAATGAATTACTTATATAAGTTTCAGACGAAATAAACCAAAGGTACTGGCATTTAAAAATCGAAACACAAACCTTGATCCTTGTACTTATGATACTATTGAGCAAGCTCTGTGTAGTTTAAGGTAGTCAATCCACTACAAAAAAATAATTCAAAACCAAATAAAGCAATCAAAATTATTGCCAGCACTATTCAATATTTTTCAGCATACATTGACCATAAATGAACCAAGAATCATATAGAGACATATCATCGTGTAAACTTACACCAGCTGACTTGTGTAACTGAGAGTTACACATGCATCTGACTTGTGTAACTTTCAGTTACACATGCATATGACTAGTGTAACTAGGAGTTACACATGCATATGGCTAATAGTGATGGATGGATGGATAAATTCAATCAAATATTAGATGATGATCAGGTTTGTAAACCGATTAATCAAATGCACAAAGGCTAAACACAGGCATACCTAACTTCACCAGTGAAAGCACCTCCTTTCTTCACTCAGCAAGCAGCCACTTGAATCTCATGATACAATGACCTTTTAGCCGAGGTAAGGAACACAAATGGAGGACTGACCATAACCTATGTACAAAAAACATTCCCAACTACATTTAAATACTTCTAATCCATAAAAATATCAAATGTAATAGCGTATTCACAACATTTATCAGCGCATCCACTCACCAAAAACATGTATGGATGCAATTTCAGCACCGTTAGTGTGTCAACAATGTTCTTCACTTGGTCCTCAGTTCCATTATGAAATTCCACAATTACTCAATTATGAATTCCACTTCCTAGTCCTCATTTCAGCGCCAACTCCAATTCCAGGAAGACCATCCTACAAAAATACCACAAATAAGTAGTCAATTTTATTGAGTTATTGGCAACTTGAAGAAAACAAAAAGCAATAAGCTTTTATGAGATTAAAAAGAACAATAAACACAACAATGATTAACCAGTTTTACATGCACTTGAATTGTGTAAATAGGAGTTACACATGTATATGATTAGTGTAACTAGGAGTTACACATCATCTGAATAGTGTAACTGAGAGTTACACATGCAATTCGGATGTGTAGACGCAAGTTACACATGCAATTTGGATGTTTAGACGAAAGTTACACATGTTGTGCATAATCATCAAAATGAGAAACTCAATCACATTGAAATATTAATCAAATTCTGAACAAAAGAACAGTAAACTCGAATCATAAAGTATATACAATTTCAATATGATACATTCAAATCATAAAAAAACCCAAAGAAACTTATCTTATGTCACTGATTTTCTATTGAAATAGTTGTTGAAGTTGCTTAGATTCAACTGTATGCTTCCACTTATCTTCATCGATTAAGATTTCATCTTCAAGACAAGGTACTGAATGTAACAAATATAAAGCCAAGAACAAAATCCATTAAAGATGAGCTCAAATCAGTTCGAAAATTAAAGTAAACGAAATTCATATCAAATAGATGGGTAAAACGAATAATGATTCACATATTTCAAATCTGAAAACCGATTTTTGATCGAGGTGAGAGATTAAAAGATAGATCCAATTTTGTTCAAGAACCCTAGAAATTTTTCTTTGAAATTTCTTTGGAAATTTTCTCTCAAAAGTAAAATTGAGGTAAGAATGTAACAGATCTAACTCTATTTATGATTTCTGTAACATATTTGAACTGAAATGAAACTATTAAAGTTTCCCAAATGATTTTTCAGAAAATAAAAATTCGAAATCTTAGAATTAAATCAACCAATTCAATTGAAATGTTAAAGATGAGTATGCTTATCTGTTCGATTTGATTTTGTAGGCGAAACTTCAGATTCATTTGTTGCTGATGATGATTATGACTTCGTTTTCCGTTGATTTACACCGAATCTTCCAAGAACAAGTGATGATGATGTTGAATTGGGTTTAGATAATCATGATTTGTGTTTGTAAAGATTAGATCTAGGTTTTAAGACCATTTTTCTCTGAAAATTTCGATGAGAATTTGTTTCTTCTCGGTTGGATTTTTCTTCCCGGAGAGAGCAAAAGAAAATGAGAGAGAGGAAGAGAGAGAAAGTGAAAACGAAAATGAATATGAAAACTAAATCTGGACCTAGTTTTATTACCTATAAATACTAAAGGGCAGTCTTGGTATTATTAGAATTATTATGGATAATATTCTTATTGTTAAGCCCTGAATTCTAAAGTTCTGGGCCTAGAAATATCAAAATGTGAAAGAATGGAGTTGATAGTGAAGGATCCATTTTGTGGGGCTTCTATATATTGAACCCATATAGTAGGGGGGTTATAGTATTTTTCACTAAAATTAATCAGAAGTCCTTGATCCTTGAGGATGCTAGGAGGAGAGACTTGAACATGATAGAAGAGACATGAGTCACTTACTGTTGGTCTGGAAACTTTTATTGTTTAAGTTTTAATCTGAACTTTAAAGTAGTCGTACTGTTTAAACATTAAACTTGTTATTGATGGAAGTACTACTTGTTTAAGCTTAACAATGAAGATTTATGTAGTTATGTTTATGGTTTGTTTTTTTTAGTTATCAAGAACTTAAGTAAGTAGTTTATTTAAACTTTAAAACATGTGTGTGAATGATTATTGAATATAAAGCGGGTTTAAACCCAAACCCGCCCAACCCATAGCGGGCGGGTTTTGCCCGCTGTTTGTGGGTGCGGGGTTGGTTATGAAAATAAAAACCCGCAGTCTGTGGGTGCAAGGTTGGTTTTAGCTAATACCCGCCCAAACCCGCCCATGTGCAGCCCTAATCTGTGGTGCCGTAAGTTTTTATATCCAGATTGATGACGACATTCCTTGGAAATTACTTTTGAATCTACTAATGTATTGTGCAATGCTTCCGGATAATTAAACCCTGTTATGACCGAGTTCTCGCTACAAAGAGTAAAATTGGGTTGACGGCACTTCCAATTGATCTTTCAAAAGCCTTTTTGAAAAAGTGGAATGGGGTTCCATCGAGAAAATCCTTCATACTTCTGGCTTTAATAAAAAGACCGGTGTCAAATGCATTACCACAACCTCTTTCTCTATCATTCTAAATGACCGGCCTGGGCAATTTAAGGTTGAAAGAGATTTCCGACGAGGATACCCTTTCACGGATGGATTTTTGATGGAGACGTTTTTTGATGGGGCATGGGGGACAAATGATACGTTGACAAACAATGTTTCCACAAGTATAAAAAAAAAACACGCAATTGGGGGATATAAATTACTTCCCCCAACCAATAGTGTCTGTTAAGGGGTGTTTTTGGGGGGCAAAAATACTAAAATACCCTTCCCTTTCAAATTCTAAACTCTCCCCACTCCCTTTCAAATTCTCTTCTCCTTCTATGTCGGCTCCTCACTTTGGAAACAAATTTTTTTTTTTTTTACATTCAGAAGTGATGAAGACCATGCCGGAAGTGATGAAGATCATGCCGGAAATGATGAAGACATGCCGGTATTGATGAAGACCATGACGGAAGAGATGAAGACCATGCCGGTAGTGATGAAGACCATGTCGGAAATATTTTTTTACATCGCCGGAAGTGATGAAGACCATGCCGGAAAAAGGTGCCGGCATTCTTGGTAACTAAAATTCAATGCCGTAACTAAATGTCGACATGCTCAATAGAAATCTATCAATGCCGGAAGTCAAGTGAAAAAAAATTCAACTTTCTGGATACTTTACATCATGAGCCGCTTAGAAATTAAAGCAACATACTATGCCGGAAAACGGTGTCGGCATACTCGAGAATTAACTAATCATAGCGGTGGGACTCGATTAAAACCAAAAAAAATTCAAAACGGAGTAGATCTTGTCTCGCACTCTGCCAGGGGCGCCGCCCAGACCCACGACTCCGACTGTCAAAGTCGAACACGGCCGGGAGGGGCTACGCCCCGGACCCTCCTGCACCCCGGATAGCGTTAGAAAAAAATAACTTCTCAGAGGCATAGTTTCTTGGTTGAATACTATGCGGCTTGAATTTCAAAATGGGGGATAAGCTCCCGTGCCGGCATGGACATTGTATGAATACAATGCTGAGGAAGCATACCATCTGGCATGGTATTCATACCACGTCCATGCCGGCACCGAGCTTTTTCAATTTTGCAAAAATGGTGGATTCAAAGAAAAAATCAAATTTTCAACCTCTTATGACAATTCTCTCTTCACAATCATCCTCCATTTTCACCAAAAAAAGTTCTCTCTCAATTTTTTTCCCTCTTTATACTCTCACCTCACTCACCCAAATACAAATAAAAACATACACTAATCTTTTAACAAATTCTTAAGATTTTTCCTAATTATTATTAACCACTAATCCTGATTATTGAGGGGTAGATTAGAAATTACTTAAAATGCTTAGATAAGGGGTGACCCTGATTTGATATTTGGATCCCGTTTTTGTCCTTTTCCTATATCTCCAATTAGTTTTACTATCCCCTGATTAGTAATTCTTAAAAAAATGTATTTTTTTTGGAGAGAAATGTGGTTATCTTTCTTTATAATATAAGAGATCCCAAAAAAGCCACATGGCGTTACCACAATTTTTTTAGTTTGTGGCGAAGCCATGTCATCACTTATGTGTCACCGATAGCCATTTTCCATGACGCCACCTCATCATGACCCATGACCATAAGATTCATGACCAGTGCGTCTTTACAAATGTTGAGGGAACACGAGATTTGGCGTCTCTTAAGACATTTTCATACAAGTGTTTAGGGATACTAATTTTCCGAAAAGACATCTACTGACCTATAACTGTCGATATCCAATCGGCACTCAACAGACTTCAAATGCCTTTTGTGCGCGCACCTTTTCATGACATCCCATCTTTTCGGATCACTATAAAACCACAAACACTAAACATTTGCAATTGCCAAATGCAGAATAGCACAAAGAAACAGTGGTTTTGATAGCAAAAATCAATAGGTAAAGTATAGACAATCAAACCCAAATTTACGAGAAAATACATCACGTAATTCGTAAAGCCTCAATGGGTTTCGAAAATTATCGAGGGGTCATTTGAAATTTGAAACTCCATAAAAAATAAAGTGGGGTTTAATGCTGTAGTGATTATACAAAGAGAAAAATCAAACACTAGACATTTGAAGAAGCTTTTAAAAGAGACAGATAAATTGAAGAATGATACCCCCAACGGGGGTACAAGGTGAAGAAGGATTGCGAATGTGGTTACAGTGAAGCAAGAGATCAGAAATTATATATTCATTTTTTTTTTGTTTATTTTTTTTGCGGAGAAGATGACTTGGGTAATGGAAATAGATCTGTTAGAAGTTTATACAGAGGATGAAAGCCGATTGTACTTATGAAGGCAACCGAGATCAATTTATGCAGTATTTCCAATTAAATGAATACTTAGATAAGAGAACAAGAGGACAGTTTTAATAAAAGATCAGAGAGGCTTTACCATGCACATCCTACGTCAAAGGGGACCATGCACATCCAACGTCAAAGGGGAGAGAGAGGTTGCTCACCATACTAAAATAATCGCATGCATACGTTTAGGAAACTAGGACCTCTAATAGAGTTGTTCGCCAAACCTTCGAACTTGCGGTTTTAAAGTTGGGTTTATGAGGATGACAACAAACAACACTCCTCCATAGGCATTCAATTTAGGGACCTCTAAATTTTTAGTGGTTAGATGTGGGTTGAATACACAACATTGTTAATGATGGGCCATGTGTGCTGCGAGAGGTTGTCGAATCAACCAAAATAGACTCAGCGCTTGCTAATTGTGTCAGTCTCTGACTCTCTGGTTTCAACCGTACGATAGATGGCGGCACAGTGTATGATCCAGAAATGAATCCACCATGCTATGTAAACATACTTTATTAATTCTATTTGCTATGAGTATTTTGTATGTACGTGTGAGACTAATAGATTTAAGAGCGATAAGTTGAGGATACAATTGGATTTGATCAACGGTTTCTGGGTTCCCTAATATCAATATGATTCGTTTTATTTAGTAAGTATATTGGGTATTATTCATTTGCACTAGAACGGCTCCGGGGACGGTATTTTAAGCTCATGTGAAAATACACGCATACAATTAAGTTTAGTATACAACAGGGAAATTATTAGAAAAATGTAATTAGATGACCGCTGCCACGGTGGGGTGGGCCGACCGAAGAAAAAAAAACACGAAATAAAGCTGCAATGGGACTTAAAAAAAAAATTGTGACCCTGGCTTTTCTTTCCTGCAAAAATTGATCCATTTCATCCGGATTCATCTTAGTCCAAATAATTGGGTCCATTTCACATTGCATCAGGCCGGTGATACTTTAAGTGAAAATGTTTATTAACTTTGTTTAAGCACGACCACCACAGCACACAGTCATTAAACATTTCAAGAAAATTAATGGGAAACTTATTTAATAATTATTTATAAAGTAATGATCCAGCATTACCAGGGCTTATGCATCTCGAACTCAATTTGGCATTTCTTTATGTAATAATAATCACGTATGGAATCGAGCCATTTAGGGCTTGTTATCTTTCTTTTTTAACCCGAATTAAGTTCGTTCCTCTTAAGTTTGTGCTTACGCGTGTCAAAGGTAAGCACATAACCTCACCTGCAGTTAACGCGTGTCAAAAGGCAGTGATGGTAATTTTTTATTCCAATAACCAAAGCCTTTACAAAGGCATTCTCGCATTCTCCCTCGGTTGTTGCTCTAACAGCTGATTTTCATCTTTCTGCTAACAACTTCACAGTCCACATGCATCACGAAATCGGAGGATGAAACCCAACAACAACTTTGCAGCATCCGTAAAGCTATATTCTTTAAAGGAAAATTAATGTTGATGAAGATGACTATTTCTGATGATTCATTCTTTTAGAAAATAGTTGGGTTTACAATTTAGCGGATGGAACGATTGTAAATTTTTCTCAAAAATTTGATCTGATTAATTAAGATCATCAAACATAAATTTTAAATTCAATTGCAGATTCAGTAAATGATGGAACGATTTATTGGTCCTAGTGGTGGTGGATAGCGGCGTTGGTGACACTTGAAGTGGTGGAGGGTGGTGATGTTGAAAAATAAGTTTGATTCTATTTCAGATTTGTTGGTGGTGTTGGTACTAGAGGTACGAGTTTGGTGGTGGTTCTGGTGTTGGTTGTGGCGGTGACAGTTGAAAAGAGTAGGGATGATTCTGGTGGTGCTAGTAGTACTGGGTAGCTGGCGAAGGTGCTGTTAGTGGTGGCGGTGGTACTGAAGGTGTATTGGTGGTGGTGCTGAAGCTTATTGGTGATCTTTGGTTAGGGATGGTTGTGTCGGCTGCGCTGGTTATTATAACAGTGGCAGCGATGATGATGGCGGTGGTGATGATGTGAGTGGCGATGTGTGTTAGGTTTTCTTTGGGGCTTAATTTTGGGGTTTGCTGTCTTTGGGAGTGGTATGGTTTTGAGAATGGATCTGGTGGTGGCTTGTTGAATTTCTATCGCCAGAGGTGGCGGCGGAGCTTCTGGTGATTGTGGAGGTGCTATTGGTGGTGGTGGAAGTGTTTGACGGAGGTTAATGTGTTCTAGGTGATGGTGTTCAAGGCGACGGTGAAGAAGAGACTGAGAAACAAAAGAGATGAAGGAGGGTATTTTCGTCAAGTGACGAAAAAAATAGCCGGACGGAAATCAATTTTTTACGGGCCCTCCGGTCGGTCGGCCCAATAATTATAAACAATCTACCTTCTGTTTTTTGTTGAAAAGAAAGTTTGAGTTACTCAGTTTCCAGAACTAAGTCATTAAAGAAAACGAGGCTTTGAAACAGTAGTATTGAAAGCATTAAGGCATTTCACTACATAAAAAATGAGGCTTTGAAGCAGGAGTAATGTAAAATAAAAGGATTTGCCTTTAAAGCAGGAGAGTTCAAAAACAAGAAGAAGCAACAAGGAACATTGAAATTACTGGAAAATATTCTATCACTTTGGTATGACTGTAACAGCCTTTTGAAGCAAATTGTTATGTGCCTATCAATAAAGAAAAGAAGACGAGTAAATGTACAAATATAATGATAGTAATGTAATTTTGATCATATATCTAAGTATATTAGAAATCCAATCCGGTGCGTATGCACCGGGTTAGAGGCTTGTATTAATGTTAATTGGTTATGATTTTTCATTTGATATATTTAGAAACAGAATTTGTTAAAACAATTAATATGAAAATCACAGATGTTCTCATAATATTTTTTTAATATATGTACGAAAATTATATCCGGGACTGGAGTAGATACCTGATATTCATTAAAACCTTATCCCCCTTTCTCATCTTATGTCCCTGGTTTATGTATGAAAATTATCTATGGGACTAGAGTGGCCAAAATGTCCCTTTTAGCCCGTGTTTTGCAAATGATTGTTTCCTTTCCTCGAGGGCAGGTATTCTTAAGCAAAGAATATAATGGAAATTCTTAAAAACTTTGTTGATATTGTAATATTAGGTCAAGTAATTAATCAGCAATAATCAGGTATTTATTTCTCCCCAAACTCTATAATACACGTTGCAAAATTATCTCTAAAATCTTGAAAGTTCAATTTTTCCTAAAAAAAAAATTGATAATTAATATTTAGGAACCCTCTTTTTTCATAAAAAAAAGCTTTGTGCAAGGGTACTGAGTACACCACCAATACTTTTTCGTTTAACCTATTAAGACACTTTGTTAAGTGATGTTTTTAGTAAGTAAAGATCAAAACACAAACAAGGTGACACAAGATATATAATCTATGTTCAACTAGGAATAGGTTATCAAATCAACCAGAGTATGATTAATGTATTAGTACAATTAAATTAAATAAAAATTGAACAATGATAATGCGTAAATAAAGTAAAAGGCACAACATACAAGATTTTGTTAACGAGGAAAACGACCTGGCAAAAAAGCCCTAAGACCTACTACAATTTTGAATACAAAATGAAGCCGTTATACCCTTTCCTACCATACAACTTCGGTCTTATATGTAGTTGAGATTGAAAAGGAGAGGGTACCAAGTACACCATCAACTTTTTCATTTGGCAACCTGAATGGACATACCTAATACAATTGCAAGTAGACCAACTTAATGATCCTTGATAATATGTACATAGAGTTTAATCTATATATCTTCTTAATCAGTAAGTTTAGACAATGTAGTCCGTGAACCTGATTGTTAAGAATAGTACTTGGATGATCTCAAAAATCAATACCTAAGATCAATCTATTCGTGTCCAAATAATCCAATTGGAATTCGGCCAAGTATGGAACTTTTTTATCTTTTAAGATACGAATTCCACAAGAACGAGTCTCGTAATCAATCACAATTAATATGAACTCATCTACTAGTATCGATTACGTACTACTTGTGTAAATCCTATCATAAAAATAAACAATATGATGTGGATAAGGAAAAACACAAGACACCATAAGTTTTGTTAACGAGAAAACCGCAATAGCAGAAAAACCCAGGGACCTCGTCCAGATTTGAACACCAAACTGTATTAAGCCGCTGCAAACACTAGCCTACTATTAGACTTCGGACTGGGATGTAAGTAGCTGAGACCGAATCCAACCTCCAAGCGATTCAGTTACAGTCGCGCTCATTACGTCTCTGGAACCTCAAGGATCTACGTAATTGATTCCATTAGATGACGTCCTTTACATCCTAAGAGTTGCTTCAACCTATGTGAAGACTTTTGATATCAATCCGTCTCTAAAAGATAAGCCTATTTTATTTCCCTTTCGATCAAAGATCAAGGAATAGAAATTTGTTTGCAATAGGCAGAGCTAGCAAGTCACATAAATCCGGAGAACTTACACTTAGTTAGCTGAGAAGCCTGGATTCTTAACCACTCTCAAGAAAAATCCTGAACTAATAATCAATTAAGAATAGTTTTCAGATATCTATCTTGAGGAATCACAAAGCATGAGACGAAAAGAACTTTCTGATCTCCATCTATCTTGCCTGAAAGAGATTATGAAAACCTCGATCACATAAAAGCAAGATCAGGATACACGAACTATCAAGGTAAAGATGTCGGACCCGGATTCAAGAATCCCCAAGTGAAGTCTTTGAGTTGTAGACCTAATTATGTTTCTAAGAGTAAACCTAAGTCAATAGAGACGATTTTGGCAATCAACTAGGACACAGAAGTGTCAGCGATTGAATTTTCCAGTTGAAAGAGTGTCTCTATTTTTAGATGTTCAAGATTGAGGGTTGTTTAGAATTCAAGCTAAGATAACTTGATATTCAAGCAAACACTTTCTCTGTTTAGATGAAATTCTAATTAGGGTTTTAAGTAAGCATGTGAGAAGTTTGTCTTGAAATCACATAGAAGAATATATATAGTGGTTCGGTTACGCGAACCGTGTACAATGATAGTTCTTCAAAAATATGCCTTATAAATCAGTAAGCAATATCGTGGTCATTTAATTAAACACTTAGACTTTAATCATGATGCACATATGCACAAGTGTTTTAGTGATCATATATGGTCTTAGAGATGTTTATGAGAGTCGTATGAATGTTAAACATATTTGAAAAATAAGTCTTTGAGCATTTGCTAATGTTTTATTGGGACCATTAGTGAAACGGTTCTTGAACCGTAGGCAGTTCACGAGTTAGGGTGTTGCGGTTCGTGAACTGGGTTCGCCAACCCTTCAGCGGCTCGTGAACTCAGTTAACAACAGTTTGTGAACTGGGTTTGGCAACCGTTAGCTTTTGACTAATCCAGATCACCACGGTTCGTGAATCAGGTTGGTGATCAATAGTCCTATTATGAATTTAAGGTTTGCAAACTGGTTCGCCAACCTTCATGTATTCAAGAAACGTAGATAACTATGTGTTGATGGTGGATTTTTGATGAAGGTCATATTTGTAAAATCATATCAGAAGTTATGTATCTCTGATCAGTATCAGAATCACAAGAAATTCATGTTTTCACCTTCTGCAAGAGAAGTGAATCGCAGTTGTATAACTCACATCAAATGTAATAATATATGATGACAATATTAAGGCTTCTGAGGTAGAACTTTCGATATACCACATATTTTACAGTTAAGCTGAAAGTCTCAGCATTTCTTATTTGAATTTGGAATTTATCTCTGGTGTCTGAACTTACTCATAATAATATATGATGTTGATCACATCATATTCAAATGCTCCTAGACATATTGCATGCTAGTATAAAGCAACGAATTAATTAATTCTAGTCGCAGTATTCATTGGTTGAATTCCTAGACAAAATATACTAATTAAACCCTAATATTTACTTATTCATGATCCATGGCTTTTCTCGGTCGAATTTCATGGAATAATAATGGATATTTACCTATTGGGCATTTGGGGCACCCCAGAGTAAGCCCCAAGCAAGAGGCATGAAAGTATTTAGTAACAATACTCAAAGAGCATCTAAAAACATGAAAGAACAAGGATAGGGAAATTTGATCAAAGAAGGAAAGGGAAGAGAGATAATATAATAGAATAGGAAACCATGAGGAATGGGCCCACACAGCTAGTCGGCCGACCATGCCGCCGGTTTTGGCCGGCCCTCCCCCTCCCCCTCTTTTTTCTTATTTTCTTCTTCTTCTTCTTATTATTATATTATATTATGTTTAACAAACATTGAATAAATAATATTACAAGAAACTAGTTGGAAGCCTAACTAGCTAAACTCCAACAACGTACTATTATATTAGTTGAACAGGTTATCGTCTAGCCTACCAGCGAGCCTCGTGAGGAAGTGTCTAAGGGAACCGAAGCTCTTGCTTCCAAGCAATGTAGTCCGCTGTTGAATTATGCTTCTTATTTAAATACTTCACATGTGCTTGAGGTAAATCTCTCAAAATTATCTTGGTTTCCTGCAAAGTGTTTTCCGTTGTCCAAGGAATTTATGTGCTTGCCTTGTTAATGTTGTCTGTCAGGGATTTGCAATCGGTGACTATTGAAACGCTTGAAAAAATATTCTCTTTTAAGATAATCAAATATAAAAAACATCAAATTATAAATCTTTACAGGGGAAGTAACGCAAATTACCCCATTACAAAAACATCAAAATATAAGATAATCAAAACCCTAATACAAATAAGGACATCAATTACAAGTAGATCACGAAGAGAAAGAGCAATAAACCGCAAAGATATCCGAAAAAAAATTATGTATAAGGGAGAGATGATGGTATATCCGGAAGTAAATCCCGACCATTTTATCTGATTGTATTCTTCTTCGATAAGAGATGCTACTAAACCAAAGGAGTACTTTGCCCATAAACTTTTCGATTCACACGAACACGAATTCCGATACAAAGCGATGTCGTGATGAATCGAGAATAGCAAGCCACGAACCATCCATTATAATTTGAAGAACTCACTCCACAATGACAAAGAAAAATCGCTCCAAAACGGCGAAAAAATATGTCAAAAGACACAAAAAAACTCTATAAAAACATATTATTCAATTACCTACTACCAAAATTTTTAAAATAAAATGAATCCAAAATCTGAGCAAGATGGCTCTAGGTAGGGTTTTTTTTTTTTTTTTTTTTGAAAGGGAAGAGAAAGAGAAAGAACATTACGAGGAAAAGTCAGTTTGCTCTCGCTCAACGTCAATTGGATTACCTTTTTTTTTTTTTATTGTTTGATGAAACGTAAAATTCATTGATACTGAATCAACACCATATAGACAAAGCAAACCAACGAAGATAAGAAAAGACATAATCAAACTCAAAGGGATCCCTGGTACATCTGAACTCTAAAAACTCTTAACTAGACTCAATGTCATTGTAATCATATTCATATCTTCCTAGTATCCATATGATATTAAAGTACTAATGGCACTAGGAGGATTGAATTCATACACTTAGTTACAATCCTTTATTCTAGCGTACTTGGCCAAAGCATTAGCATCCTAATTACAAGACCTGAGACTAAACTAGACTTCAATGTTTTTAGACTCCTAACTAAAAACCTACATTCATCCATCAGATGATTATCTTCCCATCTGCAATCGACTTTATCTTTCTTAGTAGTTCCTTTCATAAGAACTTCGTTATCTCCTTCTATGATGATCTTGCTTAGACTTATTTCTTTTATCCAGTTAACAACATTTAAAAGACCAATAACCTCAGATTGATCAACATCTATAGCTCTCACTGTGAAGGTTACGACTTGAAAAAAAATTCTTGAATGATTCCACAGTACAAGAGAAATACCAGCTTTGTCAGAATCAAGAGACAGAAACGTTGATATTAACTTTAAGCCAAGTATTAGATGGAGTTATCTATGGTTTCTTAATGATTTTCCTAGGTATATTACTATGATTCCTACCATGCAGATAGTGAGGTTGAGTAATAATACTAATATTTCTACAACACTTGCAAATTTGTTAAACTATTGTCACCGATTTTGGTTTCTCTTATCAAAAGCTTGAGCATCTACTTTCCGTGATATGCCACATGGTCACCACTGCAAAGATTTATTAAATCCTTTCTGGTGGTAGAAACTAAATTTTCCTTATTAGTTCAAGAATTGATCCAGTCTTGGATATTATTGAACTTTGAAGCTTCCTGGAAGATAATGCTTGAGATTCTAAACCAAATGGCTCGGGCAATGGGGTAGTGGAGTATAATTGGCCACACTTTCTCCTGAAAAAGATTATTCTAATGAGTATGTTGAGCCAAAATAGCTTTATAAGCAGAATTAACTGTGAAATCTCTAGTCTTTGTTAAAGACCATCTTAAGTTATCTTTCTTATCCGGATTGGGTATTCTGATATTTGTAATCTTGTTGATTTGATCACTTGACAATATTTCCTGTATTTTTTTTCCATTTTCCAATTTTTATTATCTTCGTCAATCAAGTCAGCCACTTTAAACTTTCTCTGCATTTGTATAGGGCATTGAGATATATTATTGTCTTTCTGAACTTCTCTAAACCAATTACTTTTGCCCACTTCAATACTGTTTCCATTTTCCACTTCCCAAATGTGATATATTTTGACCCAGATCAAACCCTTTTGTGCTCCTCAACATGCTAACTTCATTTTGAAGAATATTTAAACCCCTAAAATACTTATCTAATAAAAGCTTGACCCACATAACATCTTTCTCTTTCAACATTCTACAAGCAATCTTTAGTAGACGGGCTTCATTGAAGTATTTGGTATTCTTAAATCCAAGACCACCAAATCTTTTAGGTTTACCAAACTCATTCCATGTGATGAGACAACCACATTTTGGATTAACTTTATTCCACCAGTAATTCCTTTGAAGTGATTCCATTTTTTTATGGTCTTGTCAGGAACTTGCATACATCCTATCTGATATTGTGCCATAGAGCTAACTGCTTGTATTTGGGTGCTTCTTCTATCTTGGTTTATTAACTTCCCCTGCCAAGATTGTAATTTGTTCTCCATTTTCTCCACCGTTTCTTCAAAATATGTATTCTTGTTGTCTTCTAATTAACTGATTAATTCCCAAATGCTTTTCTTTTAGTTCTTTGTATTTTCACCATTTCAGTTAGATCTTGTTTTGCCTCTCCACTTAAGTTACTATTGAAATGTATATTGGACTTGTTGAGCTTACCATTTGCCCCGAGATTTCACAAAATTGCAGTCATCTGTAAAGAATAAGTGTGTGATTTCTAGGCTTGTTGGTACTAATTGAATTGGTATAATCACTTTGTTGCTTGCAGCTGATTGAAGCATTGTGATGAAGGCCTTCATGCGGATAATGAAGATATATGAAGAGAGATCATCACCATGTCGTAATCCTCATGAAGGTATAAAAGAAGGAGTTGGAGAACCATTTAGAGGAATCGAAGAAGTACTTATGCAATGATTGACCTTATGTCACCATTTTTCCCTGAAACATAGATGTTGCATTATTTTAAGAATGAAAATTTGCTCCATTCTATCGAAAGCCTTAGCCATATCTAATTTGATTGTAACTATTCATGGGTATGACTTTGTCTTCATCATATAATCTATTACTTCATGGAGACATGGACAATTATGGTGTTATCTAAAATATTCAACCAGGAACATAAACCGCCTACCATAGAGATATCACTCTTTTTAAATGCTTGTTCAATCTATTTGCTAGTATTTTAAATACAATTTTATAAGGTATATTGCATAAGCTTATGTATTACGTCTCTGCTGGATTCCAAATTCTCTCGCATTGAACCTTAGAACATGGCTTAAGAAAAATGTGAAAAATCCAATACCGAAGCCATTAGACTTATATATGCATCATTTGCATTCCTGTGACATCTTCGAATAGATCATGTATCAATGAGGGAGGATCCATGGACACTCTTATATGGACAAGGTCAGACAAGATTTGCGCCACTTTCTCCGCCAAACTCAAACGACAATGAATTTATGTCTACTATTTTATTGATATGCTCTTATTATAAGACTTTACATTCCTACCAAAAATGAATGCAATTAGAGATAGAAAACCTGACCATCTACCGATCTTAATTTCAACCGTTAATTTTGAACGACTGATATTTAAAGGGGTAGATGGCGGTTTTATACATTTTGAATTGTGCTCATTTTTTGTAGGAATGTAGAGTCTTATAAGAACAATATACCATCAAAATGTTAGACTTAAATTCATTATCGTTTGGGTTTTGCGGAAAAAATGGTGCAAATCTTGTCCGACCTTGTCCATCTAAGAGTGTCCATGGATCCTCCCTCTATATGAATTCTCTCTAAAAATATAAAAGAAAAGAGTGTGTGACACATTCTAAGCCAAAAACCGATCAAAATTGGGCAAAATAAAATAAAGTAAAAATAATCACGACTGCTGGATACTGTGGCTGAAATATCAAAATCCACGCAGTTTAGCGACCATTGTTATACTCCAAGAAGATATTTTCCTAAATAATAACCTGGCATTTTTAGGGGCGACCCCAAAAGAATTAGGGGCGACACTAAAAGACAAAAAGGTCACCCAAACGTAAATCTAAGCTACCCCTTATCTTCGATTTTTCAAAATGGCCAATATGCCCTTATATAATCGGTAGCCAACACCATAATCGGTAGGTTAAAGGTGAATCGGTAGGTTAAATTGAAACTATACCTACCGATTATTATGTAGATACTTCGGCTAAGAATCCCTTTTATAATCGGTAGCTTATCCAACTTGTAAGACTACCGATTATAAGGAGCCCCATATTTAGCCTTGGCCAAATTCCATAGGTTTTGAGGGGTGCAGAGCCAACCATAACCACTTGGCCTGAGCTGTGGATGTAGCCATAATCGGAAGCCTAATAGGTTACATACACTACCGATTATAAGTTGCCCCAAAATGAGTTTTTTCTAAAATCCTTCACGTAATGAATTTTGAAATTTACCATAATCGGTAGGGTATATAATTATATAACCCACCGATTATAACGAGCCCCGGATCCAACCTTTGCCATATTTCATAGGTTTGAGTGTACACAGCCATCCATAACCACTTGGTTCGTGTTTTGGATACAGCGTTAATCGGGAGTTAAATATATTACCAAACCATCCGATTATGGGTTGCCCCAAAATGAGTTTTTTCTAAAATCCTTCATGTAAGGGAATTTGAAATATACCATAATCGGTAGAGTTAACAACTTAACAACCTACCGATTATAAGGAGCCGCAGATCGAACGCTTGCCAAATTCCATAGGCTTGGAGTGTACAGAGCCCGGCATAACCATGTGGTTCGTGATTTGGATGTAGCCATAATCAGACGTCAAATTGGTTCCAAAACCTATCGATTATAGGTTGCCCCAAAATGAGTTTTTGCTAAAATCCTTATTTGCGAAATTTTGAAATCTACCATAATCGGTAGATGATAAAACTTATAATCATACCGATTATAAGTGGCCAGGGATTCAACCTTTGCCAAAAGCTATAATATTCGGTAGCCAAAACAATAATCGGTAGTTTCACAAAATAATCGGAAGCAAACTCTTGTAATCAGTAGGCTGGGTTCTATATATTAGTGTTTGGAAAAAAATTTTGACTCATTGTGAGGTAACTCCCGATTGAGTGAGAGAAGAAGAAGAAAAAAAAGAAGAAGAAGTGGGTATATGTTGTCAACTTCCGATTTTTGCCAACTTCCATAAACATGGATGGGTACGAAGAAGGACGTGAAGTTGTTGAAGTTCAAGGTTCACTACCATTTAGAGATGACGATTTGGGGTATATGTTGAATGATCCAAACTTTGACGGAGATGAAACCCTAGACGACGCTTTCATGGAAGAAAATGGAGAATCACCCGAGATCGAAGCTAACGATGCATCAAACATACAGGTATGTTGTTAACAAACTCTAATACCCATGTTATCCATGTTATGTGCGTTTGTGTGTGTTTTCGAACGTGAAAATTCGATTTCTGCATGCATTGAATGACATGAACAACATATATTCGGTAGTTAATTTAGTAAAATATCTATCGATTATCAATAATCGGATATATTTTGATGTATTAATCTGCCGAATATAAAAAAATCCCCAAATTGAAAGCTTCAATTTCTCACAATCGGAAGTTGTATACATGAATAAATGTCCGATTATTGATATTTAATAATCGGTTGGTTTATGAATTTATAGTCCCTCCGATTATTAAAGCTTTTTATACAGAAGAATTGTTCATTTGTGTATGTCGTTAATCGGTAGACTATATTCGTACATGACTATCGATTTCTCATAATCGGTTACGTTGTGTAGTATTAAATTACCGATTGTTTTTTAATCGGTTACTTATTATCTAAACTTCCTTCCGATTTCTAATGCATAACTTGTTGTTGTTGTGCGTAGGCTGTTGTAGCGGTTGATGACGATTATTATTTGAGGCCTGATACTTCCCTACACTATGCAAACGATTTGGTATGTTCATGAATTATCTTTTCTTTTTCCAATCATGTATGTTAGATGGTTATGCTTATTTTTTTGGTTTGTTATATGCGCATTTAGATATTTGGAAGTAAGAAGGAAGCAAAGGAATGGCTTATGAACAAGGCAAAAGAGAAGATGTGCGTGGTAGTTCAGAACCCTTGCGTGAAGGACATTAGGTTTGAAATGGTTTGTGAGTGATGTGGGAAGAAAAAGAGTCACGAGGGAAAGAATAATAAGTATGTAAGGAAGACGGAGAGGAAGAAGTACCGAACTCATACAAAGAAAATTGGATGCCCATTTAAGATTGTCTTCTATAAGCCCGATGGTAAGGAAAGTAAAGATTGGAAAATGTCTAAAGTTGCTAATGGTTGTCAAAACCACGATGATCCGGATACTCTTATTGGAGATGTAATGGTTGCGAAGTTAAAAACACATGAAATGGAGACGGTGAGGTCTATGCGTATCCAAAAGGCGAGTGCGATCTTAAGTAAAATAAAGGCGGACGACCCCGACAACTTGTCTTCTTTGTCTACAATTAGGTCGGCCCTAGCTACGATCAAAAGGACGGAATGGGATGGTAGAACGGTCATGCAACAATCGCAGTGGTTAGCTGAGTTACACGACTACACGTTGAGAATGGAAGAAAAGGATGGTAAAGTGGTACGTATTTTCTTGGCACATCCCGAAATGATAAAATTGGCTCAGTGTTTTCATCAAATTTTGTTGATAGATGCCACTTACAAGATAAAAAAATATAACATGCCGTTGTTGAACATTGCTTGTCACACTTCAGACAAAAATACATTTACGATTGCATGGGGTTTAATGGATCATGAGAACAACGTGAGTTTCATTTGGATGTTGGAGACGCTGAGGTCCATTTACAATGGGGATGATTTTCCAAGGGTTATTGTAACGGATAACGATCAAGCCTTAATGCATGCAATAGAGGTAGTGTTTCCTGAAGCCCGAAACTTTCAATGTATGTGGCACATTCAAGGCAACCTCAAACACAATTGCCATCACCATTTCCAAGCTAAAAAACCAAGGAAGGGTACCAAGAGGTCGAAGGAAGAGGATGAGCGCATTAGTAAATTAACCGCGGAAGAACGAGAGGAAGAGAAGAGGTTATTTGATGAAAAATGGAAGGAGGATGGAATAATTTGGAGAGCGTTCATTAAAGCATGGGACAAGATCGTTTGGTCAATGACCGAGGAAATTTACGAAAGAAACTTGAAGAAATTTGAGGAAGAATATGGCAAGGACTACCCAAAACCCGTTGAGTATTGTAAAAAACAATGGTTTCCGATTAAGGAGAGGTTTGTGTATGCATGGACATATGAATATCGTAACTTCAAGAACGAGGCGACAAGGGGTCTCATGGCCGATTAAAGAAAATACTTCTAGGTAGTCAAAATGGAGTTGTGTCGATCCAAGAAGCAATCCATGAATTCACCAATCGTGATCTCGTAAAGATTAAGGATTCTATGCAATTTAGTGTACATAAATTCCCTACGGAACATGAAAGTGAAAGATTGCTTCTAAGGGACATTGTTCATAAAGTTTCAAAATGGGCAATAAATCACATGATGGAACAATTGAAGTTGTATAAAGCTTACGATGACGAGAATACGGTTTGTGTTTGCAAGGATATCATAGGTATTGGTATCCCATGTCGTCATAAAATGGGTAGGTACGTCGATGTGATTGACATCAATTATATTCATCCATTTTGGAAGCAATTAAATTTCACTCCAAGCACCCCCGTAGTCGATGGTCCATCGTTCATGGAGTCGGAATTGTATGCAAGAATAGCCGAGCGTTATGCTACAACAAATGGCGCCAAGAAGCAAATATTTATGCATGATTTGGAGCAAGCTCTTCACCCTCGTTTAAGGGAGGTTGATGAACCTATTAAGCAAAAGGGGGCGGGTAGGCCAAACACCGAAGTGTCGAGGACCATTGAAAGAAAAGGAGCATTTGTCTAACAAAAGAATATTGTGTCGGCATGAGCGTTCGGA
The DNA here is from genome assembly GCA_023531295.1 of Papaver armeniacum. Lineage (NCBI taxonomy): Eukaryota > Viridiplantae > Streptophyta > Magnoliopsida > Ranunculales > Papaveraceae > Papaver > Papaver armeniacum. The sequence goes on from JAJJWW010012596.1 coordinate 450,604, forward strand.
AGCCGAATATGAAGATGAGACGCAACCCAAGAAAATAGGTCATCCAAGAAAAGATCAAAATGGACCAACCGCCCGACAAATGAGTCCAAAGGTCTCTACGAAGCCTTCTCAAGTAAGTCAAGTCGATGCGGTGGAAGAAGTTGTTTTTGTGGAGACCCAAACTAGCTCCGTAGTTATTGATCAAATGAGCGACTCGCAACAAACACAATCAACGGAAATGGTGACTATAAGAGATAAGTATGGTACTCTTCGTTGTCCTAGGGATTTTCATGGAAGACCAGCACGATCAAGTTATACGATTATAGAAGAGTATATGAAACAACTCCCTCCACTCATTGTTCCATTTGTTTTGTCCACCGACGAGGTTGATGGGGATGGCAATTGTGGGTTTCACGTCGCCTCGGAACAAATTGGTTACTTTGGAGAGGCGGTGAACCAAGATGTCACCCAATGGCAAAATTTAAGAACTAAGATGGCGGTACAACTAATAAAGGACAAGGATTTCTATATGGAGATGATGAAGGAAGGATATAGGCACGACAAAGAACTAGAGTTTAAAGACTTTGTTACGCGTGTAAAGTGCCGAAAGGGATTGAAGACAATCGGATCCAAGTATTGGATGACAATGCCTAAATGTGGATATCTCTTAGCGGATGCTTTGAATTGCGTGGTACATTTCTTTGTTCCTCCTAGGTATGGACATTCTTTTACGTTTACACCTACAAGGATGGTTTGCGATGAATCGGTTAAAGATAGAAGAATTGTTATGGCATTTGTGAATGAGATGCATTTTATCGGTTTAAGAGTAAAGAGGGATTGCCCATTACCTCCGTTGGGTGGTTTGAGTGATTACTTCCCAACGAATCATTGTAACGATTGGTTGAAACAATATGAGACCAACATGTTGGATTGGGATCGCGTCATGAAGGAGGATTTCCCGGAAGGCCTAATGGAATTGGTTCCCTCGGATGATGAAGATCAATGATCGTTATGTTTGAAAGATGTATTTTCGAAAGCCCTATTTGTACATGTTTTTTTTTGGAATTTTGTGGAAAATACTGTGAAGTATAAAGCTATAATTGGTAGTTATATTTTTAATATATCTACCGATAATACAAGCTTTTGTAAACAGACTCAATCAATATTATAATCGGTTATTAACTTTTTGAATTTATCTTCCGATTAAAAGGCTGACAAAACAACTGAATTTTTTTCCCAGAATCGGTAGATTACATATTACATAAACATCCGATTGTCACCAAACTCTGACAAAAGATAAACTGTAATTTTTTCCCAGAATCGGTAGACTATATTGCATAAACTTCCGATTGTCACCAAACTCTGACAAAAAAGCTGAAAATCTTCCAAGAATCGGTAGACAACATATTGCATAAACTTACGATTGTCACCAAAGTCTGACAAAAAACTGAAACTCGTGCCAGAATCGGTAGACAATATAAAATAATAACTTCCGATTGTAACCATCAATCAACATTTATACTGTTACGACTGACTTCAAGAATTCATAACTTCCATCATAAGTGAATTCTTCATCCTTTTCCACTAAGTACTATCTTTTTGCGAGTGTCTCCTACATAAACAAACATAAAATAATGTCAACTTCGTTTTAGTAAGAAAGATTAAACACCCGGTGTTATTTAAAAAGAATAACCGAGCGTTATACTTACAAATTGTTGGATCGACAAGCTTAAGTGGCTAGTGTTATACAGCCTCTTTTGTATCGTTATGTAATCATTTACCCCTTTTTGGACAAGTCGGAAACGATCATGAACTTGTTGGAGTGATCTTTGCTTTGGATTTCCATACTCTCGCACAAATTGGCTATATACCCTCGCCCAAAAGACTTCGGGTGTCAACCTTCCTGCTATGACATCTTCACGTCTTGTTTCACGATACCATGTTTTCACAATGACCAAATCTTCAGCTGCTTCAAACGTTGCCATGCTTGTAAGTTGTGATATAGAATGAATTCACAAGAGTAGACGATGGAAAATCTACTCGTAGAATACACGATGCTATATATGTGTTGTTTGGTGTATAAATAAGAAGAGTTTACCCTCCTTATATAGATGAGAGTCCCAACGTCTCTTTTTTTTGTTGAAAATATGGCCGTTGATGCGTACTTTTACAAGACTGTACTGAAATTACGTACAATTATTACACACAATCGGTAGGAAATGTTTGAACAAAGAACCCGATTATTAGTAATCGGTATATATATATTGTTATATACTTAGATTATAGGATGTTTTGTCAATGAGTTCTCGGTTTCATTAGAGTAGTATAATCGAGAGGTTTATCAATATGTATTATCAACCGATTGTGTGTGGTTTTCGAGGCACGGCTAGTTTCTTTTGAACGAACTAGCGTTGGAGTATAATCGGTAGTTACATCAACAATTTAAACTTCCGATTTTCATAAATATTTTGAAATTCATAACAATATCACCTACACATCATCATAATTTTACATTGAACTCCCGCAATTCTATTACAAGGTATTGTGATTAGCGTCGCGGACGTGTTGGACGAGTCCTGAACGGATTAAATCTTTCCATCGCCCTAAAAATTCTAAAATGAGCTTCATAACTAAGCCGGATCTTTCCATCTCCGCCATTCCCCAGAGATCGTTACATAACCTCATCATTGGTTTTACCCCTCAATCGATATTGATTCACAAGATAAGTTAAATGGACGAATTCTTCGACGTGTCTGTTTATTGAACCAACTCTCGGCGAGAAAAGATCGGCGGAGTGACGGTTGTTTTGGTTCTGGTGTTTGCGCAGAATTTTTAGTGAATTTTGCCAAATAACTCATACTCATTATGCCTCCTTGCCTACGTTCTTCTCCTCGTCTCGGATAGAATTGAACATAGCGCTTACATAAAGATAAATCTTCTTCGATCGTGAACTCCGTAGGATTAATGAATGGTTGGGCCATTATGTTGAAGATGATGTTGGAGAGAGTTTAAAGGTATTTGTGTTCCATAGAGAGTAAAAGGATACAATCCTTATATAGAGTTTAGAGTTCCAACGACTCTATTTTGTTGGGGCAACTGTATAATCGGTTGTCAAATGAAGTATTTTGACTTCCGATCATACAGTTGCCCCAAATTTTGTTTTTGCGAAATGTCATTTTTTTGAATTTGGGAACTAGAATAATCGGTAGTTAATAAGACTTAGATTATACGATTGCCCCAAATTTTGTTTTTGCAGAAATGTCATTTTTTCGAATTTGGGTACTAGAATAATCGGTAGTGAATAAGACTTCCGATTATAAAGTTGCCCAAATTTCTTCCTTGGCGAAATCACCAATTTTGGGAATTTAGGAGCTACTATAATCGGTAGTCCCGTGAGGTTGTTTTTCCTACCGATTGTTATAGAAGCCAGATACGAGTTTGGCACAAAATCAATAATAATCGGTAGTATAAAATCGTTACTAAGCTTCCGATTGCTTTATAATAATCGGCCACAAAATAGCTTCCGATTATGTAAGGGCATTAACGTATTCTCCACGTTTTTGGACATCCCTTAACGATGTATATGGGTTGGGAATAAAAAAGTCCCCCCTAATTCTTTTGGGGTCGACCCTAAAAGTGCGAGGAAAAACAAATTGGATAACTGGAGGAAAAAAACCAGTAATTCAGAAGTAATCAAAGATAGATTACCAGCAGCTCAAACCAATATCATCCTCTACATGTCCATTACTATCTTCTTCTCTCCTTCTTCTCATCACTCCAACACTCTTCATTTCTTCTATAACGTAGATTCTTTCAAAACCCTTTCTTCAAAACCCTTCAATTTCACTTCTAAACCTCTTCTCAGAGTTTCCCGTTCTCAGAATGAAATTCAATTTCAAAACCCTCCTCCACCATCATCATCTGAACCACCACCCCCTTGTACTAAAATGCCTACAGCCCCATGGATGAAAGAGCCAATTCTCATACCCTCAGATGAAGTTTTAAATATATCAAGAATTAGAAAACTAAGCAAGAATTTCAACAACAGGGATGATTGGTCACTTACTGATAAAATCAAAGGAGGAAGAGGGAAACAGGCAATGCGTAAAATTGTTGAGAGCATTACAAAACTTGATGATTTGACAGAAAAGGGGGAGACTTTGCCTCAAAAGGAAGCGGAAGGATATGATTTCAGTGTGCCGATTGAAGAAGTGATTGGAGAGCAGGAAGATGATTCGAGAATGAATCCAAGAATGCCATGGGTAGTGACTCAGAAGGTCGTGTTTCGGAGAACTAAGAAGGAAAGGGTTGTAACTGCAGCCGAATTAAGTTTACCTGAAGTGCTACTTAAGAAGTTGAAATGTGATGCTGAGAAGATTAAGAAATGGGTTAAGGTTCCAAAAGCTGGAGTGACTGAAGCAATTGTAGATGAGATTAATGTAATTTGGAAGAGAGGTGAGCTTGCAATGGTCAAATTCGATATTCCGCTGTGTCGTTATATGGATAGAGCTCGGGAAATCATTGAGGTATGGTTTTGTTGGTATAACTCAGCTTAATACACTATATTGATTAGAACTTGCTTTAATAATCTTTGCCAAAAGTATTGAGTAAGAGAAATTGCGAAACAAAATTATGTTATTATGTATGGCCTGGTTCATTTTTCTAGCAGCATTGCTTATTTGCAAGTTTTTGTCTGTCTGGAAACGGCATTTCGAGTCGGTTTTAACTTTACAGATTGCAACTATTTTATAACCCTGCGGCAATTATCCATATCTTACTTATTGCATTTGCTTTTGGTTAAGCAGCTGAAGACCGGAGGCTTAGTTGTTTGGACTAAGAAAGACACTCACGTTGTTTATAGAGGGTTGTTACATGGATCACCATCTTATGGTTCTTCAAAGTTAAATCTAGTTCCTGCTAGTGATAAAATTTCTCTGTCAAAAGCTACTGTTCTGAACGAAGATGTCAGTGCTGAGTCATTAACAAATGTGGCTGTTCAGGATGACAACAAAACTGGAAAGAGCTTAGAAGAGAGTACTCATTTTGCTGGCATGGAAGAAAATTTCAGTCACCAGTTAGTCCAAGGGACACTGTATGAGAGGGAAGCTGATAGGTTATTGGATGGGTTAGGGCCTCGTTTCGTTGATTGGTGGTGGCCGAAGCCTCTGCCTATAGATGCAGATTTGCTTCCTGAGGTCATTCCAGGTTTTATGACTCCATTTAGACTCTGTCCTCCACATGTGAGACTGCAGCTGGCAGATGATGAGTTGACATACTTGAGGAAGCTTGCTCGTGCTTTACCTACTCACTTCGCTCTTGGTAATTACACATTCTGAAATGGTTTCTCGCAAATAACTGTTGTGGACCATGTGTAATATGTAGCTTCAACTCGTTTTCTGTACTATACATTTTGCCATTTGTAGATGCTTACAGATTTCTTAATACTTAAGATTTACCCTATTTGTCTAGGGAGAAACACAAAACTTCACGGGTTGGCTGCTGCAATTATAAAGTTGTGGGAAAAAACACACATCGTGAAGATTGCTGTGAAGGTGGGAGTTCCAAATACCAACAATGAGCAAATGGCGTGGGAGATAAAGGCAAGTCTTTTATTACAAAGATGTATGTCAGGATTGATACTAATAGCAAATAGGCTTTCTACTTGCTTATCCAGTACAACGGCCTTTTTCTTGTTTTTGATTGATTAAGTTTTACTTCATCTGTAGTTATGGTTTCTAACATAATAACGGCTGGATATTACGGTTGGTTATGCAATAAGGGCCAGGAGTTTCGAGTCGTAACTCATATTTATGGCTAGGAGAGTTTAATGGGACTTAATTATTTTTTGGAAGAGAAATTACTACATAATCCGTAGATATTCTGGTTACCCATTACCCATTAAAAAAAGCAATTTTTTTTTAATGTCTGCTCATCAATATCTGTCAAGTTGACCCTAGCTGACACGAGTTTCTTGATTGTGCAGCGTCTCACAGGAGGTGTTCTAATATTACGTAATAAATCTTTTATCATTTTTTATAGGGGTAAAGACTTTGTGCCCCCAAGAGTAGCGAGTTTAATAGTCAGCAGAGAAACAGAGCTCAAACATTGTCAAGTTGAGGAAGAAGGTGCACGACTGAAAGCACTTGAATCATTACATGTGAATAACAAAGAAGTTCAAAACAACTGCACTGTCGGGACATTTTCTGATTTTCGAGATATCCAAGCTAAATATGAACTCCTGAAAATTGGTTATGGAGTTGTTGATGTCGAAAAAGAGGCTGAGAAAGAGAGATTGGAGAAGGAGCTCAGGATGCAAAAGCACAAACTCGAGATTGTAAGATTCACATAATGATCTTCCTTATATTCCTCTCTTCTTGTTATTTTCAGAGCTTATCAGGTGTTATTGAGGAAACTGAAATTCACATTTCTGATGCTAATATAATATCTTGCTTTTATTTCTTATGCTCAGCTTCAGGCGAAGATAGAGAAATCAGACGCGGAGTTAGCAAAGTTTAATTCTAGTTGGACCTATGCAGAGCAGGTTGTTGACCATGAAATGATTACTGAAGAGGAAAAACAATGTCTTAGGAAGATGGGACTAAAAATGAGCAAAACCTTGGTGCTTGGTAAGTAAAACAGAACTTTTCTTTTGTTAATCTAAATCTATATCTCTGCTGGAAGTTCAGATTGCACATTTCTAAAGCTTGATAAAACGATGGATCATTAAGGAGTTCACTCTGACATGTCTAGAAGAATATATGTTCAGGGAGGCGTGGTATCTTTGATGGAGTAATTGAGAGCATGCATCAGCACTGGAAGCACAGGGAAGTTGTGAAGGTGATTACTATGCAACCAGAGTTCTCTCAAGTCAATGCTACTGCTATGTGGCTAGAGACAGAAAGTCGTGGGATACTGGTTGCGATCGAAAGGTTACGGAAAGGCCATGCCATAATTTTATACCGTGGTAAAAATTATAAGCGTCCACCAAAAATACAGTCAGGAAACCTCCTGACTAAAAGAGAGGCGTTACAACGGTCACTTGAAATGCAGAGAGTAGGAGTAAGTAAACCTCCTTTAGATTTTCTATCATTAGATTCACATATGATTGAAAGGGTAGATACATATTTACGGTATCCTCATTTTCCTTTTTGCTTCCGCAGTCGCTGAAGTTCTTTGCATATCAGAGAATGAGGACAATCTCAGATTTGGAACTTAAATTGGTAGGTTTCTAAACTTTACATCTCATTATTAGAAAGTAAAGAATTACATAGCGGTTAACCAATCCTGGTACATGTTTAAGGTCGGTTTCCTTCCATGTCAGGCACCATCTAGGTTGCTGGCAGGACAGTTGAAAATGGATCTCCAGAGCACCTGGATAGTTGGTAGATAAGAATGTGTATGTATTTGGTGTTATGTTCTCTCTCAGTTGGTAAAGCTTGTGTTTGGTTAACTTGTGCTGTTGCAGAAGGATTTGCTGGAAAAGAGATGAGAAAGTAACTGAAACGCTCATAAATCAGTTTATTGTCAGCGGGCAAGATTTATGCTTCTCAGAAGACTGTTCACCGTATATCCTACATTGCTAATGGTAAGTACCTTTTAGTGGTGTGGACCTCTTGATAGTCGAGCAAACCTCGAATATGAAGGAATTTCGTGATTGTACAGTCTGCCCTGGGTAAATGTCTATGCTGCTTGCATTTAGAATTGTGTAGATTGTATAGATTATAGACAATCTAGCTTACCTTACCTGTTACTGTATAAGTGAGTGAATATTGTTTTCCAATGTCAAAATATATATAAACTGCAATGCCCTTACTTGGAATTTAAAATGACAGCCTCATAATTATCCTTCTGGGATGAGTAGTTTTTTTAGGTGTCAAAAGTTCATTAAGCCAAAAACGTAATTACAAGAACTCCTAAGGGGTCATAGGCTCATAGGCCCCCATTACTCTTTTTTTTGTTGAAACTGGAAGATTGAATTGCTTAGCTTAAAGCAAGGTTTGAAAAACACACGTTTTTACCGAAAAAACAACCGTTAAAATGGTCACACCCACATACCGTGGTCGTGAGGGTCCCCGAACCCCGTGCCTTTATAATGCCGATAAATAGAAAATAACGACAGTTTTTTAGGACCGTTTTTCAGTTTTCATACACGTTATAACCGTTTTTCTAAAATTAGTTTGAATGTTTTTTTCTTCTAAATACCATTTTAACGTGCGTTTTTTAGAACTGTTTTCCCGTTATCACGCACGTTATAATCGTGTAAATAACTTTCTTACCATTTTTTTGAGTTTTTTTCTTTCTCTGGATTGAAAGCTTAAAACTTCGAATTAAAATTTTTGATTGTTTCAAAGAAAGTAACTACAGGATTAAAAACTTCAAATTTATAAAACATAGGATTGTTAAACTAGTGTTCATCATTTAAAAAGCTACACGAACCAACTACGACCACCACCTTTTTTGATTCATTCATGTATTCTTCATTTTCTCGGCGGTTCCTTTCCACATCATAGACATCGTCGTGTAAGTACGGCTATCTTCGTTAGCACAAGTATCATCATCATAATAACCTTCATTATCGTCATCATAACCCCCTTCATTTTCATCATCATTGTTACCTACTTCATTATTGTTATCAATATTAGAATTATATCCTTCGTTCATATGTTGAACACCATGGTCAAAGCGATCGGAAGTGTAACGAGAATCATATGTTGGATTCGCATTCTCATAACCTTGTGTATTGTCTCCAAATGAAAGATTACCAAAGTCATAAACAAAGTCACTCACTGATAACCTTTCGTATGGGATATGAACTTCGAGGATCATGCCGGTTGTATGGTAGAGGGACATGCTCGGATTATTAACGGCTTCCCCTTCCAAAGATATTTAACCATTGTTCTTCTTGAGGTAAAACAGGTGTTTCGTCTTCCCCCGCTATCCAGTCAAGCATATTGTCATCCCTCAGTAGACTATGAACGTCGTGAACATCAATGTTATGTCGCCTTGCTTTACCTTTAATTCTTTGTTGCACCAACTTCAAATTGTACTGGACATATACACCAGATCATTTATTCTCGATTAAAGTAAACGATTGTGTAGTTTGGTGTGGATTCTTTCAAACACACTCCAATTCCTCTCTGATCCAGACGATGTATTTGTTTGACTTAATATCTTTACTGCAATCTTCTGGAGGGATGGATACTCAGCACCATAAGATAACCACCAACTTATAGGATCACCATGTTGAGCTACAATACGTGCTGATGGTGATGCAAATTGAACTTGCATCATTCGCATTCTTCCCGCCTACAAAGAAAAGTACAATTGTTACTAGAAATTCAAATTACTTAATTAAACATATTTGAAGATAGTATTAGTAATTTTGTACCTCTAGCATGCATTTTGCTTGTTCTCGCGGGCCACTAACCATTTTTGATATAACTTCAGTAAGACAAATTTGGAGCTCAGAAATTTCATTATTGATGAGATTAGTTTCTGGGTTAAAGATGTAATAAGGATTGAGAAAATACGCTGCAGCATGAAGAGGAGAACTCAACTGACTTTTCCATCGTTTCTTTATTACACCCACGATAGAAGCATTTCGATTTGATCCCAAACCCATTTGTATAGTTTCCACACATGTAGCAAGTCCATGGAACAAATAACCCATAATGGGTTTGTCCGAGTCCAAGAAACGAATCATTTTCAATAAAGGACCAACCATTATGCATGCATTTTGACATGTCGTCCAGAACATCTCATTTGAAATAATATTCTTCACTTGTCTAGCTTGTTTAATTTTTGCCTCATCCGATTTGTAAATTCTTTGTCCAGAAATAGGCTCTCGATAGCATTACGTTGATCAATGATGCTTTTGATTGCAATAAAATTCGTTGAAAACCTTGTTAAGCCAGGGCGCAATAGATTGCGTCCTGTAGAATGTTGTCGAAATCATTCAAGAACCCAACCATGATTGTAAATAAATTTGCTAATTTGTCTTGCTTCTCCGATCACATCTTTAACAAAGGGGAATTTTTCCATATCTTCCAACATCAAATCCAATACGTGAGCAGCACAAGGTACCCAGTAAAATGTGCCATATTCTAAAGCCAATCTCTTACCTATTCAAACAAAAATAGAAAGAAGTTAATGATAATATATTCCCAATACATACATATATATATGTATGTATAAAATAAAATGAAGTTATTCTTAGTTACCTGCAGCTTTGAATTGGGATCCTTGATCTGTTACTAATTGAACAATGTTTCTCGGACCAACATCATCTATAACGGTCTTGAACAAAGTAATTAAATACTCTGTCTTCAACCGATTATGTTTTATGTCGACACTTTTCAAAAACGTAATTCCACTGCCACTGTAAACTAGAAAGTTCACAATCGTACGATTGCTTTTGTTTTTCCAACCATCAGATATGAGTATACAACCATATTCTCTCCAATATTGTCGTTGGACAAACACCACATCTTTTCAATTCTTTGTTTTTCTGAAGTTAATATGGGATTCGACAACTTATAAGATGATGGAACTCTATAGGATTGGCTGAAATTTGCAACTGCATTGAATGCCTCGTGGTACTGAGATGAGTTAGCCACATTGAAGGGAATATCATTGGCATAGAAAAAACTTCCAACAGAAGAATCGACTTTTTCCCGACATGTTTTACTTTTGCCAAATTTTTCCATCGAAGGTTGAGAATCCCTAGAAGTGTTATATTGTCCTCACATATCCACAGACATCCTAGGTGGTTGTGATGGCCGCATAGTAGACCTAGGTATTTCTGTAGAGGCCCGAGGACCGAGCGATGTACCCTCTCCGGCATGAATATTCTTATTTTTTCGTCTAAATTTGTTCTTTAAAAACCCAGTTTTTTTCTTTTGTGTGACTGGTACTTGTTCTTCTTCTACATGAAAATCTGGTTCTTCTTCATCTATACCACACACAGGGTTCCATGGCTCATTATGATACACTTGTTCTGAATCTTCGTTATCAGATTCTGCTTTTCTTTGCCTTTTTGCTTTTCTTTGATAAAAAAATTTATAGATGCATCATCATGCAGTGGCGGTGGGGTACATGACTTAGACGTAATGATCATATCATCTTATAAGTAGTGGAATTTTAGATCGAATCTACTAATGGGTTGATTGACTCTACCCTAACTCACCATGCAATGCCTAGTTTACTGAGTTTTTAAGCATTCAATGATTGACTTTTAGAAATTAGTACCCTATAGACGAGTTAAAACCCTGCCTACTTCTTGGCATTTGATGGAAATTCTGCAATCTAATAAAGGGACAAGTCTACCTAGCTAGGTTATGCACTCTCTTAAATTGGATTGATGATTGTTTCTTTCTTCACATTACTCATTGCATAATTGCTGCCGACGAAATTTTAGTGGCTATAATTGACCGTCACGAATTTTATCAAACTTTCGTAAATTGTATAGTGAAAAGCATTTTAAAACACCTATGTAAGGAATATAAACATGACTATCGAATTATACATATTTCTTATACTAACAATAATCAATTAAAATGGTAGTATTAAAAATATCTCATTTCTTAATGATATATAGGTCATCTATTAGTGGGACAAAATTTAAAATTTAATAGGTCATCTATTTAGGGACGGAAGGAGTATTAAAAAAGAAAAAAACCTAGTAACAACGTTTTTAGACTCGTTAAAACGTTTTCACGCACGTTATAACCGTTACATAGGAATTTCAGATCATAATCTTTTTTTATTTTCTATTTAACCGTTACAACACCCGTTATTTTTAAAAAACGTCCAAAAAACGTGTTTTTTTACTATATAACGCGTTTTTTTGCCCAAAACGTGCTCACACCTGTCAAAACGCATTATAACGGTCACGCCTAGTGCCCGTGACCTGAGCCGTGACCCGTTTTTCAAACCTTGGTATTAAAAAAGAAAAAAACCTAGTAACAACGTTTTTTAGACTCGTTAAAACTTTTTCACGCACGTTATAACCGTTACATAGGAATTTCAGATCATAATCTTTTTTTATTTTCTATTTAACCGTTACAACGCCCAATATTTTTAAAAAACGTCCAAAAAACACGTTTTTTTACTATATAATGCGTTTTTTGCCCAAAACGTGCTCACACCTGTCAAAACGCATTATAACGGTCACGCCTAGTGCCCGTGACCTGAGTCGTGACCCGTTTTTCAAACCTTGGCTTAAAGTGTTTACATGATGAGCATCCTCCTGTAATTGATCAAGAATATTATCCCGGGGAGCTAATAACCAGACACTGCATAAACAATCTACCTTAGATAAAATATCTGCTACTTTATTCTCCTTTTTAAGCACATAACTATAGTGGCAAGAGTTAAACTTCTTAACTAAGCTCTTAATGTCTAAAATCAAATTACGAATTCTCCAGTGAATATTGAAGTTTTCATTATTCACTGCATCTGCTACCAACTTTGAGTCCAGTTCAAACTCTACTTTGCCCAACTTCAGTTCCTTAGCCCACAGTGTTGTCTCTCATAATCCTTTGCATTCAGCTTGTTCTGCACTCACCGCAGTTTTTAAGAAGATGCACTTTGACCCCCCATGTGTAACTGCAAAATCACGAAGAATTAAACCAATGCCTCATGTTTTGTTAATACGATGAAAAGAACCATCGAAGTTTATTTTAAGTGTGCTCCTTGGAGGGCCTTCCCAGTGCAAGTTAGGAGATCTCTGAAGAGAATTCTGGGTTCTTATAGTTGCTGGTTTACATTCAAACTCAGTAATTTCCTTCCTGCATTTAACAATGATAGAATCTGGAGAAACAAAGTTGCCCTTAAAAACTTTATCACATCTTGCATTCCATATACACCAAGCTACTATCACCATCTTGCAGATTTCTTCTTATTTTACTTGATTTGCCAGGAGAGTGTCAAACTAATAACAAAACTATTCCACAAGATTGGTACCATATTGAATATGTATACCTAAAACAACAAACCAAATTGCTTTGGAAAATGGACATTCTAGAATACAATGAGATGAGGATTCCAGACTGTGAGCACAAAGTGGACAACTTAAGTCTCCATTTTGAATGACATGCAACAGTTTGTCTTTCGTAGGTAGGATATCCTTTATACATTTCCAGAGAAATTGGACAATTCTTTGTAACACTGACAGTTTCTAGAGTTTTTTAAAGATTTTATGCATCCTTTGACCCACTAATTGATTCATATTTCTTTCCTCAAACTTCTTCCTGTATGCTGACTTCACTGATAACCTTCCATTCTTTTCTAGAGTCCAAACAATCCTATCTTCTTGATGAGGATGAATAGATACGTTAAAAATTAGTCTTGCAACTGGAGCTTCAAATAAAGAGTAAACAAGAGTATAATCCCACCCTCCATTTTCTGTTGAGAACAACTCATGAACATAAAGTATAATTGAGGAAGTGCGTTGCACCTGTTTTGGGAATAGAAGGAGAGTCAAATTCAGGTATCCAATTATATGATCATATCATGATTTTGTGACCATCACCAACATTCCGACAACTGTACTTCTTGATGAAGAGAAGTTCAAAACTAATGCTTCCCCGAGACCAAGTTGAATTGGCATTATTTTTTATATTAAAGATATGGCTATCCGGGAAGTATTTCGCCTTAAGATATTTAGCACAAACTGAAGTATCATCTGCGCATAACTTCCAAGCGGACTTGGCTAGTAGGGCTCTATTGAATAACTTGAGATCTCTAAAACCGAGACCACCTTCTTCTTTAGGTTTGTTGACATTCCCCCAATAGAAAAAGTGCTTTCCTCTGTGAGATTTTTTATTCCTCCAGAATTTCTGTTGAGTGGAGTTCATCTTCTTTATGCTGTTATCAGGTAATTTAAAGCTTAGAGTATGATGAATTGGAATAACATTGGTTACATTTCTAACCATTACTGATCTTCCTGCTTCAGACATGTTAATATAACACCATTTAGTTAGTCTAGATTCCATTTTTTCTATGAGGTTGGAAAAGGAATCTTCTTATTTCTACCTACAAAGAAAGGGAGGCCAAGATATTTTTTTTCTCCAATATCCAGTTGATGAACTTGAAGTATGCCACTAATTATTTAACAACAAGAGGGAGAAGTATCTTTACTGAAGTAAACTGCAGGCTTCTGGAAATTGATGAGTTGGCCAGAACAAGTGCTGAAATCTTCTATCACTTGCAACAATTTATTATTTTGAGATAGACTTGCTGTTTATGGGTGAAAACTATTTCTGCCGGTTTTGGTAATTTGGGGTGTGTGGATGAGAAATGAGTCTAAACCTTAAATAAATGCATTTGCGCGGTGAGTGCTTGTATATTCGAGAGATCAATCTGTGCAAGTCCCGGCCTAAACCAAGAAATGGTCGTTCCGGACTTGTTTCGGTCACAAAGTAAAGGAGATGGGGTTGATCTTAGGGAGGGCGAAGAAGGTGTTGAGAATGTGAAGATGTTGGCTTGCTTATAACTTGAGAAGGTGTTTGCGATTGCTGTTACGACTTGATTGATGGAAAATAGGGAGGAGAACCTATTTATACAAGTCTTTTAGCCTAAGGACCAATACCCCGGTTGTTGATGGTGGATTTTCTGAAAATCATGCGCGGGTGTTTGAATACGTTGTGTATTAACACTTGGTTTCTGTCTCGTCTGGAATTGTGTTGTTTTTCCAGCGTGCAGCGTGCAACGCGCCATCACAAGAACGTGTCAGGAAGTCATGGACGGTTAGAGATGACTTGCGCACCTCTTCTAAAACCCTAATTCCACCAACGGAGTGAGATCAGTGGAGAAGTGGGCAAGACTGGTCGTGTAACACCAACACACACCTCCACTACTCCATCACTCCACTTCCTCCACTTCCCACGAGAGACGTGAATAAGGCTCAAATGACTTGTATAAATAGATTCTCCTACCTATTTTCCAGGACAGGAGAAAAACAGGAGACAGGAGGAAAAACAACACAATTCCAGACGAGACAGAAACCAAGTGTTAATACACAACGTATTCAAACACCCAGAGCCTGCTTGCATCAATCGTAAGCCTGCTCACCTTTCTGTTACAAGTTATAAGCAAGCCAACACCTTCACAATCTCAACACCTTCTTCGCTTCCTCCCTAAGATCAACCCATCTCCTTCACTTTGTGACCGAAACAAGTCCGGGAACGGCCATTTCTTGGTTTAGGTAGGACTTGCATGATTGATTTCCGAATCTACAAGCACTCACCGCGTGATGCATTTGTCTAGGGTTTAGATTTATTCCTCATCCACACACCCCAAATTACTAAATTCGGCAAGAATAGTTTTCACCCATAAACAATTGGCGACCACAGTGGGAGGTTGATCTCTCGGTTGTAAAGTCAATTTCTTCGAAATCCGATTCAATTTTATCAATTTCAAAAGGGTAGATCTTAGAATCAATTCAATCAACAATTCATTTCAAGATGGTAGAATTAAGGTCTAGATCAAAGAATCAATTCTGATGGAGCTCGTGTGGATAACAATCCCGGTGTCGAAGTACGTCGGTGGAGCCACCATGGTCAATACATCTCGTGGAGCCGTCACTTCTACCATCGGCACCAGCGTAGCGAGGAAATATTCCGATAAGTGTAACACCTCCCATCACGAGAGCGGAGCGGCCGCAAACCCCGGCTTCTCCTCAAGTGTAACACCTCCAGTAGTCACCAGAGCAACAACTTTCACTCCTTCATCAGGACGAGGATCCGGAGGCACAAGAGGAGGGACACCGTCTATTACCATTGCAGACTTGATGGAGAAACAAGAAGTTCTTGCTAAGACTCAAACGGATACGGCCGCAACTCAGAAAGAGGTACTCACTTTCCTTAAAACTTTGACCGAACGATTGCCACAAGATTCACGGCAACCCTTGGAGTCGGCAAGAGATGCATTCAATACACCAGGAGCAGGCGTTTCCACTCGGACCCACATGAATGAAGAAACTCGTGTTGCTCCTGAGTGCCAAAGGGAGAGGGACCAGCCTTCCAACTTCATTACACGCGAGGATCTGGAACGACTTCTCTAAAATCTAGGAAAAGGGGACCGAACGGATGTACACCAACATCAGCCACCGTACCCTCAAGATGTAAAACGAATTCCTCTTCCAAGAGGTTACACCTCTCCCCAGTTCTCCCTCTACGACGGTACTGGTAATGCTCGTGAACACGTCTCTCGATTCTTGGAATCCTTGGGGGAACATGAATACAACCATGTTCCGCGCCTGAAAGAATTCTCGAAGTCACTTACGGGGAGGCGTACACTGGGTACAACAACATCGCGCCTAACAGCATATCCAATTGGAGCGAGATGGTCAGTAGTTTCTACAAAAGTATTTCTTCATGTCTGAACAAATCACCTTTTCAGATCTAGGAAGAATTCTTCAGCGGAACAACGAGCATCCTAACGACTTCGTCAAAAGGTTCAGAACTCAAGCGCTAGACTGTCACGACCCGAATGTCACCGAACGACAATTGGTGGAATTGTGCATCAATGGGATGATACCCATATACCGCGCTCTGTTAGAGAATCTGGGCTTTCAAACGTTCTCTGAACTCCATGAAGCTGCCAAACGTTCAGCAACAACTGCACCAGCGTTGCTAGAAAGAACCAGAGTTGTTCGAAGTGAAGATTCACGTGAAAGTCGAGGAAGCAGGCGCCTCACGAACAAGCAATACAACCTTTGGTCCTTCGTGAGTGTAGTGGGCGGAGGAGAAAAAAGGAAAGCTCCGGTGACGGAACAACAAACCAAGCGGGCATCCCGGCACACAAGACTTCGTCTCGGAAAGGAGCGGACAAATCTCCTGCAGAAGACACCGAAGATACTGAGTTTTCCTTTCCCAGGGAATGAAGTGATAGAACTCTTGGAAGCATGGATCCAAGACGATGCCGTCAAGTTGCCGCCTCCTATCGGGCGTCCTCCAACCGAGAAAGACATGGCAGATCCCAAATCTTTGTTGCTACCACAGATTCGTTCATCATCCGGCCAAAGATTATAACAGTTGAAACAAATATTCGGGAAAAGATAGAGACAGGAGAACTCCGGCTTGGAAACGAAGGTGTTCGTAGAGACCCTCTCCCTATCGAGAACCGCATGCATGATTTACGGGGATTACATTCGCAATCTTGTACAATCTATGATGGAGCACTTGTGTGAAATCTTGTACTTCTCAAAGGGCAGCGTCAAGACATATTTACGGCCCTCAACCACGTTGTGTCGAGCGCGGGCGTTTGTATCCGTATAGCGGTCCAACAACCCCAGTCTTTCCTGAAGGACGCGAGCAAGGGAAACTGGGGATTCCTAACTGTCACTCGTTTGAGGGACATTGAGTTCGACATCGCATTGATTAATACGGCTTCCGAATTTAACATCATTACTGTCAAGAACTTGAGAGCAGCAAAGATTTCAAAGTAGGAAGCTACTCGTCACCCAACTGTGGTTAAAGATTCAGAAGGAGAACTCAGAGATGCATATGGGTACATCGATCTTGAAGTCAAATTGGGTGATGCCTTGACACAAACAAAGTTCTACATAGTCAAAGATCATCCCAACTACGACATGATCCTAGGACGCTCTTGGATGCATGACAACAAAGCAATAATAGAAGCCTGTCCTCTACCGATTTCAATACCACGAAAGAATCTCCAACACGCCTTAGACACGATGGTATCTAGTGCCGCACAAAGAACTTTCCAATGTGACACAACTTCCGGAGAGAACCTGCCAACATACATTGATAGGTTCCGATCTCAAGTAAGTCTCATCGCACAACCCTTTTACAACTTACCGCCCTCCATTCGACAAGTCCCTGGGGTGGCTCCAACCAACAAACCAACCTTGGCTAAGAGATGCGAATGGGAGGCTGGCCCCTTCAAGCAGTTTATCAGGAGTCTAGAAGCTGTCTCGATCAAAGACAACAAAACCAAGACCCCGACGTCAACACGCCCAAAACCGTTTGGAATTGGGGACTTAGTAACGAAGACGACCGCATTCAAGGTCGGAAGCATTACAGTGAGAATGGATACCTCACCCGATTCAGCCACCGAGAAGGAGGATAAACCATACCAGTAGCGAGATGTCATCCTGGCGCGCTCTGCAAACTCATCAACGCTGACAAACTAGAAGGCGTAACAATTCACTCACGATGGCTCAAACCCTACCGTACCTAAGACACTGTGCTATCACTTTCCAACATCCTATACACTTTAAAACGCTGTGCTACTTCCTCCGGTGTGTTTCCCTTTACAATTTCACATCATATTTGTAATTCCTCTAGAGAATGATTGCAATACTTGCATTCATAATTAAGGTTTCAATTTTCGATTTTCAATTTAATTGAAGTGTTATTTCCACATGAGAACCTCCTTACTCCTAAAGACACAAAGCCCATCCTAAATCAACCCACCAGAGAAGGTCAGGAAAGAAACCCTAAACGAAAGACATCCTGAAAAGAGTTGAGGGAAAAGATATGCGCGGGAAGGGAAGAAGCTTTGAGCCATTCACCCCAGCAAGGCCAGGAAGATCTTGCATCAGGAACACAGTTGCAATATTGACAAAGGGTCATAAAAAAAACCTTTATTCAAACAATCAAATAGAAGAAAACCTTGAACTCGGCTGCCACTGAATACAAGGAAGATGTTCAAATGTACGGAATATACTTGGAAAGCGGAAAAAGAAGAAAATAGGTTTTAGTCGTTAAGAGGATCGACATCGCCTTCACCACTGTCAGGTTCTGCTTCAGCGCCATCACCTGTTGATGCTCCTCCCTTCTAATCTACCTCAACTTCTGCATCAGACATCTCCTCAGCAGCGCACTCCATCCCAACATCATCAGCGGGAGCATTAAAGAGCGCATCAACATTTGGAGTCGTGCCGATTGCTTTCAGATGTTCAGGTTCGTCTGTGTCAGAGTCAAGAATTATCACGCCGTCATGGATTGGGTAATCACACTTATCTTCATTCAGAGGTTGTTTATGCTCAACCCTCCGCCTCTTCAACCGCGCTGCATATCTCTCTGCCCTTGCGCTTACAAGTGCTTGCAACGCTTCCTCGCGCCTCCACCGCTCCTCCATGTCAATCGCAGCTGAAAGTGCACAGATGCGTCCCCTGGCAATACGCAGATGCAGGATAGACATCCCCTTTATAGCACGGACGACTTCACGAAGTGGAAGATCGATCTTAGCCATTACTTCTTCATGCGCATGGGTTTCGGGCTTGTCAACTTCGAAGCTTCTTTCTGGAGAAGCGACAGAATGATCGTCCACCGCCTCCATGATAAAGCGCAAAGGAGAAGAGGTTATGAGCACAAAAAAAAATCATCAATCAATCAATCGATCAGTCAATCGGAGATCGGATAAGTGCGGAGCAAACACGAGATATAGAATAAATGACTGCGTGAGATGATTCTTTATAATCTCGCAAGTCGAGAATCCCGGGAGAAAAGAAGTCTTTACTTACCACCTATAAAGGCTACCAATTCGGGATAGAAATCAACGATGCTTATCGGATACATCAGGGAAAGTTGTGCGTGACGAAGGGAGCACACGACCCAAGGAAGGGACCAAGCTCGGATATATACAAGGGGAACCAAAGCGACTCACCAGATCAAGTCCTACTTCCTTCACAACCTTAATCAGAACCAACCAGCTCCAGGGCAACGCCTGACGATGTCGGTCTATCCGGTAAATATCTATTCACCTTAGCTTGGTCATTTCAATTTACAAATTTGTCACCATCTCATGCCTACCCCACAATAGTGTAACCATTATGTGTTAGGCAGGGGACTTAATGTTGATGGTGGATTTTCATTTAAGGTTAAAGTTGTAAAAAACCAGAAAATCATGCGCTGACATCTTGTAAAAGATAAAGCCATTGATAAGTGTTGGATACTCCCTCACTTAATTCACCTAGAATGGAGCATGTGGCAACAATCCCATTCTGTGAATACACGAAATTCATCCAGGTTGGAGCATGTAGCAACAATCCCATATACCCTGTGAATTTCTAGCATTATTAATTAATGCGCAATCAGCCTTGTATTTCCTGTACTCATTATCAGTGCGGCATGACGACGAGTGTTGCTCTTACTTCTGAGCAACACGAACCTCAAGCATTATAATGAAACCATGTACGAAATACCCGTACAGTGACTCTCGGTGTGTTATACTAGCCCGATTGAGCCCCTCTCGGTGTGTTATACTAGCCCGATTGAGCATCGGGACCGACAGTATCGGTCGGATATGATCACGATCATCCAACTCCACAAGCATGATTGGATGACCCGGATCAATTCTATCACCCCCAAGCGGTATGGAATATCCCTGCTTAGAACCAACACGGACCCCCGCAGTCGACCTTCCCCAAGAGATTGGCCTAGTCACAAAGACGTCCAAACCGGGAGCGGTATGGACGGAAAACCCTAAATTAGGGTTTGCGGCATATTACATGTGTCGCAAAACAGTCTCAACCATCCATCTTTGCAGGTATAGATGGAGGGTGTAGATGTAGATTCAAATTGCCTAGAGCATGTCAACACAATCACCGTGGGCGCTTTACATACGACGACCAATCGGTCGGGACCAACCATGGTTGGTTATCCAAAATTAGGGTTTTGAGCATCACGAGCGTCCATCTTCTCCGGCACGAATGGAGGGTCCAAGATTAGATTAAGCAGGTCCGGTCATACCAGCATGACCACCGTGGACCCATCTATCCCCTCACCCGATCGGCCAAGGCATATCATGCCTGGTTATTCCAAGACGCGCGCCCAAACTAGTGTGGTCACACCTCCCAAACCGCATGGCCGATCTCGACCGCTCAACTTCGCGGACGATTTGGATGGCTCGGATCATGTTTTCATGGGATATTCAGGTATAGGCGTGAACACCAGCCTACCACCTTCACACCAGGCCAATCGGCCAAGACCGACCAAGATTGGCCATCTTGGAACGTGCGCCCGAAATGGGCATGACGCGCGGCTCTTGCGGCACTGGTTTTTTGTCACAAAATGATCTGGGCCACTCAACTTCACCGGACGGGTGGTGGCGGATCATACTTTCGTGAGGTAATGGTAATAGGTGCCTACACCGTCATGCCGTCTACGCGCATGTACGGTCGGCACAGCCAAAGTCATATCCCAAGCTGCGATTCGACCAGGGTGAAGAGGGATGCTTGCGCACCTCTTCTAAAACCCTAATTCCACCAACGGTCGCGAGATGAGTGTCTCAAAGATCATCTCGTCCGTCCAACTTCGGCTTGGTTATACAACCCCAGTCGGGAGTTAAGCGAGTCGGTGAGGCGTCATGGTAATCACCACCCATCACTCTACCACACCGGGATGCGGTACCCGCATAAAATACACATGATACTTCACAAGTATCAACTTCTGAATAACACGGTTATTCAATTTAGCATTACGTGCTACCTTTTGTGGATCCCACGATCCACACACTCGAGACATCAATCATGTCACAAAGCTGGAGGATACATCTCGGGGTATTGGTGCAGCGATTTACGGCGTGCGGCGTGCAACGCGCCATCACAAGAACGTGTCGGGAAGTCATGGACGGTTAGAGATGACGGGAGAAGTGGGCAAGACCGATCGTGTAACACCAACACACACCTCCACTACTCCATCACTCCACTTCCCACGAGAGACGTGAATAAGGCTCAAATGACTTGTATAAATAGATTCTCCTACCTATTTTCCGGGACGGGGAGAAAAACGAGAGACGGAGAAAAAACAACACAAGTCCGGACAGAGACGAAACCAAGTGTTAATACACAACGTATTCAAACACCCAGAGCACTGCTTGCATCAATCGTAAGCACTGCTCACCTTTCATTACAAGTCATAAGCAAGCCAACACCTTCACAATCTCAACACCTTCTTCGCTTCCCTCCCTAAGATCAACCCATCTCCTTCACTTTGTGACGGAAAAAAAGTCCTGGAACGGCCATTTCTTGGTTTAGGTAGGACTTGCCTGGAGATTAATTTCCGAATCTACAAGCACTCACCGCGTAGTGCATTTGTTTAGGGTTTAGATTCATTCCTCATCCACACATCCCAAATTACCAAATCCGGCAGGAATAGTTTTCACCCATAAACACCAGTATGTATCCCCCAGTTTGTGACATGGTTGATGTCTCGAGTGTGTGGATCGCGGGACCCTGAAAAGGTGCATGTAATGCTAGATTAAATAACTAAGTTATTTAGGAAGTCGATACTTGTGAAGTATCATGTGTATTCTATGCAGGTAGTGCATCACGGTGTGGTAGAGTGATGGGTGGTGATTACCATGACGCCTCACTGACCAATTAACTCCTGACCAGGGTTGTATAACCAAGCGGTGAAGTTGGACGGACGAGATGATCTTTGAGACACTCATCTGCGGCCGTTGATGGAATTAGGGTCTTGAAGAGGTGCGCGAGGCATCACTCTTGACTTGGTGAATCCAAGCTTGGAGAAGATTTTGGCCGGGCCGATGGTACATGCGTGTAGACGACATGACGGTGTAGGCGCCCATACCCCATTATCTCACGAAAGTGTGATCTAGACCACTCAATTCGTTCGGCAAAGTCGAGTGGTCGAGATCAGTTTGCGACAGAAAACGAGTGCAAACAAAAGCCGCGCGTCGTGCCAACTTCGGGCGCGCGTTCCAAGACGACCAATCTTGGTCGGTCTTGGCCGATCGGTCCGGCGTGTAGGTGGTAGGCTGGTGTTCACACCTATACCTGACTGTCCCATGGCGTGATCCGAGCCACTCAAATCGTGCAGGCGAAGTTGAGCGGTCGAGATTACTTTGCAATTGGGAAGTGTATTCACGCTAGTTTGGGCGGACGATTTGGGATAACCGGGCATGGTATGCCTTGGCCGAGGCCAGTGAGGAGATTGATGGGTCCACGGTGGTCATGTTGGTATGGCCGGACCGTAATCTAATCTTGGGCCCTCCATTCGTGCCGGAGAAGATGGACGCTCGTGATGCTCAAAACCTAATTTTGGCTTTCACGGCCGTGTAAGCATGCCTTATTCGGGCGCACGGTGGGATGACCAACCATGGTTGGTCTGATCGATTGGTCGGGTATGTAGGCGGGCCACGGTGATTGTGTTGACATGCTCTGTGCCTTTTGAATCTACATCTACACCCTCCATCTATATACTGCGAAGATGGATGGTTGAGGCTGTTTTGTGACACATGTAATGTGCCGCAAAACCCTAATTTAGGGTTTTAGCCCATGCAGTTCGGGGTTTGGACATTTTGGCAAGCTATCCGAGGCCGACCATGCGGGGTCCGCGTTGGTTCGGCGGTGAATATTCCATACCGCTTGGGGGTTATGGAATTGATCGGGGCCATCCAATCATCTTTGGTGAAGTTGGATGAACGAGATCATATCGGTGATACGGACAGTCAGGATGCTCAATCGGGCTAGTATAACACACCGAGAGTTGCTCAATCGGGCTAGTATAACACACCGAGAGTTGCGGCACATGTACGGGTATTTCGTACATGCTTTCATTATAATGCTTGGAGGTTCGTGTTGCTCTGCTAAGAGCAACACTCGATCGTCATGCCGCACCGATAATGAGTAATGCGAAATACAAGGCTTCTTACGCATTAATTAATAATGCTATAAATTCACAGGGTATATGGGATTGTTGCTACATGCTCCAACTTTGGATGAATTTCGTGTATTTAATTCACGAGAATGGGATTGTTGCCACATGCTCCATTCTAGGTGAATTAGTAAAGTGATGAAGTATTCAACACTTATTAATGGCTTTTATCTTTTACAAGATGTTAGCGCATAATTTTCTGGTTTTTTACAATTTTAACCTTAAATGAAAATCCACCATCAACACTTGCAAAAGAGGAGACAATCATCTGCAAATAATAAATGGTTAATTTTTGGAGTTGAACGAGATATTTTCATACCTTCAATAACAAGGATAAATAGGTAAGGACATAGTGGATCTCCTTGTCGTATCCCCTTTGATGACTTGAAGGGAGAAGATGATGAACCTTTAATCATGATTTCAACTTGAGTGGTGCTTATACATCGCAATATTAGATGACAGAATTTCTCGCAGAAGCCAAATTTCCTTAGAACCTCGATAAGTAAAACCCATTCAAGTCGACCAAAATCCTTTGAGATATCCATCTTGAGAGCTAAGTGGCCAGTTCTTCCTCCTTTTTTCTTCATAGCTTTGACCAGTTCTTGAACCATACAAATGTTTTCTGATATGATTCTACCAGGTACGGGATATGATATCTACCATGTGGTTTTTGAGTCTTAGGGCTATAATTTTATAAATTAGCTTATACAATATGTTGCATAAAGCTATAGACATGAAATATTGAAGTAGATTTGGGAATTATAGTGATTCTTGTGTTGTTTAACTTCTTGAGAAGAAATCCTGATTTGAAGAAATCTTTCACCATCTTGCAAACATCATCTTTCACTAACAACCATTGAGATTGGTAGAACACTGGAGGAAAACCATATGGACCTGGTGAAGTCTATGGCTCCATAGACATAAGATCTTGATGAATTTCTAAATCTTCATTGTCTTGATCAGAGATGCATCTTGGAATGTGTTGAAGAAAGTAATAAGGATCTGCTGGATTTGAAGAAGTGCCAATTTTCTTGAAATGTGCAACTAAGAGATTCTCAATAGTGTTTCTATCTTGACACCATGTTCCATATGGAGATTAAAGTGAATCAATTCTGTTTCTGACCCTTCTATGATTTGCTCTGATATGAAAGTATTTGGAATTTCTATCCATGTCGTTATAAAAGCGATCTCTTGACTTTTGGCCCCCATTACTCTTGAATAAACCAAACAGAAAAGAAATTTCAATCAGACTCAAAGTTGAGCCTTAAACACAAAGTAGTGGAGCTTCAATTAAAATAAATCTCAAAAAACATCCAACCATGTCAGCGGCATCATATTGTTGCATTGCTGGAGCTTGTTCTCTATAGCTTCAACTTTAGTTGTTCTTGTTGTAGACCTCTATGTTATATCTTAAGCATCTTGATGAGATTTTTTATAGTTGTAGAAAAAGGTTCGTTTAAGACTTGTGAAAGTTCGATTGTAGATTTAAATTCAAATCCTAAAACAGCAAATTAAATTAAAATTGTTTTCAAGAGTGAGAGAGACTGGGGCTAAGATTCCACTATTTCACCAATTTCCAAAGTGATTTTGATAATTATAATTATGCAAGCTACACATTCAAGTTGATTATAATTATTGCAAAAGTAGATTGTTAGAAGAACAATTGTAAATCAAAAGTATGGGATATCGAAAACTCTATGCTAAGCATATACCATCAGTAGAAATCACAATTGCTTGGTAAAAGTCATTAAATCTATTTTTTATTCTAAGCAAACAATCATAAAGTAAATTGCACAAATTAATAAAATAAAATTTACCACTTTTTCATTGGCGAAAGAGCTTCCTCAGTCGCCCCAGAGATTAAGTTTAGCTCATCTTGTTGGAAACACACTTAAAAGAATTTTTCATTGCTCAAAAAGGTGTTTACAAGGTGAAAACAGTGAAAAATAGTGGAACAGCCGCAAATACAGTTGCTAAAGGTAGCCAGCCAGTCGCTGGAAGTCTTTTGCAAGCAATTAATAAAAAACGATATATCTCCTTTGATGTTGAAAATAATATTGTGTCTGCGACTTATTATAATATCCTAATGTTCTTCGTGTTCTTGATATGCAGCAGCAAAAGAAGCTTCTCCGATTCTTCCCTGTAACTCTCTGTTGGTTCTCCAATCACTCCCAAATTCTCGATAACCCTTCTTAAGATTCGAGCATGCTATATATACATCACAGGTTTACCTATTTTTCAAGAAATCTTCAAATATTGTTTTCTTCTCTTCATGGGAAAATAATCCTTCTGGAGTGATTTCTTTCTAACGACAGTGTATTCATCATTGAAATGAGAGAAAACTCTCATCAGAGTTAATGTGATTCATTACAAGATTATATCTGTATAATACAAAGTATTTATGGACAAGATTCACAAACGAATCACAGCTGTCACACGTGTGAGCTAGTGACAGGTCAGATGTTTACATCAGCTGACTAGCACGTGAGATCGATACAAAGAGGGAAATAGAGTTTTGAACCTTAACCTGCACTGCAACACAATCTTATCCTTCACTACTTGTTTGTATGTTATTATCCCACCTCAAGCGAATGGGTGACACAACCACATGAAGCTTGTCTCCGAGAGAACTGAATCTGGGAGCATGAAGACTCTTGGTAAAAATATCAGCAATCTGATCAATAGTATTGACATAAAACACATCTAGAGCTTTAGACTGAACCAATTCCTTGATGAAATGATAATCCAAGTGAACATGTTTTATCCTTGAGTGCATGAATGGATTAGAAGCTAGGGAAATAGAACTGATGTTTTCACAACCCAATCTTGGAATTCCAGGCAAAAGAACATGAAGATCTTGAAGTAGAAAGAAAATCCAAACAACTTCAGCAGCACTGTGAGCCAATGTTCTGTACTCTGCCTCTGTACTGGATCTGGCAATAGTTGTTTGCTTCTTAGATGACCAGGAAATCATATTAGAACCAAGAAAAATGCAGTACCCTCATGTTGATCTTCTGTCATCTATACAACCAGCCCAATCTGCATATGAAAATCCTAACAAGAAACTAGTTCCTTTTGTGAAATGTAAACCAAAATTCAATGCACCCTTGACATATCTTAGAATTCTCTTAGCTGCAGCCATATGAGTGTCTCTAGGATGTTGGCAAACCAAGTTAACAACAAATGATATTTCTGGTCTTGTCCATGTCAGATACTGCAAAGCTCCCACTAGTGACCTATATTAAGTTGGATTCTCAAGAAGTACTCCAGCAGTTTTAGACAATTTTGTAGAAGGTGAAAGTGGTGTGTTGCAAGCCTTAGCCCATTCCATGTGAAATTTGAGTAGCAAGTCAAGTGCATACTTGGTTTGAGAGAGAAATAAAGAATCTGCAGTTCTAGTAATTTCAAGACCCAAAAAATAATGTATAGAGCCCAAATCCTTTATAGGAAACAACTGCTGAAGTTGAGCAATGACAAATTTCAAAAAAGAAGCCGAAGATCCTGTAAGCATAATGTCATCTACATACACTAATGCAACTGTGAGTTGCTCACAATCCTTATGAACAAACAAAGAAGGATCTGCAGTTGAGTTCTTGAAATTAAGAGATATGAGAGCTGAGCTGAGTTTGTCATACCATGCTCTTGGTGCCTGTTTGAGACCATAGACAGCTTTATGCAAGAGACATACATGATTTGGCTTGTCCTTATCCACAAATCCTAAAGTTTGTGACATGTAAACAGTTTCCTTGAGATCTCCATGAAGAAAAGCATTACTCAGATCAAGCTGATGAATCAACCAATTGAACTATGGATAATATGAGCCTAATTGTAGTTGGTTTTGCCACTGGACTGGAAGTTTCATCAAAATTCATTCCATGTGGGTGATGATAACCCTTATCTACAAGCCTGGCCTTGAACTTATCTATACTCCCATCTGGATTTTGTTTAACTCTAAACACCCATTTACAGCCCACAATATTATGACCTTCAACTGGAGGAACAAGTGACCATGTACCGACGATGCATCAAAGTCGTATATTCTTCTACCGATGCTACATTCCAAACTGCTTCTTTCTTTGCTTCAGAGATACAAGTTGGTACTCTAGAGATATAAGCAACAAGCAGAGGATGTTTAGTAGCATAGTAAGATTTTGGAGTAAAAATGCCATTCTTGCCCCTAGTAGTTATGCTATGATCATTCATTGTAACAACAGGAGTGTGAAAAAACACTTGTGAGATAGATGTAGAGTCAGACAAAGAAACAGATGAAGACGAAGTTATAGATGAAGTAACAACATTTTGATATGGAAAAGAAGACTCATTGAATGAGACATGTCTAGAAATGTATATAGTGTTAGTTACTGGATCAAAGCATCTATAACCTTTGTGACTCAGACTGTACCCAATAAAGATGCATTGTTTGCTTCTGGGTTCAAGTTTGCTAGTTGTATAAGGCTTGAGCCAGGGAAAGCAAGCACAGCCAAATACTATTAAGAAATTGTAATTAGGAGGTCTTTTGAAGAGCAGTTCATATGGAGTTTGAAAATAATGGCTCTAGTGGGTAATCAATCTATTAATGAGATAATTGGCTGTTTAAAGTGCTTCAACCCAAAAAGAGACAGGTAAGCCAGATTGATATAAAAGAGTTCTAGTGACACTAATGAGATGTTTATGCTTGACCTCGGCAACACCATTTTTCTCAGGTGTATTGGGGAAGGATATTTCATGAGTTATGCCTTTTGCAGAGCAGAATTGGTGGAGAAATTCCCCACCATTATCAGTTCTTATGGTAACAATAGAAACATAGAACATATTTTCAATTCTAGCAACAAGAGATACAAAAGAGTGTTTGAAATCAAATTTGGATGATAATGGCAGAACCCAACAATATTTTGTAAAATCATCTACAACATTTGCATAGTACAAAGTACCAGAAGTAGATGGATTTTGACAAGGACCCCACAAATCCATATGCAATAATTCAAGAGGTCTAGTAGACTCATTACAAGATAATTGGAAAGGTAATTTTTGAGACCTGCAAATTTTGCAGTCATTACAGAAGAATGGTTTATTGAAACATTAGACAAGTTGAGTTTTCTACAAAGTCTTTGGAGTGTCTGAAATGAGGGATGTCCAAATCTTCTGTGAAGGAGAGCATGATCAGTGGTAATGGATGTGAAAGCATGAGGTTGAGTGTTGAAAAAAATTGGATATAGACCATTTTTATGTGGTCCTTGGAAGAGAGTCTTCCCAGAATTTAGGTCCTTCACAGCAAATCCATCAGAGTCAAGAGTTAAAGAGCAGTTGTTATCAGTAGTAAACTTATGAATTGAAAAAAGATTATGAGTTGATTGTGGAACAACTAAGATATCTTTAAGAAAGAATGAATGATCATTAGCTAGTCTAGTAGAGTTTCCTATGCAAGAAATGGACATACCTGCCCCATTAGCTGTTTGAATCTCTTCAACACCATCATAAGAAGTAATGTCCTGTAGTTGAGTGGTAGAAAATGTGATATGATTATTTGCTCCACTATCAGCAATCCACTCTTCTGCGTCAAATATATCTGGTGCTGCTAGCATAGCACTCAAATTAGCTGGAGGAGATCTTCCTTTGTAAGAAAAATTCAACATGTGAGTACAATTTGGTGAAATGTGACCATCTTCTTTGCAGATTTGACATGGTTCCTGCTCAGGTAATTTTGAGTAACCTCTTCCTGAAGTGTTTCTGCCAAAAATTGAAGGATTTGGATATCTATTTCCATGAAAACCTCTTCCTCTATAAGAAGATCCACCTCTATAATTCCCACTTTTGTAATTTCCATTATGAGCAACAAAAGCTTTTGCATTTGAAGAGTCATGTGTAGTTTTGTGTCTCTCACTAATAACTGTTTCTTCACTTAACAGGTTGTTGTGTAATTCAACACATTTAACTGGTGGATTTCTATGCCTCATAGCAGTGGGAAAAGGAATGTAATCTGAATTCAAAGCCTTTAGAGTAACAACTACTAATTATTTATCAGAAATTACCTCACCAGCTGCTGCTAATTGATCAGACAATGACTTGATTTCATTAACTAAAGCAGGAATAGATTTATCACCTTGAGATAGCGACAACAATTTGGTGCATAACTGAATCTAATGTGTAGATGAATATCTAGCAAACCTTTCTTCAATACTGGTCCATAATTGATGAGAAGTTGTAGATCTGGAGAAGTAAGCTATTTCAGCATCTGAAATTGTTGAGTTTATCCACATGATGTTGGTTGAATCTTCAATAATCCAGTCGAGGTAAAGAGGATTTTCAACACCATTAGCTTCATTACGTGGAGATGTGCACTGAGGAGGATAAGGATGAGATCCATCTAGATATCTCCTGAGTTTATACTTTTGAATTACCGGATTCATCAAATTCTTCCAAGTTATAAAATTGTCTTCCTTAAGTTTAAGATGAACAAAGCCAGTGAGTTGATTTAGTGGAATTTTAGAGAAAGAAGCCGATGTTGTTGGATTTTCCATGATTGAAGTAGTGAAAACAAGAATTGATTGTTGAATTAAAAGAAATGTTCAAGAAGATAATGAAGAAGGATTACCAGAAAGTAGATCGAAGTAAAATTTTCAAGAAAGTAAATCTTGATGTGAAGAACAAAGATTGAACCAATACCTCTGCAACAACAGATTGATGATACACACTCAGTGAAGATTAAAGATGCTTCACTGTAAATCAGGATCGAAAATTTGAGGTTGGAGAAGATCGAGAAACCCTAACCTATCTTGTCTGATACCATAACGATAATGTATTCATCATTGAAATGAGAGAAAACTCTCAGCAGATTTAATGTGATTCATTACAAGATTATGTATGTATAATACAAAGTATTTATGGCCAGGATTCACACAAGAATCATAACTGTCACACGTATGAGTTGATGTTTACATCAGCTGACTAGCACGTGAGATACAGAGAGGGAAATAGAGTTTTGAACCTTAACCTGCACTGCAACACAATCTTATCTTTCACCACTTGTTTGTATGTTATTACTTTCCTTTCTTTCTCTTATTTTCGCGTATTCCAGCTCTTTCCGTCCTCTCTACCAAGAGATTACCAAATATACAGAGATACATTTCCTAGCAACTTCCAAAAATAAATTCAGAAAACCCATGAAACTCTCCTTCCTTCTCTGTTTTGTTTTCACCGAGATTTTAATCCCTTTTTAAGCTCCCAGGACATGTCATTCAATACATGTATATGGTAAGAAGATTATCCTGAATAAATCCCTTGAAATCTCCTTCACAACTCCTACGAAAACTCCCAAATATACTCATCAAAACCCGAGAATAGAACCTTGTTTTACCGAGATATGACCCAATTTAATTTATCCGGACACCCATACCAGGCCTGTTCTGCTTAATCCAGTCCATCCGAATAAAAATCACTGATTAAATCTCCCTAAAACACGTTCGAAATTCAAACCCAACTTTGCCCAGTGAAGAACATATTTTCCCGCCAGTTTTCATATTCAAATGGGAAGATGAAGGTCGTCCCTTAACCAATGATGGGGTGTGAATAGCAGTTTGGGTGCCCCTTAGTAATTTGGTGTGCTTCTTATCCGTTTTATGGGTCCCTTTAGCCTTTGTCCTCCGGCTGCCAACAACATTTTTGTGGAGCATCTCCAACATATTTCTGGGGTGTCTGTATTACATCTTCTGGGTGCCTTTAGTAATTTCCTCCGGAGGTTCAAATGCCACTTTTCGAGCAACTTTTTCCACAAAAGCTTATTTATCCAAAAACACCTGTAAAGACATAAAAACCATAATAAGTACAACAATTGAGCACTAACAATATATAAGAATCGAGACAAATCAGACACAAAAATGTGTCTATCATATCTTTTGCAGCAAAAGTTTCATGACTATCCGTGAGATTTTTTCGTTTCTTCACGTTACTAACCTCACTTGCATCGTCTTCCACATCTGTATTTCGATTGCTTTGATTCCAATAAGTTTTTTCTTCTTCTTCGGCGTAATTAAAGGCATAAACATACCAGTCTTTGTTTTGTCTTCAAATTCACCTCCACTACTATCACATTTCTTAGATTTATAGATTATACAATTGTTGAAATATTAAGCTCACGGTTAGGTCACATAAATTAGTGTAGTATGTGTGCACAAGAGTTGTTCACATGTATAATCTTTGTAACATAGTTACGCAAATAGGAATAGTGTACAATGATTCGTGAATAATGTTTAAATATTTTCACCCTTTGAGGGTATAGTTGTAACTGTACAAAATATATTTATAAATTTAAGGGTTTATCCTCTGAGTGGTTCACACTCTTTCATTCACCCTCTCTTGATTTCCATATGGTATCAGATCTCGAGAGAGAGAGAGAGAGAGAGAGAGAAGAGAAAACCCGTCTTAGTTGCAGTCTTTAGCTTGATATACCTTTGCTTCGATTTTAGATTAAGATCTGGAAGTTATATCCTGAAGCTGGTTTAAAGAAACTACAAACTGTTGTTCTTGAAGAACCAATGGTTGTTCGTAAGTTGATTTCTCCTTTGAAGTTTGTCTTTGTTGTTGAGTTAAAAGTAGAGCTATGTCTAGTACTTCTGAGAATAATAGTTTTTCACAATCTATGAGTAAAACATCTGTAGACTTCTCTCATAATGATAGTATGAATGTCAAGATGACATCTTGTAAGTTGCATGATATCAACTACGTTTTTTGGTCTCATGGGTGAAACTTTACATCAATGGTAAAGGAAATATAGGGTATTTAACTGGCAGCGAAGTATGTCCAGCAACCATAGATCCCGCATATGAGACTTGGGTAAAAGAAAATTCATAATGAGTTGTCTATTGGATTCAATGTCTCATGATCTAAGTAGCAATTTTATGCGCTTAGCCACAACAAAGAATTGTATGATGGAATTTGCTAAGATCTATATGGTGAGTGGTGATGCTACAAAAATTTATGATTTAAATCGTCGATGAGACATTATAGAGTAATAGACCCTTGTCGGTCTACTATAATGCTCTTCAAGCTTTGTGGAAAGAACTTGATTTCCTCAATCCATGTGATATTAAGTGTGTAGCTGATACCATCAAGTTACAAAAGAGCATTGAAAATAATTTCCTTACAGGTTTAGACTCTGATTTGATTGCTGACACTTCAGGGAGTTAATGGAATTGTGAGGTCTTAAGAACTTTGTAGAGTTGCTATGAAATCTCCATTATCTCAATGAAGTTCAGCATTAAAGGTTGTTACCGCCTCTACTAATGCTTCAACAGTCCTATAGAGAAATACTCGCTATATTGTGACTATTGTAATAAGAGAAGACATACCAGGGAGACATGCTTCAAGCTCAATGGGAATCTACAATGACAAAATGGTAATATGAGATATGTCTTCTCTAGTAGAAGTATTGGAGGAAGAAGAGGAGGTCGCAATGGTCTCCCAAGATCAATGTTTCTTCTTAAACATCTCAAGCCCAAATGGAGCAAATGATAAAAGAGTATGCTCAAGTGTTGTCTTCCAAGGAGAATTTTGTTGGGGCGACTTATATGGCTCAACCAGGTAAGAAAGGAACCTTTAGTAATGCAGCTAGATCTACATGTGTAAACCTAAGGATCCTTGGATTCTCGATAGTGGAGATACTGATCACATGTCTATCAAGTCTAACATATTTTTAACTTACAATCCCAAATACAGTAAACCTTGTATCTTGACTGCTGATAGATCTCCAACTATTATTTCTGGTGAAGGAAACATTCTAATAACTACCTTCATGTCCCTTTATTTGGTGTTACATATCCGAAACTCTCTTGCAAGTTAGATAACTAAATCATTAAAGTGTTGTGTTGCCTTCTTTAATACACGTTATGTGAAAACACGGCTTGTACCAAGTACACCACCAATTTTTTTCGTTTGGACCTATAATACAAAACCTAATACAATTGCACGTATACCAAATTAATGATCCTTGAACAATATGTATATACGGTTCATCATTCTTGTACAATCAGTAGTTTAAATATAAGATCCGTGAACCTGATTGTGTACAAGAACTATTGGATGACCTCAAAAATCAATATCCAAGATCAACCTAGTATGTACAAGAACAGTAAATGAACCGAATTCCAACAAGAACAAGTCTTGTAATCTATATTTCAAAATAAGAATCCTCAAGAACAAGTCTTATAGGTTTCATACAATTTTAGTTAAAAACTGTCTAGGTTTACCGAATCACTTGATTTTGCTTGAATTATATCTGTTAGAGCATTAATTGCTCGGTTGAGCCCACAAGTTTGCTATCTCAAGCTGTTGTCAATATTAGTTGATCAAAACTATATTTTGATTTCTAGTCTACTAAGTCAAATCTCATACTAGGTTAGAATTTGTTGTTGACTATCAGACATCACCCTTGAAGACTGAAGATCAACGAAGACATTTGGAGAACTTATGTATCAGAATGTAAAGACTGAACCATTCTATTCTACTCTCTATCACATCATTCTATCTATTGAGACTAATTCATATGACTTCTAGTACATTTAATAAGAAGAAGTTTCCAGTCAAGCTTGTCTTGTGAAAAATCTCGAAATATGATTTAGCAAAGATGTTCAACGGTCCTTAACAATATTAGTTCTATGAATTAATTTGTGGATCAACTGAAAATGTCCCATGCAAATGATTTTATCACTTGGGAATATTTCAAACATCATAAGAGAGAATATTGAACTTACGGATATTTCTACTCATTGTAGGTTGGCGAACCAGTTCACAAACCATAGATATTTGAGTTTCATAAATACATGAAGGTTGACGTTAGCGAACCAGTTCGCAAACCGCAAGTTATGTTGGGAACAGTTCACGAACCTTGGTGAACTGAATTTTCAAAGTTGGTATAATAGGCTAGTAGTTGGCGAACCCGGTTCACGAATCGTTGTCAACTGATTTCGATAATCTAGTAGGGTTGGAGAACCTGGTTCACGCACCATTGCACCCTGAGTCAGAACAAGCTATGCGGTTCACGAACCGTTCTACCAACTTTCCCAGATTATATTTTAGCAAATGCTCAAAGATGTATTTTTAATATGTTTAGCATTGCTAGAAGTCTCTAAAACACCTTTAAGACTTCATTGGTCACTTAAGCACTTATGTATGTGCATCATGATTAAACTCTTAGGTGTTTAAATGAACATCAAATTTTTTTCATTTCTTTTGCTAAGTTGCCAAACTGAACAGTCATTATACACGGTTTCGTAACCGGACCAAGTGTATCTAAAGCAAGGTCTTTCCTCTTACTTCTTGGAAAATGGGATTATCCACCAAACCTCTTGTACAGATACCCCTCAGCAAAAATGAGTTGTTGAGCGAAAAAAATGGTCACCTATTATAAATCATTAGGTGCTTGTTGTTCCAAATGAATGTGCCAAAAATATGTTGTCCTTACTACAAAACAGATGATTAATAATATTCCTTCTTGGGTTCTGAATTTTTAGACACCTAGTTTTTTTTTCCTCTTGGCCTTTCATGCCAACCTCATGGTCCTTCTCTAGTTAAAATCTTTAGATGCATTTGTTATGTCCATGTCCATAATATAAGATAGGAGTAAATTGGATCCAAGAGCTCTCAAGTTTTTTTTTTTTTTTTTCTTTTTTGGATATTTAGCTACTCAGAAAGGCTACATGTGTTGTCACCCTCATACGGAACTAGATTTTTCTATAGCTCCTGCTGAAACAACCTTGAGAGCTAATGGAGATGATCTTTCATCTCATGAGTCCACAAATGCTATAGATGTAGACTCAGCTGATGATTTCACAAATATTGTGGAAGATAGATATTTTACTTGTACACGTAAACCTCCAACTCGATATGGTATTCTACTGATCATCCAATTGCTAACTTTGTATCTTCTTATCGCCTGTCACCCGCTTATGCTACTTTAGCAAATAAACTATCATATGTTATAATTGCTACAAGGGTTGAAGACGCTCTCGCTGATCCAAAGTGGAAGCAAATTTTACATGGGATAAGGTCGAGATACCAGAAGGAAAAAAAAATTTATTGGTTGCAAGTGGGTATTCACTGTGAAGTACCATTCTGATGGAACTATTGAAAGATACAAAGCAAGATTAGTATCCAAGGGTTATACTCAGACTTATGAAATTGATTATCAATAAACCTTTGCTCATGTTGCTAAGATGAACACTATTCGTGTCTTGTTATCTTTGGCGGCAAACAAGGATTACACACTTCAACAATTCGATGTGAATAATGCTTTTCTTAATGGTGATTTGGAAGAGGAAGTATACATGGGCATTCCTCGTGGATTTCAAATTAATACTAATGAAGGAAAAGTATGCAAGTTGAAGAATCCTTATATAGTTTAAATCAGTTTCCAAGGGCATGGTTTGGTAGGTCTACCCAAAGTATGCTG
The DNA here is from genome assembly GCA_023531295.1 of Papaver armeniacum. Taxonomy (NCBI): domain Eukaryota; kingdom Viridiplantae; phylum Streptophyta; class Magnoliopsida; order Ranunculales; family Papaveraceae; genus Papaver; species Papaver armeniacum. The sequence continues at coordinate 486,673 of JAJJWW010012596.1, forward strand.
AGATATGGATTTCGGCAAAGTCAGGCAGATAATACGCTGTTCCTTAAACATCATGGAATCGAAAAATTACCATGCTTATTGCCTATGTGGATGGAATTGTAATGACATGTGATGATGTGGAAGAAATTGGGAAGTGAAATCTTATTTAGCCAAAGGATTTGAGATACAGGACCTAGGAGAGTTATGTTATTTTCAAGGAATTGAAGTGGTAAGATCAAAAAGGGGTATATAAAACTCTCAAAGGAAATATGTTCTGAATCTTTTAGCCGGGACAGGGTTTATGTTGGGCTGCAGGCCTATTGATACACCAGTTGAACCAAATCAGAAGTTGGGAGAAGACACCGATGGCATTCCGGTAAACAAAGAAATATATCAAAGGTTAGTGGGAAAACTAATTTACCTTTCTCACACTCATCTTGATATTGCATACCCTGTCAGTGTTGTAAGCCAGTTTATGCATGCTCTACGAGAGACACATATGGATGTAGTGCATAGAATACTTCGCTACTTAAAGTATGCACAAAAAAAACCACTTGGAGGTTGAAGTATACATAGTTGCAGATTTGGGAGGCTCCGTGATTGATCATAGGTCTACCTCTGGATGTTACTCATTTGTAGGAGGAAACCTAATAACTTGGCGCAACAAGAAGCAACCAGTTATAGCTAGATCTAGTGCAGAAGCAAAATTTAGGGAAATCTGTGAGTTATTATGGTTACGAATATTGTTTACAAAGATAGAATTCACTCCTAAAGGTCCTATGAAGTTCCATTGCGACAACAAGGCTGCCATTAACATTGCTCACAATCCAGTCCAACATGATAGAACCAAACATGTGGAAGTTGACAAACATTTCATCAAATAGAAATCGAATACAGGAGTCATCAACACTCCCTTTGTAAGAATTCAAAACTAGATTGTAGACATATTGACAAAAGGAGTTCCAAGTCGACCATTCAACTCTTTCCTTGACAAGCTTGGTATGCTAGATATTTACCACCCACTTGAGTGGGAGTGTTCAAATATTAGTCTCATAGTCAGGTTACATAAGTTAGTGTAATACGTGTGCACAAGAGTTGTTCACATATATAATATAGTTATGCAAGGCAGAAATAGTGTATAATGATTCGTGAAGAGTGTTTAGGTATTTTCACCCTTTAAGGGTATAGTTGTACAAAATCTATCTATAAAGGTAATGGTTTATCCTATGAGTGGTTCACATTATTCTGTTTACTCTCTCTTGAGTTCCACAATGATATATGGAGTTACGATTCTTTGAACATATCCAAGTATATAAATGTGCTTCTTTGTATGTGTTGATGGTGGTTTTCAGTTCAGGGTTAGAATCATAAAACCCTATATTTAGTGTTGTCATCCTGCAAAGGAATAAAGATCGTTTAAAAGTAATGAGTGCATAAACCTCTTTACTCACATATGTACTGAGCAATTCAACATATTTATGAAATTTATCCAGAATGGTGCATAAAGCAGATATCCCAAATATTCTGTGAATTTTATCTTCCACTGGCATTATTCACTAATGCATTGCCCTCCTGATATTTTCCCATGCTATATTCCCAGCTAAACTCTCAATATTGACATGACATAACGATTAAATGTTCACTCTCAGCAGAGTAGCATGAGTCTCCCGAAGTGTTAGTATTGAGATCTGCATGGAAGTACCCACATGGGCTGCATCATTCTCTGACAAAGAGAATATTGTATCGAAGCACTTTTAAATTAGCTCGATCGCTTAAACGAAAATCTAGACTGTTAATATCAGTCTCAGAAACAGTCACGGCCACACAATTTGGCCGCACGATCCAACAAGCATATCCTACTCCTAGCAGAACTAGGAAATCACCGCAGTGACCACCGGCGGGCCCACCAATGCTCTGGTCGATCGAGTCCTATTTAATTAACTTCCAAACGCTCCGAACGTTAACCCTAAAATGGGTGTTCGCGCTATTTGAAAGAAAGCTCAAACGAGCTAAGACCGTCAAAAAAGGTCTTAAATACATCATGGTCGTCCAACTTTTCCATCATTGTTGGACGACTGAGATCTTCCTTGGAATGATCAAAGAGGCGCTAACATACACATTGGCGGCCCAACTTTCCCATTGCATGATCGACCTGCCCACGACAAGATTGTAGAGCAACAAATCGTTTGCCCAAACTAAGGCAAGCACGCTATTTTCAAAACCCTAATTTGGGTCGCGGCAGTATACAACTGTCGCAAATCGATCGTGTCCGTCCAACTTAGATAGCCTAATTGGACGACTTAGATCAAGTTTCATACGATCAAGGGGGTACAAGTGAGTTCACCACCGGCCCAATTTTATCTCCACACGATCGAATTGCCCAAGGGAAGTCAATGGCACGCCAAACCGCTTGATCGAACTAGGGTGAATGTGGCCGTCTCTAAACCCTCATTGGCGTTTGCGGCAACCCACTACTGTCGCAAATCGATCACAACCATCCATCTTCGTCGGCCTAATTAAGAGGTTTAGATCTAATTTCAGGCGACCCCGAAGATGTCAACGTGATCACCGTCGACCCACCTTTATACGTGACCGACAGGCCTGCTCGAACTAGCGCTCGATGCCTTGAATCGCTCGCCCAAAAGGGGTTGGCCGCGCGGGCCCCTAAACCCTAAAGTTGCATCCACGACAGCATGCAATTGCCGCAAATCATCTCGTCCATCCAACTTCGCCAGCCAAGTTGGATGGTGTAGATTTATTTTTAGAAAAACTAGCAAAGTAGCATTGTGAACACCGGCCATCCCTCCTCCATGGGGAGTGATCGACCAAGTGACATCTTGACCATAGGGTCCTCAAATGATTACCCAAAGATGGTCGGTCGTGCTGCTTCTAAGACGCTCAATCCGTGATTGATTCGATCGAGCTCAAAAACAGTGATGCTTCTAACACATTGATTATTTTCAGCTGCTTATTCGAAAGCGATGCTTTACATACATCAATTATAAGCAATTCTTTATAAATATCGGTTTTACAAATAATTTGTTATTTAACCCAAAAGCACTATATGATGATTTTAGCGGCAAGTCACGTGACTTGACCCATTCACTCGAGACATCAAACATGTCACAAACTGGGGGATGCTCACTGGGGTATTGGTCTGGCGGTTTACACCGTGCGGCGTGCAATGCGCCCATTACGAGAAAGTGTCAGGAAAGACGGACGTCTAATGAGAGTAGTGGATGAACGTGTGATTAGTCTTCCCTCGTAACGGAAACACGATGATCACCACCTTCCGCACAAACCCACTTCTCCACTACTTAACTTCCTCCATTTCCTATGAGATCAAGGTGCGCTTAATGACTTGTATAAATAGGTTTTAATCTATTTCGACAGATAGAGGAACACAAGTGTTATCAACACAGGTAGCCAGAAACCATTTTTCTGATACGAGTCATAAAATAGCCACACCTTCATAATTCAACATCCTGATCTCAAACACCTTCTCTACTTCCCTCCCTAAGATCAACACTTCTCCTTCACCTTGTGACCGAATTGCCATAGTCTTACAGATTGATCTCTCAAACTCAAAAGTACTCATGTGCACTACATTTGTTTAGGGTTTGAATTTGTTTCTCATCAACACACCAAATTTACCAAAATCTGCAGAATCAGTTTTTACCCCAAAACAACTGGCGACCATAGTAGGAGATTAATCTCTCGGTTGCAAGATCAATTTTCATTTTCATTACAATTTTCTCAAATTCAAGATGGTTGGTCTTAGGATCAATTCAACTCCAAACTCCGAGCGGGATCCTTCAAATAGTGATGCTCTTCCTTCCAACGCTCTATCTGATCGCACAGCCAATGGAGAAATTCCGACTCTGATAGAATTGGCTCGAGTACAGGAAATATACACGAGGAACATGGACGTGATGAAAAAGACGATAGTGAACATACTCAACTTCCTCGTCAAGCTCACATCGGATTTAAGCGGCTTCCCCGCTCCGGAGATTCCAACAATGAGGACTAGCTCTTCAACCGATGACCGTCCTCAAATCAATAGCTTCACCACCAACCAACGGCCAGTGGACCAGGAGGCGGCTTCTCTAGTGGAAAGTTTGTGTGAGCTTTTACACCTCTCAAAGGATCAAAGAGCGGAGACGTTTGCTGCAATCAATCATATAGCTCTAGACGGACGTTTGGCTCCTTCACGCAATCAAGCCCTAAAAATATTAGAAATGTCTATAAATAATGTCACGTTTACTGAAGATGACATGATGGCAGAGGAAGGTCATAATAGAGCCCTGCATGTTACTGCACGCATCAAGGATTTAGAATTTAAAAGGGATATTATTGACACGGGAGCATCCTCAAATGTCATTACTCTTAAAACCCTCAGGACAGCCAGGGTTCGACTATACAAAATCATACGGCAGCCTACCATGATGACAGACTTCGAAGGAAACCAGACCAGCACGTACGGGTATGTTAATTTGAATATATCAGTAGGACATGTCTAATCAAAAGTAAAATTCGAAGTGATAGAGATGGAGCCAGACTACCATATGATACTAGGGAGACCATGGATTCATGATAATAAGATCATACATATCACCAATGCCTGAAAACAATGCTGAATGAAGAAGTTGTTCGCATCCATGCGTCATTGTCTCCTTATGTACCAATTTGCGACGTGGAACTGTTCGACCCAAAGGAGAATCCACAAGGTTCATCAAGTAAGGTTTACTACACTCCGCTCCCCACATGGACGTCGATTGAAGAAGAAGACCGGCTCGCATCACTGAGCGGAGAGACCAAGTATTGTAGTGCACTTCCGCTTTCAGGACGCACTAACTCTTCTTCATCAAACGAAGGCTCGGCTCATATCCATACTAAGAGGGAACGAACCTTTATGGCGAGTCGTGATCAGAAAGGGAAAACTGTATACCGTCTCCGTTGTTAGCAATTAGCAAGGGAGACTATTACTCAGTCTCTCCGACCAATAGAATGCAACAACAACGACAGGCTGCAAGAATAAGTACCAGATGCTCATGACGATTCTGAGACGACACGACTCCACAACTGATGAAATCGAAGTCATCAACATCGGGGATAAAGAATCTCCAAGACCTATCTCCATCAGTTCGACTCTATGTGCATATGAACGCACAAAGCTCGTGAGTCTTCTCAAAGAGTATCAAGACATATTTGCATGGACATACGAGGAAATGCCCGGCTTAGATGAAAAACTGGTCACTCATCATCTACATATAATACCTAGATCCAAACCGACCAAACAATCTCCAAGGCAGTTCAGGCACGATATGGAAGAGCAGATCAAGACTGAGATTCAAAAGTTGCTGACTGCTGGCTTCATCAAGCCCATTCACCATCCTACCTGGATAGCCAACGTAGTCCCTGTAAAGAAGAAAAGTGGCCAAATTAGGTGTTGTGTTAATTTCAGAGATCTGAACAAGTGATGCCCAAATGATGATTTTCCCGTTCCCAACATTGACATGCTAGTAGACGCTACCAGCGGACATGGAATGTTCTCTTTCATGGATGGGTACAGCGGCTACAACCAGATAAATATGTATGAACACGACGCAAGTAAGACAGATTTTCGAACTCCTCTCGGAAACTTTTACTATACTGTGATGCCTTTCGGTATGAAAAATGCTGGTGCTATCTACCAACGCGCCATGACTGCAATTTTTCATGATATGATGCACAAGCAAGTCGAAGATTACGTAGATGACATAGTGGTCAAGTCAAAGACTCGAGCAGCCCATACATACGTCCTACGACAAGTATTCAAAAGGTGTCGCGAATACAAATTAAAGATGAACCCTCTGAAATGCGCTTTCGGGGTCTCTTCCGGCAATTTTTGGGATTCCAATTCACCTATGAAGGAATCAAGGTCGACCCAACCAAAACCCAAGCTATTCTCACGATGCCTCCTCCGCAAACTGTGAAAGAACTCCAGAGCTTCATGGGCAAGGTAAACTACATATGATGTTTTATACCTGGTTTGGCTCAGCTTATCACTTCATTCACTCCCCTGCTGAAGAAGGGAGCAAGTTTCATTTGGATCACAAAGCAACAAGAGGCGTTTCGAAAGATCCAACAAATATTTTCATCACCCGCTGTTATGAAATCTCCCATGCAAGGAAGACCGCTATGCCTCTACACTGCCTCTAGTGATGCTGCTGTCAGGACCCTCCTTGACCAGGATGATGATGAGGGGATTGAACACCCTATATACTACTTCAGCCGTACTTTGAGGGATGCTGAACTCAGGTACCCCAAAGAAGAGAAAGCATGCTTAGCCCTAGTTCACGCTGTACAGAAATTCAGACATTATCTACTGTCGAACAAAGTGGTGTTAATATCCAGAGCTGACCCTATCAAGTTCTTACTCTCAAAACCGTCCTTGATAGGCAGACCGGCCAAATGGCTGATCCAAACGTCAGAGTTTGATATAACATGCGCTCCTCCAAAAGCTATCAAAGGGCAAGCGGTGGCAGATCTGCTAGCGGCATTCCCAGGAGAAGGAACTACCGTATTGCATGAAGACCTTCCTGGGGAATTTCCAGAAATATCTTTTGTCAAAGAGGAAGCGTGGCTGTTATATTTCGACGGTTCTACTACTCCTAGTAATAATACTGGAGGAGCGGGTATAGTTCTAGTGTCTCCAACGGGCGAAGTCTTTTCACATTCTTTCAAGTTGGACTTTGAGTGCACCAACAATTCGGCGGAATACAAAGCTTTCCTCATAGGATTGTCACTAGCCAAACAAGCAGGATCCACACACCTAGAAGTAAGAGGAGACTCTAAGTTGCTGGTCAATCAGATGAATGGAGTTGTTTATGGGTGAAAACTATTCTATAGGATTTGGTAATTTGGGGTGTGTGGATGAGGAATGAATCTAAACCCTAAACAAATTCAAGGGGTGAGTGCTTGTAGATTCGGAAATCAATGCTTACGAGTGCAAGTCCGGCCTAAACCAAGAAATGGTCGTTCAGGACTTGTTTCGGTCACAAAGTGAAGGAGATGGGGTTGATCTTAGGGAGGAAGCGAAAGAAGGTGTTGAGATTGTGAAGGTATTGGCTTGCTTATGACTTGTAATGTAAATATGAGCAAAAACCGATTGATGCAAAGCGGGCTCGATTGGGTGTTTGAATACGTTTTGTATTAACACTTGGTTTCTCTCATAAATACGGACTTGTCTTGTTTCTCTGTTTGGAAAATAGGAGGAGAACCTATTTATACAAGTCATTTGAGCCTTATTCACATCTCTCGTGGGAAGTGGAGGAAGTGGAGTGATGGAGTAGTGGAGTTGTGTGTTGGTGTTACACGACAGTCTTGTCCACAATTGGATACGGGCGGCACAGAGCACTCATTTCAATTGTCGGTTAGAGGCCCGACAAGCTTCATCGATGTTTTTTCATTCGCAATTTTCTGTTATGGCCCCGTTCAAGTGACACCTCCCTTCTCTTTATAACCCAGCCTTCGGATTCACCGTCACCATGATGAAAATAAATCCAACATTTGAGCAAGTTCACTTCTTTTCGCTCGGGCAGCTCCATTACACCTAATAAACTCAAAAGCACACATAAGATACATAATTTACAAAAACTGTAAGCATAAATACTAGATATTAAATACGATTGTTCTCCTGTCATCTCTAACCGTCCATGACTTCTCGACACGTTCTTGTGATGACGCGTTGCACGCCGCACACCGTAAACCGCCGAGACCAATACCCCGTATGTATCCCCGGTTTGTGACATGATTGATGTCTCGAGTGTGTGGATCGTGGGACCTGACGTAAAGTTGCATGTAATGCTAGATTAAATAACTAAGTTATTTAGGAAGTCGGTACTTGTGAAGTATCATGTGTATTCTATGCGAGTATTGCATCATGGTGTGGTAGAGTGATGGGTGGTGATTACCATGACGCCTCTCGACCAATTAACTCGACCAGGGTTGTATAACCAAGCCGGTGAAGTTGGACGGACGAGATGATCTTTGAGACACTCATCTGCGACCGTTGATGGAATTAGGGTTTGAAGAGGTGCGCAGGCATCACTCTTCAGCTTGGTCGAATCCAAGCTTGGGAGACGATTTTGGCCAGGCCGATTGTACATGCGTGTAGACGACATGAAGTTGTAGGCGCCCATACCCCATTATCTCACGAAAGTGTGATCGGACCACTCAATTCGTCCGGCAAAGTCGAGTGGCGAGGTCGGTTGCGTGCAAAACGAGTGCAAACAAAAGCGCGCGTCGTGCCAACTTCGGGCACGCGTTCCAAGACGACCAATCTTGGTCGGTCTTGGCCGATCGGTCTGGCGTGTAGGTGGTAGGCTGTTGTCCACGCCTATACCTGACTGTCCCATGAAAACGTGATCTGAGCCATTCAAATCGTACGGCGAAGTTGAGCGGTCGAGATTAGTTTGCAATTGGGAAGTGAATCCACGCTAGTTTGGGCGGACGATTTGGGATAACCAGGCATGTTATGCCTTGGCCGACCAGGTGAGGAGATTGATGGGTCCACGGTGGTCATGTTGGTATGACCGGACTGCTTAATCTAATATTGGGCCCTCCATTCGTGCCGGAGAAGATGGACGCTCGTGATGCTCAAAACCTAATTTTGGCTTTCACGGCCGTGTAACCATGCTTTATTGGGCGTACGGTGGGATGACCAACCATGGTTGGTCCGATTAGTCTGACCGATTGGTCGGGTATGTGGCGAGCCACGGTGATTGTGTTGACATGCTCGGGCCTTTTGAAATACACCCTCCATCTATACCTGCGAAGATGGATGGTTGAGGCCATTTTTGTGACACATGTAATGTGCCGCAAACCCTAATTTAGGGTTTTCCGCACATACCGCTCTGGTTTGGACGTTATGGCAAGTTATGCTTAACTGAGGCCGACCATGCGGGGTCCGCATTGGTTCGGCAGTGAATATTCCATACCTTGGGGTTATGGAATTGATCCGGGCCATCCAATCATGATGGTGAAGTTGGATGATCGAGATCATATCGAGAATGATCTGAGACAGATCCGGATGCTCAATCAAGCTAGTATAACTCACCGAGAGTTGCTCAATCGGGCTAGTATATCACACGAGAGTTGCGATCATACGGGTATTTCGTACATGCTTTCATTATAATGCTTGGAGGTTCGTGTTGCTCTGTGGAGAGCAACACTCAGTCTTCATGCCGCATTGATAATGAGTACATGAAATACAAGGCTGCTCACGCATTAATTAATAATGCTATAAATTCACAGGGTATATGGGATTATTGCTACATGCTCCAACCTGGATGAATTTCGTGTATTTAATTCACATAATGGGATTGTTGCCACATGCTCCATTCTAGGTGAATTAGTAAAGTGATGAAGTATTCAATCACTTATTAATGGCTTTATCTTTTACAAGATGTTAGCGCATAATTTTCTGGTTTTTTACAATTTTAACCTTAAATGAAAATCAACCATCAACATTAAGTCCCCTGCCTAGCACATAATGGTTACACTATTGTGGGGTAGGCATGAGATGGTGACAAATTTGTGTCTTGAAATGACCAAGCTAAAGTGAATACATATTTTAGGATAGTCGACATCATCGGGCGTTGCCACTGAGGCTAGTTAGTCCCGATTAAGGCCGTGAAGGAAGCATGACTTGATCGGTGAGTCGCTTTGGTTCCCTTTGTACATATCGGACAGAGCTTGGCCCCTTCCTTGGGTCAGGTGTACTCCCTTTCGTCTAGCATCTTTCCTCAGATGTATCTGATAAGCATCGTTGATTGCTATCCCGAATTAGTAGCCTTTATAGGTGGAAAGTGAAGACTTCTTTTCTCCGGGATTCTGTCGACTTGCGAGATTATAAAGAATCATCTCACGTAGTCGTTTATTCTATATCTCAGTCTTGTTCCACACTTATCGATCTTCCGATTGGTGATCGATTGATTTTTTTTTTTTTTTGTGCTCGTAACTTCTTCTACTTTGCAGTTTATCATGGAAGCGGTGGACGATCATTACGTCACTTCTCCGAAAAGAAGCTTGAAGTTGACAAGCACGAAACCCATGCGCACGAAGAAGTAATGGCTAAGATCGATCTTCCACTTCGCGAAGTCGGTCGCGCTATACGAGGATGTTTATTTTGCACTGTGTATTGCCGGGGGATGCATATGTGCACTTTGTTTGCGATTGACATGGAGGAGCGGTGAAGGCGCGAGAAACGTTGCAAGCACTAGTAGCGCAAGGGCGAGAGATATGCGAGCGTGGTTGAAGAGAGGCGGAGGTTGAGCATAAACGACCTCTCGAATGAAGATAAGTGCGATTACCCAATCCGGGACGGCGTGATAATTCTTGATTCGACACAGGACGAACCTCGATCATTTGAAAGCAATCGACACGACTCCTAATGTTCTTTGTGTCCTTTGATGCTCCCGTGATAATGTTGGGATGGAGTGCGTTCTTTGTGGAGATATCTCGATGCGAAGTTGAGGTAGATCCGAAGGAGGAGCATCAACAGGTGATGGCGCTCGCGTAACCTAACGGTGGTGCGAGCGATGTCGACCCTCTTGGCGACTAAAACCTCTTTTCTTCTTTTTCCGCTTTCCAAGTATATTCCGTATATTTGAACATCTTCCTTGTACTCAGTGGCAGCCGAGTTCAAGGTTTTCTTCTATTCGATTGTTTGAATAAAGGTTTTTTTTTTTTTTTTTTTTTATAACCCTTTGTCAAGGCTGCAATTGAACCTTCTCAGGCGCAAGGGTGCGCCTTCACACGTAATTCTTTGTGATAAAAGAAATAATGCCATAATGGAATACCTACGGACCTGTGTTCCTGATGCGAGATCTTCCCGGCCTTGCTGGGGTGAGTGGCTCAAAGCTTCTTCCCTTACCGCGCATATCTTTTCCCTCAACTCTTTTCAAGATGTTTTTGTTTAGGGTTTCTTTCCTTACCTGCTCTAGTGGGTTGATTTAGGATGGGCTTTGTGTCTTTAGGAGTAAAGAGGTTCTCAGGTGGAAATAAAACTTCAATTAATTTGAAAATTGAAAATTGAAATCCTAATTATGAATGCAAGTATTGCAATCATTCTCTAGAGGAATTACAAATATGATGTGAAATTGTAAAGGGAAATACGGCAGGAGGAAGTAGCACGACGTCTTAAAGCGTGTAGGATCTTTGGAAAGTGATAGCACAACGTCTTAAGTACGGTAGGGTTTGAGCCATCGTGAGTGAATTGTTACGCCTTCTAGCTTGTTAGCATTCATGAGTTTGCAGTAGCCGCCTAGGATGACATCTGCTACCAGGTATGGTTCATCCTCCTTCTCGGTGGCTGAATCGGGTGAGGTAGCCATTATCACCATAATGCTTCCGACCTTGAATGCGGTTGTCTTCGTTACTAGGTCCCTAATTCCAAACGGGTTTGGGCGTGTGGACATTGGGGTCTTGGTTTTGTCGTCTTTGATCGAGATAACTTCTAAACTCCTGATGAACTGTTTAAAGGGGCCAGCCTCCCATTCGCATCTCTTAGCCAAGGTTGGTTTTTTGGCTAGAGCCGAGTCCTCGAGACTTGTCGAATGGATGGCGGTAAGTTATAAAGAGGGTTGCGCGATGAGACTTACTTGAGATCGGAACCTTTCAATATATCTTTGCAGGCTCTCTCCAGGAAGTTGTGTCACATTGGAAAGTTCTTTGGTGCGGCAATGAGACGATCATCGAGTCCATAAGGCGTGTTGGAGATTCTTTCGTATCGAAACCGGTAGAGGACAGACTTCTAGTATTGCTTTGTTGTCATGCATCCAAGAGCGTCCTAAGATCATGTCGTAGTTGGGATGATCTTTGACTATGTAGAACTTTGCTTGTGTCGAGTCATCACCCAATTTGACTTCAAGATCGATATATCCATATGCGTCTCTGAGTTCTCCTTCTGAATCTTTAACCACAGTTGGGTGACGAGTAGCTTCCTGCTTTAAAATCTTTGCTGCTCTCAAGGTATTGACGGTATTGATGTTAAATTCGGAAAATGTGTCAATCAACGCGCTATCGAACTCAACGTCTCTCAAACGGGTGACAGTTAGGAGTCCCAAGTTTCCCTTGCTCGCGTCCTTCAGGAAAGACTAGGATTCCTGGACAGCTTCTGGATACAAACGCCTGCCTGATACAATGCGGTTAAGGGCCGTAAATATGTCTTGACGCTGTCCTTTTGAGAAATACAAGATTTCACACAAGTGCTCCATTGTAGATTGCACAGTCTTGCGAACAGAATCCCCAGAAATCATGCAGTTCCTAATAGGAAGAGGGTCTCTAAGAACACCTTCGTTTCCAAGCTGGAGTTCTCCTGTCTCTATCTTTCCCCTGAATATTTGTTTCAACCTGTTACAATCTTTGGTCGGATGATGGACGAATCTGTGGTAGTAACAATATTTGGGATCCCCCATTTCTTTCTCAGTTGGAGGACGTCTGATAAGAGGCAGCTTGATGGCATCGTCTTGGATCCATGCTTCCAAGAGTTCTATCACTTCATTCATAGGGAAAGGAAAACATGTATCTTCGGTGTCTTGTGCAGGAGTTTTGTCCGCTCCTTTCCGAGACGAAGTCTTGTGTGCCGGGGATGCCCGCTTAGTTTGTTGTTCCGTCGCTGGAGCTTTTATTTTTTTCTCCTCCGCTCACTACACTCACGAAGGACCGGTGTTGTATTTCTTGTTCGTGAGACGCTTTTGCTTCCTCGACTTTCACGTGAATCTTCACTTGAACAACTTCGGTTCTTTCTAGCAATCTTTGAATACAGTTGTTCGGCGAACGTTTGCGGCTTCATGGAGTTCAGAGAACGTTTGAAAGCCGGATTTTCTAACAAAGCGCGGTATATGGGTATCATCCCATTGATGCACAACTCCACCAATTGTCGTTCGGTGACGTTCGAGTCGTGACAATCTAGCGCTTGGGTTCTTAACCTTTTAACGAAGTCGTTGGGATGTTCGTTGTTCCGCTGAAGGATTCTTCCCAAATCGAAAAGGTTATCATTCGAGACACGAAGAAATACTTTCGTGAGAAAGCATTCGACCATCTCGATCCAATTGCATATCTTTGTTAGGCGCGATGTTGTTGTACCAGGTGTACGCCCTCCTCGTAAGTGACTTTGAGAATTCTTTTAGGCGTAGAACATGATTATATTCATGTTCCCCTAAGGATTCCAAGAATCGAGAGATGTGTTCACAAGCATTACCAGTACCGTTGTAGAGGGAGAACTGGGGAGAGGTGTAACCTCTTGGAAGAGGAATTCGTTGCACATCTTGAGGGCTATGTTGTAAAAGGCATGCGCCTTTGGCACTTAATCCCAAAAGGCCCACTAGGCGTTGCACCAGCGCCTAGCAAAAAAAGGCGCCAAGGCGAGGCAATACGACCAAATTTTATTTTTTTTAAATTTTTTTTGGGCGCCTCTGGCGCCTAGTGAGCGCTTAAGCCCTAGGCCAGGCCAGGCGATGGGCTTGGCGCCTCGCCTCGCCTAGCGCCTTTTACAACATAGCTTGAGGGTACGGCGGTTGATGTTGGTGTGCATCCATCAGATTTCCTTTGCCTCGGTTTTGGAGAAATCGTTCCAGGTCCTCACGTGTGATGAAGTTGGATGGCTGGTCCCTCTCTCTTGGGCGTTCAGGAGCAACACAAGCTTCTTCACTCATGTGGGTCTGAGAAGAAATGCCTGTTCCGAGTGCATTGAAGGCATCTCTTGTTGGCTCCAAGGATTGCCGTGAATCTTGTGGCAATCGTCCAGTTAAGGTCTTAAGGAAAGTGAGTACCTCTTTCTGATTTGCGGCCATATCTGTTTGAGTCTTAGCAAGAACTTCCTGTTTCTCCATCAGATCTGCAATGGTAATGGACGGTGGTCCTCCTCTCGTTCCTCCGGCTCCTCGTCCTAATGAGGGAGTGAAAGTTGTTGCTCTGGTGACTACCGGAGGTGTTACACTTGAGGAGATGCCGGGATTTGTGGTCGCTCTCCGGCTCTGGTGATGGGAGGTGTTACACTTACTTTGGAATATTTCATGCTACGCTGGTGCTTGATGGTAGAAGTGACGGCTCCATAAGATGTATTGACCACGGTAGCTCCAGCCTGGTACATCGACACCAGGATTGTTATCCACACTAGCTCCATCGGAATTGATTGTTGATCCAGGACACTGAGTTCTACCATCTTGAAATGGATTGATGATTGAATTGGTTCTAAGATATACCCTTTTTGAAATTGATGAAATTGAATCGGATTTCGAAGAATTTGACTTTCTGGCGAGAGATTAACCTCCCACTGTGGTCGCCAATTATTTATGGGTGAAAACTATTCCTGCGGATTTGGTAATTTGGGGTGTGTGGATGAGGAATGAATCTAAACCACAAACAAATGCCTTTGCGCGGTGAGTGCTTGTAGATTCGGAAATCAATCTGTGCAAGTCGGCTAAACCAAGAAATGGCCATTCCGGACTCATTTCGGTCACAAAGTGAAGGAGATGGGGTTGATCTTAGGAGGAAGCGAAGAAAGGTGTTGAGATTATGAATGTGTTGGCTTGCTTTGACTTATAACGAAAGGTGAGCAGGCTTACGATTGATGCAAGCGAGCTCGGGTGTTTGAATACGTTTTGTATTAACACTTGGTTTTGTCTCTCTGGACTTGTCTTGTTTCTCTGTTTTGGAAAATAGGGAGGAGAACCTATTTATACAAGTCATTTGAGCCTTATTCACGTCTCTCGTGGGAAGTGGAGGAAGTGGAGTGATGGAGTAGTGGAGTTGTGTGTTGGTGTTACACGACCAGTCTTGTTCACTTCTCTCGTCATCTCTAACCGTCCATGACTTCCTAACACCTTCTTGTGATGGCGCGTTACCTTGCGTGCACGTTGTAAACCGCAGAGACCAATACCCCAATATGTATCCCCAGGTTGTGACATGATTGATGTCTCGAGTGTGTGGATCATGGGACCCACATAAAGTTGCATGTAATGCTAGATTAAATAACTAAGTTATTTAGGAAGTCGATACTTGTGAAGTATCATGTGTATTCTATCTGGTCTTGCATCATGGTGTGGTAGAGTGATGGGTGGTGATTACCATGACGCCTCCTGGCCAATTAACTCGACCGTGGTTGTATAACCAAGCCGGTGAAGTTGGACGGACGAGATGATCTTTGAGACACTCATCTGCGATTGTTGATGGAATTAGGGTTTTGAAGAGGTGCGCAGGCATCACTCTTCAGCTTGGTCGAATCCAATCTTGGGAGACATTTTTGGCCAGGCCGATTGTATATGCGTGTAGACGGCATGACAGTGTAGGCGCCCATACCCCATTATCTCACGAAAGTGTGATCTGGACCACTCAATTCGTCCAGCAAAGTCGAGTGGTCGAGGTCAGTTTGTGACAGAAAACGAGTGCAAACAAAAGCCGCGCGTCGTGCCAACTTCGGGCGCGCGTTCCAAGACGACCAATCTTGGTCGGTCTTGGCGGATAGGTCTGGCATGTAGGTGGTAGGCTGTTGTCCACGCCTATACCTGACTGTCCCATGAAAACGTGATCTGAGCCACTCAAATCGTCCGGCGAAGTTGAGCGGTCGAGATTAGTTTGCAATTGGGAAGTGTATCCACGCTAGTTTGGGCGGACGATTTGGGATAACCAGGCATGGTATGCCTTGGCCGACAGGTGAGGAGATTGATGGGTCCACGGTGGTCATGTTGGTATGACGTAGGACTGCTTAATCTAATCTTGGGCCCTCCATTCGTCTTAGGAGAAGATGGACGCTCGTGATGCTCAAAACCCTAATTTTGGCTTTCACGGCCATGTAACCATGCTTTATTCGGGCGTGAATTGGGATGACCAACCATGGTTGGTTGACCGATTGGTCAGGTATGTAGGCGAGCCCACGGTGATTGTGTTGACATGCTCTGGGCCTTTTGAATCTACATCTACACCCTCCATCTATACCTGCGAAGATGGATGGTTGAGACTGTTTTGTGACACATGTAATGTGCCGCAAACCCTAATTTAGGGTTTTCCGCACATACCGCTCTGGTTTGGACGTTTTGGCAAGTTATGCCAATCTGGAGGCCGACCATGCGGGGTCCGCGTTGGTTCGAAGCGAATATTCCATACCGCAGGGGTTATGGAATTGATCTGGGCCATCCAATCATGCTGGTGAAGTTGGATGATCGAGATCATATCCAGACTGATACGGACAGTCCGGATGCTCAATCGGGCTAGTATAACACACCGATGCTCAATCGAGATTATATTTTGCTTGCTGTGGATTATGTCTCGAAATGGGTGGAAGCTAAGGCCACCCCAACTAATGATTCTAAAGTTTTTTCAGATTTTGCAAGCTAATATATTTGCAAGGTTTGGCATTCAAAGGCTATAATTAGCGATGGAGGTTCACACTTCAAAAAGCGAGGTTCTTGCAAAACTTGTTAAGGAAGTACAATGTGTCGCATAGGATTGCAACACTTACCATCCCGCAAACAAATGGACAAGCGAGGTTTCCAACCGAAAGGTGAAGTCCATTTAGAGAAGACGGTTAATCCAACAAGGAAGGATTGGAGTATGCGACTTAATGACGCTTTGTGGGCGTATAAAACCGCATATAAAACACTTATTGGGATGTCTCCCTTTAGGCTTGTTTATGGTAAACCTTGTCACTTATCCGTGGAAATTGAGCATAAGGCGTTTTGGGCTATTAAGCAATGCAATATGGAGTTGGATGGTCTTTGGAAGGCAAAGAAAGTTACAACTTCAAGAGTTAGAGGAGATTCGTAATGATGCATTTGAAAGCTCACGGATTTACAAAGGAAAAAGCAGAAGGCATTTCATGATAATATGATTACAAAGAAACAATTTTTCATTGGGCAGAAAGTGCTTTTGTTTAATTCTCGCTTGCAATTATTTAGGGTAAATTAAGGTCACGTTGGATTGGACCTTTTATTGTGACTAATGTGTTTTCTCATGGTGCGGTGGAAATTCGTAGTTTAGCTACGGAAATGAACTTAAAGTGAATGGGCACCGGTTGAAACCATATTATGAGAACTTCTCGTCGGATGTCGTGGAAGGAGTTAATCTTGTGGAAGTACTCCTCTACGGAGGATTCGTAGAAAACAAGGAGATAGTCGGGCTGCGACCTTAAACCAAGCGGTAAATGGGAGGCAACCCATCGGTTTTTGTATCTCTTATCTTTTATTTTCTTTTCTTGTCATGTTTTTTTTTTTCCTTTTTCGATTTTTTGTCACTTTTCCGTTAGGATTTCCACCTTGACTTTCTTTGGAAGATTCAATTACATTGAGGACAATGTAAAGTTTAAGTGTGGGGGAGTGGTTTGCATTGTAAATTTTTCAAATTTTCAACTTTTGTGTCAATAGTGAATAAGACAACTCCAACTTGTACTTAGTTTAGAGTCACATAGTATACATGTCGCTAAGATTACATCGAGAATCTCATAAGAGTGATTGTGAACTTAGAGATGACAGAGAGAACATGATTGGGTTTCTTAATTGTATGAGAGTTAAAGTTGGATTTAACCATGCTAGTGGCAAATAAGGTGCAGATTGAATTCGGTATTAGAGTAGTGATCCCCTATAGTGGAGACTACCCATGTTACATAATGTGAGGCACCGACCTTCAATTCTTTGTACCTGTCTAAATTTGTGCTTTTAGAGTGTGTGTCACCGTACGTAAATTAAGGCGAGAATGGTGAGATGTCCAACCTCCCACCATAGAAGCACTATTTTGATCTCTTGAGTGCTATTTTTATCAACCATGTTGGTGACATCGAATTGCTAACTTACATACCACTTGTAATCTTGTTCGCAGTTAGCACCATCCGCCTTATCTCTCTCTACACCAACAGGTCCATAGAAACACTATCATCATCAACAAGAGGAGTGATGCGTGTCGTAGGTGCAATCAAATTAATTCAAAATTTCCACTCAATTAAAAATAATATAATGGAAGTCAAGTTCGTTCCCACGAGGAGCAAGAGATCTTTAGTTGTAAAAGTTGTCACGAAAGGGGGTGTAAAAAGCAAAATAAAAATAAACAAAGCAATTAAAAATCGAAAGTTGAAAGATGAAAACAATAAGAGAGAGAAGATCAAGGAATCCTTCTTCGTTTGAAACAATGAATCAAGTTATGTTCTTTTCTATTTGTTATTAGTCACAAATTATCACCAACCGTAGGTAAAGCGGCCTAGCTCGGTGCTAAACCCCTAAATCCCTTATATCACTAGGACACGGAAGTTCTCGCCTACCGGATTCTAATCACCTAGCCACCTAGAATTAGCTCAACCTAGATGTAACTTGGGCTCATGCATTAGGTTTTGTGAATTTCTTAGGTTGATATTAGTAGTTAGACTCTTAGCTCAAGGTCTACTTGCTAACGTTGTTTCTACACACAATTGCTCCACGGAATCCCTCCGCAAGGTCTCGTGTTTGCTACTTATGTAAAAAGTCAAAGAGCAATTACTTATCCCCTAACTTTCACTAGCTTTAGATCGAATTAACAAATCAATTTAGTTGGCCACCCAAACAATCTATCAATCAATCATGAGTGTCTTTAAGATCACTCCTATTAGTAAAAACAAGCGATAATTATGTGAAAAACTTCAAGATAGAATTTGAAAACAAAAACTCAAATCATGTTAAGAACTAGGAATTCATCCTCAATCAAAAAGAAATTTAGCTACTCATGTTTTTGAAATTCACACAATTAATAATTATTAAAAGAAGAAGTTTCAAATTCACACAAGTAATTAAAAAGAAAAATCTTAGGAAAGCAAGCAAAAACACAAGTAATGTGTGTGTAGAGAGGTGTGTAGAAGTTGTAGAAAACTTCTCTATTTATAGGCTTCAATATTCTCCAATTCTTCTAAGGATTAGAATCCTTTTCCTTTTGCAATTCAATTTCCAAATCAAGCTTTTCTCAACTCTTCCACCTTCTCTTTCCAAATTTGAGTCCAATTCTCCATCCAATTCCTAGCCAAAGTCTTCACACCCATGAGAGAGGTCCATAGAAAGTTCGGAATTTTGCTCACGGAAAATCGGGATTATGGCGGAATTTGGCAAAACGTCGCCGTCGGCCGCTTGAAAATTTTGTCGTCGAGAGAATATTCGACGAATATTCCGTCTAGATCCTCAGTTAAGACTAACGGTCAAACTAGTCAACCGTCGGTCAATAGTCAGTCAAAGGTCAAGGAAAGGAGTGAGTCGGACTCGAGTTAGCTTCGACTCATAATCGGGCTTACTCGGATGAGTCGATTCTTCAATCACCGCTAACTGGCTGACTTAATCTATTGACTCAGGAATCGGTCATCGGGCTCGGTTGGGATCGGTCATCGGGATCGTTCGGATCGGTCTCGAGTTGCTCATAGGAGGAAAATTGGCCGAGTTTGTTTGTTTTTAGACGATTCGCAAGCCATTTCATTTGATTCTTCTCCCCTGTGCAAATCCTATCATTCATCTATTCAATTCTTCAATCGAACCCATTTCTCCACCGCATCAAATTGACAGCAGTTTAATGCCTCTGTCTTCATAAACCCCATTTCTCAACACCCATTTCTTTGAACTTCAGCGGCGGAAACAGAACCACTTCATCATCAACACAAACCCCGAAACTTGTTCTATCGATTGAGAGACCAACCCCAATTCACTTCCTCTCGTCGAATTCTTCCTCTTGAATCCATCGATTTAGCACAGACCCATATAACGGCAACCTTTGTTCTTCAACTCTTCATTTGTACATAATAATCATCAAAAACCCATTTCTCGGACTTGATTTGCTTCACATCTCGATTCACAAAGATCGGTGTAAACTCTCGCGATGCATTTACCGATCTACCGAGTTCGCAGCAACAGAACCATCAAACCCTAACATCGAATCGATCCAAAAACCCAATCTAGAACCAATCTCAACACAACACTTTATCATCGAACCCATTTTCGATTCGAAACCCTAGTTCCTAATTCAATTCGAATCTAATTTCTCAGAACCATCACCATTACCGACTTGTAGTTCTTCTTCTTGCTTCTTGATTCCATTCGATTTCCATACACGACCCATCTTAGCTTCTTGAACAAACCCTTAATTCGATTTCGAGATGTTCGATTCACGGTCTCGAACCCTTTCTCGGTTCTCCAACAGCAGCTCAACTTCATACTCCTCAAATCGTCATCTTCTTCGATTTCTTCTTCCGAGCTTCAAGCCAATCACGGCGATCGCTTGTCAGTTTCGTTTCTCAAGGTGTAGAAAGAGTTGAAATGAATGAGACATGATTGAGACGAAATGTCTCGAGTTTAGGATTAGGTTATAAGGCTGGATCTGGATCCGGGTACGGGTGTGGATCGGGGTGTGGTTAGGGTATGGAGCAGGGTATGTGGGTTTGATATGTGGGCTTGGGTCAGAGTTTTAGGGTATGGGTGGATTTAAACACCCACCATAAGTACACCCCATTAGTGCAATTTTCACTCCCTTCTTTTGGATAAGGGACACCTCTTTGACCTCCCCTTAACCTTGGCTGGGCTCCATATAGTATTCCCTCCTTGGTGAAATGACAATTTTACCCTTTTGACTCAAATAGGGTGATTTCCTCTTCTTTTCCTCCGTGTGACTCCAAAGTAACTATAAAACTCAAAACAAGCGTAAAATACATAATTTACAAGAAAAATAGCAAAGAAAGCATAAACTACTAGATAGTAAATTAGGTGTATTCTACACCTATCAAATTCCCCCACACTTAGACTTTGCTAGTCCTCGAGCAAATCAAACTAAAAACTCACAACTTCAAAGCGTTCAAGCGTCACAAGCATCCAAAAAGTTATGAGGACATAGAGTTTACGCATGCTAGTAATAAGAAGTTAGAAATACTAAAGATCATATTCTCATTCTTAAATGTTGAGTGAGAAATAACCACACCATAATGAGAGAACGCGTGTTTGAGAAACGATCAATAAGCATTTCGCCTCGAAACGCCTCACCAAATAAGATTTTATGATAATTGCACTCAAAAAGACGGTTTTTTTTATGGTTCTCACATGTGTGCAGGTAGGAATGAAGATAGAAATCCTGCAACACGTTGAATGGTGGGAAGGATAACTTCCGAAAATTTTTTTTTAAAAACCCACATCTTTTAATATTTTGAAAAACCATTTTTCTGACGATCTCTAAGAAAGGAAATCAACCATTTATATTGAGGATGGGATTACTTACTTACCTTCACATCCGATCGCTAATTAAGATAACACCACTCTCACGGCATCCAATAGAAACGTCTTCCGCTCCTTGTCTTGATCTTCTTAATCTTCGTCCTTGGTTTCAACTATTGATGATAAACCCTTGAATTTCATAAATCCTTAACAATTTGTAACTCTTTTACCTTAAAATCCTTGTCGCTTGAAACTACCTTATAAATTTTCCTTCCCCACGGCTCATTAAAACAAAACAAATATTTCTCTTGTCTTTCTCTTTTTTTTTTTTTTTTTTTTTTTTTTTTTTTTTTTTTTTTTTTTTTTTTTTTTTTTTTTTTTTTTTTTTAAAACAAGAGAAATTAAATACAAAAATAAACCATGGCCGTGGGAGAAGTATTTTACCGCTTGATTCTTCACAACTTGTATTGTCTTTGAAATCATAAACTTCAAAAATTCTCACCTTTTAATTTTCTTCGCTTTCATGAATAAGTCTTCATACTTGAATATAAAATTACCTCATTGTATTGTAAGTCCTCAACATATATGTGAATTCCGCTCATTTGTATGTTGCTTTACTTGTATTTGAAATTTGCTCTTTTTCTCGTTAAGTTGCTTGTAAACCTTAAACTTTTCCAACTTTCCTTGTAGATTTTGATGTCGCTCCTTGTTGATGATGAATGTGTTTCTATGGATCCGTTGTTGTCGAGAGAGAGAATGGTGCTAACTGCAAATCGAACTACAAGAAGGAAGCTTTCATCCATGGACGTCACCCTCATGATTGACAAAATTAGCACTCAAGAGATCAAAGAGTAGTGCTTCTATTGGTGGGAGGTTGGGTAGCTCACCATTCTACCCGGAATTAACTTACGGTGACACACACTCAAAAGAAGCTCTTTAGTAGATGGAAGATTTCTGGTCGGTGCCTCTCATGATATGAATACGGGTAGTCTCCACTAATGATTGATCAGCAACTCTAATAACGCACTTCTCCATGCACCAAATTCGCATCACCGGCATGATTAAATCCATTATTTAACACTCAAACAAACAAGAAATCCGAATGTAGTTCTCTAACATTTCCAAGTTCAATTATGTCGGTCAAAATCTCTATGTAAACATACCTAGAAATATGCTAGTGACTCTAAAATCTTTAAAAGTTGGAATTTTTATTTAAAACTTGTTTTTTTTTTTTCAAAATTTTTTCATTTTTTTGTAATTTTTGTTTTAAAAACATGCTTAACCACTCCCCCACACTTAAACCTTACATTGTCCTCAATGTAATTGAATCCTCTAGTAAAGTCAAGGTGGGAAATTTTAACATGATAAGAAACAAGAAAAAGAAATAACAAAAAGCAAAAGGATAAGAAATACAAAACCGATGGGTTGCCTCCCATTAAGCGCTTGTTTTAAAGTCGACGGCCCGACTTAGCTCTTGCGGCACATTACTCCTCCGGAGGGAGTGCATCTCCAAATGAAAGTTCATCCAAATTCACATAAGCGATGTTCTCATAGTATGGCTTCAACCTATGGCCGTTGACTTTGGAAACCGAATTGTCTCGAAGACTAGTAATTTCAATTTGCACCATGAGGAAAAACATTAGTAACAACATATGGTCCAATCCAACGGGACCTTAACTTTCCAGGAAATAGTTTAAGGCGAGAATGATATAAAAGGACTTTTTGTCCCACGATGAAACTTTTACGAGAAATCATCTTGTCATGAAAAAGCTTGGTCTTTTCTTTGTAAATACGGGCACTCTCGTAAGCATCATTGCGTATCTCCTCTAACTCATGTAGTTGTAACTTCCTTTGTTTCCCCGCTTCATCATACTCCATGTTGAATTTCTTTATCGCCCAATAAGCCTTATGTTCAAGTTCAACCGGAAGATGACAAGCCTTGCCATAAACCATCCTATATGGAGACATACCAATCGGTGTCTTATACGCCGTTCTATACGCCCAAAGTGCATCGTTGAGCTTAAAGCTCCAATCTTTCCTTGTGGTATTCACTAGTTTTCTCAAGAATGGACTTAATCTCACGATTTGAAATTTCCGCTTGTCCACTAGTTTGTGGATGATAAGGCGTACCAATTTTGTGTGTTATGTTGTACTTCTTGAGGAGAGTGTGGAAAGCCTTCTTGAAATGTGAGCCTCCATCACTTATCACCACTCTTGGTGTTCCATGCCTATTGAAAATATTTTCCCTTACAAAATCACAAACAACTTGAGAGTCATTAGTCTTGGTGGCTCTAGCTTCCACCCATTTCGAAACATAATCAACGGCAAGAAGTATATAAAAATTCCCATTCGAATTGACAAAGGGCCCATAAAATCAATACCCCACACATCAAAAATCTCAACGGTGAGAATTGGTGTGAGTGGCATTTGATTTCGAGCACCTAGATTGCCCGTTCGTTGACATCTATCACACGATTTACAAAAACATATGAATCTTCAAACAAGGTGGGCCAATAAAATCCACTCTCGAGAACTTTGAGAGCGGTGCGCTTAGATCCAAAGTGGCCACCACATGCAAAAGTGTGGCAAAAGGAGAGAATGGATTGAAATTCGGAATTAGGCACGCACCTTCGCATTATTTGATCAACTCCATATTTCCATAAGTATGGTTCATCCCACACATATTGCTTAGCTACCTTCTTAAGTTTCATCTTTTGGAAATTAGACATTGTACTAGGTACTTTCCTTGTCACCAAGTAATTCACTATATCCGCATACCAAGGTGTTGATTCTTCCATGGAGAAAAGTTGTTCGTCGGAAAGCGGTCATGTAATGGAAGTTCCTCTTGAGACATAACAAGCCTACTAAGATGATCCATAACGGTATTCTCCACACCCCTCTTATCACGAATTTCTATGTCGAACTCTTGTAACAATAGGATCCACCGAATTAATCTTGGCTTAGCTTCTTTCTTCTTTATTAAGTGTCTTAGTGCGGCATGATCGGAATACACAATAACCTTTGTACCCACCAAGTATGATCGAAATTTTTCCAAAGCAAAAACTATAGCCAATAACTCCTTTTCCGGGGTAGAATAATTGAGTTGTGCATCATTAAGGGTCCTAGATGCATAATAGATAACATGGGACAACTTGTCCACCCTTTGACCCAAAAGCGGCTCCAACCGCATAATCACTAGCATCACACATTAATTCAAATGGAAGATTCCAATCGGTGATTTGATAATCGGCGCACTTGTCAACATCTCCTTTAATTTGTCAAAAGCATCCTCGCATTCCTTGTTGAAGTCGAAAGGTACCTCCTTTTGTAATAACTTGCACATCGGCATGGAGATTTTGGAGAAATCCTTGATAAACCGCCTATAGAAACCTGCATGACCAAGAAAAGAACGGATCTCCCTCACCGAAGTGGGATATTGTAAGTTTCTTATTAAATCTATCTTTGACTTGTCCACTTCGAGCCCTCGAGAGGACACAATGTGACCAAGTACTATGCCATGGTTTACCATAAAGTGACATTTCTCCCAATTAAGGACAAGGTTTGTGTCTATGCATCGTTTAAGAATTAGTTCAAGGTTATTTAAACAACCATCAAAAGAATTGCCATAAACACTAAAGTCATCCATAAATACCTCGATAATGCGCTCCACATAATCCGAGAATATACTCACCATGCATCTTTGAAAAGTAGCCGGCGCATTGCAAAGGCCAAGCGGCATCCGTCTATATGCAAAGCGTTCCAAACGGACAAGTGAAAGTGGTTTTCTCTTGGTCCTCGGTGCAATAACAATTTGGTTGTATCCCGAATAACCATCCAAGAAGCAATAATAAGAATGCCCGCTAACCGCTCCAACATTTGATCAATGAAAGGTAAAGGAAAGTGATCCTTGCGGGTTGCGGAATTAAGCTTTCTATAGTCAATGCACACACTCTCCAACCGGTTTGAACTCTTGTAGGAACAAGTTCATCGTCTTGATTTACGAACAACCGTGACTCCGGATTTCTTTGGTACCACTTGCACCGGACTTACCCACTTGCTATCGGAAATTGGGTAGATTACCCCCACACTTAGCAATTTGAGTATCTCTTTTTCACAACCTCCATCATGGGAGGATTAAGCCTACGTTGAGCATCACGTACCGGCTTCACGTTCTCTTCCATTAGAATCCTATGCATGCACATGGATGGACTAATACCTTTGATGTCCGCAATTGTCCACCCAATAGCCGTTTTGTGCTCTTTCAAGACTCTAAGCAAGCGGTCTTCTTGCACCACCAGTGTGAGGTTCTTAGAAATAATCACCGGAAGCTCATCTCCATCTCCCAAGAAAGCATACTTCAAATGATCCAGGAAGAGGCTTCAATTCTAGTTTAGGCGCCTTCACAATAGATGGTACAAGTATTTCATCATTCACGGGTAAAGAAATATAAGAAACATCACCCTTGTTAGCTTCTTGCAATGTCGCCAAAGCACCACACATCTCCACCAATTCCTTAGAGATTTCAACATCCAAGTTAGATAAGCCATGGACGTCCAATTCAATGCTATTTTGCAACACCACATCAAGTTCATCCTCTTGGTTCAATTCCACCATTTGTTGCGCTAATGAATCAACCACATCAATGGAGTAAACGGAATGCACATCACTTGGGTAGCGCATGGCTTCAAATATGTTAAAGTGTATTATCTCCTTGTCGAATTCCATAGTGAGTGTACCCTTATCAACATCAATCTTCGTCTTTGCGGTCTTCATGAATGGCCTCCCAAGAAGTAAAGAAGTAGATGATCGGTTCTCATTGTTGTCCATATCCACCACAAAGAAGTCCATAGGAAAAATAAGCTCATTTACTTGCACTAGCACGTCTTCTACAAGCCCCTTAGGATATATGTTAGACTTGTTTGCCAATTGGATAATAACTCTTGTCTCTTTCAAAGGTCCAAGATTCAAGGAGTCATATATTTCGGCCGACATCACACTAATGGAAGCTCCCAAATCAAGTAAAGCATGTTCAAACCTTTGTTTACCAATAGTAATTGGCAAGTGAAACCACCGGGATCCGTGCACTTTGTAGGCATCTTCTTCAATAACATAGCCGACGCACTCTCGCCAACTTTAGTAATTTCATTATCAAGCAACCTATCCTTCTTGATGCATAATTCCTTCATGAACTTGGCATACCTTGGAATTGTCTTAATGGCCTCAATGAATGGTATATTGATTTCAATCTTCTTGAAGATATCCATAAGTGCCTTGTCTTGAGCTTCTTTCTTGGATTTAGCAAAGCGACTAGGAAAAGGAGGTGGAGTAGTGAAAGTAGAAACCGGTTCCTTGGATTGGTCGTTTGGTGTGGAATTCTCCTTTGGTGCGGTTTCCTCCTTGTCATTGACTACCTCTTCACTAACTTCCTCATGATGACTTGGACCCTCCACTTGCCTTCCACTTCTTAAAGTAACCGCATTAACATTCTCTCTTGGATTCACAAATGGTTGTGAAGGAAGTTTTGTGGATGCTTGAGATTTCAATAAATTCACATCGGTCGCCAATTGTCCCATTTGATTTTGTAAGTCCTTGATGGCGAATCGGTCTTTTGTTGATTTTGTTGGCTTTGTTGGAACATAGAAGTAAGACCTTGCAAACCTTGCATCATGACATTAAGCTTATCATCAATTGAAGATCCTTGTTCTTTCACTTGAGGTTGGAATTGTTGATAACCACCTTGTTGTTGAGGTTGGAATCGTGATTGTTGAAAACCACCTTGTTGTGCATATGGATTTGGAGCCGCCGCTTGCTTGTTTGCATAACTAAAGTTGGGATGATCCTTCCAACCGGGATTATAGGTATTGGAGTATGGATCGTACCTTGGCCTTTGATTTGGATATAAAGCATTCACTTGTTCGGTCTCATCATCCAGGAATAATTACCGCGGCCATTCTTTGCATCATAATCTCCATGTTACTCATCCTTTGATCAAGATGTGATGACGAATCACTAACTTCATGCACTCGCCTAACCGTTGGTTCATCCCTTGTGTAGAATTGTTGCGAGTTTGCCGCCATACTTTCAATCAACTCTCTAGCTTCGGTCAAAGTCTTGTTCATTAGTGCACCACCACCCGCGGCGTCAAGAAGAGACCTATCACTTGAGTGGAGAGCTTCATAGAAGTATTGGAGTATCATAACGTCACTAAATTGATGGTGTGGACAGCTTGCCACCAACCTCTTGTATCGCTCCCAACATTCATACAATGATTCTCCCACTTGTTGTTTCAATCCACAAATCTCCTTGCGAATTTGAGTAGCTTTGGATGCGGGAAAATATCTTTCGAGGAAAATTTTCTTCATCCCATTCCATGTTGTGATACTTAGGAAGGCAAATAATATAACCATTCCTTAGCATTGCCCGCCAAAGAAAACGGAAAGCTTTCAACATTGCTCCATCCACATTAGTCTCCGGTGGAAGCATGGCCATAACTATGGTGTAGAAGTCCATAAGATGTTTGTTTGGGTCCTCATTCACCATGCCATGGAACTTTGGTAACTCTCTAATCACCCCGGCTTGATTTCGAAGGTTGAATTAGTTTGGATACACCATTGTTGTGTGTCAAGCTTGTGAGAAGCTAGGTCCTTGAGTGTACGATCAGCCATTGTTTCTTCCTCTTTGTCCGAATCACTTGATGAAGAAGGAGAAAGTGGAGTGTTAATCGCTCGAATGAAATCCTTTAATTGAGTCTTAGGATCGAAGACGTATTGGACTCGGTCTACCTCCTTTAAGCATTCACCAAAGGTATAACACCTGAAACAAGATTCTCACAAACTAAGTTAGATACGGTAAAGAATCTAACAAAGCAAAAAAGAATAAAAACAACTAAAAAATCGCCCGTTGCTCCCCGGCAGCGGCGCCAAAATTTGATGCGTGTCGTAGGTGCAATCAAATTAATTCAAAATTTCCACTCAATTAAAAATAATATAATGGAAGTCAAGTTCGTTCCCACGAGGAGCAAGAGATCTTTAGTTGTAAAAGTTGTCACGAAAGGGGGTGTAAAAAGCAAAATAAAAATAAACAAAGCAATTAAAAATCGAAAGTTGAAAGATGAAAACAATAAAGAGAGAGAAGATCAAGGAATCCTTCTTCGTTACGAAACAATGAATCAAGTTATGTTCTTTTCTATTTGTTATTAGTCACAAATTATCACCAACCGTAGGTAAAGCAGCTAGCTAGGTGCTAAACCCCTAAATCCCTTGTATCACTTAGGACACGGAAGTTCTCGACTACCGGATTCTAATCACCTAGCCACCTAGAATTAGCTCAACCTAGATGTAACTGGGCTCATGCATTAGGTTTTGTGAATTTCTTAGGTTGATATTAGTAGTTAGACTCTTAGCTCAAGGTCTACTTGCTAACGTTGTTTCTACACACAATTGCTCCACGGAATCCCTCCGCAAGGTCTCGTGTTTGCTACTTATGTAAAAAGTCAAAGAGCAATTACTTATCCCCTAACTTTCACTAGCTTTAGATCGAATTAACAAATCAATTTAGTTGGCCACCCAAACAATCTATCAATCAATCATGAGTGTCTTTAAGATCACTCCTATTAGTAAAAACAAGCGATAATTATGTGAAAAACTTCAAGATAGAATTTGAAAACAAAAACTCAAATCATGTTAAGAACTAGGAATTCATCCTCAATCAAAAAGAAATTTAGCTACTCATGTTTTTGAAATTCACACAATTAATAATTATTAAAAGAAGAAGTTTCAAATTCACACAAGTAATTAAAAAGAAAAATCTTAGGAAAGCAAGCAAAAACACAAGTAATGTGTGTGTAGAGAGGTGTGTAGAAGTTGTAGAAAACTTCTCTATTTATAGGCTTCAATATTCTCCAATTCTTCCAAGGATTAGAATCCTTTTCCTTTTGCAATTCAATTTCCAAATCAAGCTTTTCTCAACTCTTCCACCTTCTCTTTCCAAATTTGAGTCCAATTCTCCATCCAATTCCTAGCCAAAGTCTTCACACCCATGAGAGAGGTCCATAGAAAGTTCTGGAATTTTGCTCGCCGGAAAACTGGGATTATGGCCGGAATTTGGCGGAAAACGTCGCCGCCGGCCACTTTGAAAATTTTGTCGTCGAGAGAATATTCGACGGAATATTAAAATCCGGTCCTCCGTTAAGACTAACGGTCAAACTAGTCAACCGTCAGTCAATAGTCAGTCAAAGGTCAAGGAAAGGAGTGAGTCGGACTCGAGTTAGCTTCGACTCGGCTAACCGGGCTTACTCGGATGAGTCGATTCTTGAATCACTGCTAACTCTACTGACTTAATCCTATTCAGCTCACCGGAATCGGTCATCGGGCTCGGTTGGGATCGGTCATCGGGATCGTTCGGATCGGTCCGAGTCAGCTCGCCGGGAGGAAAATTGGCCGAGTTTTGGCTGTTTTTAGACGATTCGCAAGCCATTTTCAGGCTGATTCTTCTCCCTGTGCAAATCCTATCATTCATCTATTCAATTCTTCAATCGAACCCATTTCTCCTTTGCATCAAATTGACAGAGTTTAATGCCTCTGTCTTCATAAACCCCATTTCTCAACACCCATTTCATCGAACTTCAGCGGCGGCGAGAACAGAACCACCTTCATCATCAACACAAACCCCAAACTTGTTCTATCGGTTGCGAGACCAACCCCAATTGCCGAATTCTTCCTCTTGAATCCATCGATTTAGCACAGACCCATATAATCAAAGACTTTGTTCTTCAACTCTTCACTGTACATAATAATCATCAAAACCCATTTTCTCGGACTTGATTTGCTTCACATCTCGATTCAGCATCGGTGTAAACTCTTCATCTCGATCTGCGAGTTCGAAAGCAACAGAACCATCAAACCCTAACATCGAATCGATCCAAAAACCCAATCTCAGAACCAATCTCAACAGCAACACTTTATCATCGAACCCATTTTCGATTCGAAACCCTAGTTCCTAATTCAATCGAATCTAACGACAACGAAGAACCATCACCATTACCAGCTTGTAGTTCTTCTTGCTTCACGGTTCCATTCGATTTCCATACACAGCCCATCTTAGCTTCTTGAACAAACCCTTAATTCGATTTCAGATGTTCGATTCACGGTCTCGAACCCTTTCTCGGTTCTCCAACAGCAGCTCAACTTCATACTCCTCAAATCGTCATCTTCTTCGATTTCTTCTTCCGAGCTTCAAGCAATCACGGCGATCGCTTGTGCAGTTTCGTTTCGGTGTAGAAAAGAGTTGAAATGAATGAGACATGATTGAGACGAAATGTCTCGAGTTTAGGATTAGGTTATAAGGCTGGATCCGGATCGGGTACGGGTGTGGATCGGGGGTGTGGTTAGGGTATGGAGGGGTATGTGGGTTTGATATGTGGGCTTGGGTCGAGTTTTAGGGTATGGGTGGATTTAAACACCCACCATAAGTACACCCCATTAGTGCAATTTTCACTCCCTTCTTTTGGATAAGGGACACCTCTTTGACCTCCCCTTAACCTTGGCTGGGCTCCATATAGTATTCCCTCCTTGGTGAAATGACAATTTTACCCTTTTGACTCAAATAGGGTGATTTCCTCTTCTTTTCCTCCGTGTGACTCCAAAGTAACTATAAAACTCAAAACAAGCGTAAAATACATAATTTACAAGAAAAATAGCAAAGAAAGCATAAACTACTAGATAGTAAATTAGGTGTATTCTACACCTATCAAGGAGCATCACAAATTTGAAGGAAAGTTGAAAACGTTCAAGGTTTACAAGAAACGATACAGAATTGAGCGATTTCAGATTCAAGTAAAGCAACAAGACAAGGAGCAGAATTTTTACAAGTTGAAGACTATTGTACAAGAGCGAAGTTTATAAAGATGAGAGTTCGAGAATTTTATGATATCAACACATACAAGTTGTGAAGAATCAAGCGGTAAAGTACTTATACCATGACCTTTGTATTTTATTTTGTATTTGTTTAATTTCTTATTATTAAAAAAAAAAAAAAAAAAAAAAAAAAAGACAAGAGAAAATCTTTAGGTTCATTACTAGTTTTATTGTTTTATTTCGTTTTTATTTTGTATTTGTTTAATTTCTTATTATTAAAAATAAAAAAAAATTGAAAAAAAAAAGAAAAAAAAAAAAAAAAAAATGAAAAAATGAAAAAAAAAATTGGGTTTGTATAGATCGTTTTTGGTTTTGTATTCTTTCAATAAAGCCAATGGAAAGAAGAAATATCTATAAGGAAGTTTCAAGCAACAAGGAATTTGAGGGAAAGAATCATATTGTCGAGATTCTACGAAGTTCAAGAGTTATCATCAAGAGTTGAAGACCGAAGACGAAGATGAAGACACCGATTGAAGACAGAAGACGTTTCTTTGGATGCTGTGAGAGTGGTGCTAGCTACACGCCGAACGGATACGAGGTAAGTAAGCATATTCCCACCTTCGTTAAATGGTTGATTTCCTTTCTTAGAGATCATCAGAAAAATGGGTTTTCAAAAATGTTAAAAGATGTGGGTTTTTTTTAAAATACTTCGGAGGGTTTGCCTTCCTACCATTCAACGTGTCGCAGGATTCTCTCTTCATTCCTACCTGGACACATGTGTGACCCATAAAAAGCTGTTTATTATTGAGAGCAATATCATAAAACCCTTTCTTGTGAGGCAGAGTCGAGACTTTTGATCACTCCGAACCCGAATTTTTGTCGAGAAGGGATGGTTATTTCTCTCTCAACTTTTAAGGATGAGATTGTGTTCATTTATGTGTCTAACTTCTTATGACTAGTGGCTGAGAATCTCTATGTCTTCTTAGCGCGTTGGATGCTATCATTACGGAGAACTAGTAAGTTGGAAAAAGTAGGTTTCATGGGTATATCTCTAGTAAACCCTCACGAGACTATAACTCGTTCACTAGGGACACATAGTGGTTCAAAGGCTTGTTATTTATGCTAAAAGTGACCGTAGCCTCGACGACACGGAGTTGTATGTATCTTTTAGAATTTATTTTGATTGATTTGATCGAGGACTAGCAAAGTCTAAGTGTGGGGGAATCTGATAGGTGTTGTAAACACCGTGATATTTATCTATTGTTTATGCTTTCTTTGCGGGTTTTCTTGTAAATTATGTATCTTATGATTACTTTTGAGCTAATCAGGTACAATGGAGTCATTATGAGCAAAAGAAGGAGAAATCGTTCATTTGGAGCGTAAAGGGCTAGAAGGTCAATTCATAGGCGAGCGATTCTTGGAGCCAGCGAAAGTTATGCGCAGCAAGGAAGTGAATAGGCAGTCGGTTCCGCAAAACTGACAAGCCAAGTATCATTCTAGTGGCCCTTATCTTAAATGTTGTGTGAATAGCAATTTCCATCATTACCTTATACTAAAAATTCAAAGAAGAAAATCATTAGCTTTTATTTCTTCTTGAGGGCGGCCGTTGTTTGTCTGAGAATTAGAGAAATTATTCAGAGATTGAGGGAAGAAATCGACGATGAAGATGAATGGGAAACATGAGAGACAGAGGTGCTTCTGATAAACTAGGATCTGAGGTTGATTCAAGGGTGGAGAAGAGAATGGGTTTCAAGCTTTCTGTTGTTGAGTGCAAGAGGAAAAAGATTTGACATGGGTTTAATGGTCTGTTGTTGAGTGCAAGAGGAAAAGATTTGAGATGGAGATGGAATTTGAGATGGGTTGATTCTCTAGTGAAATCGAGAGATTCAGATGAAATTGATGATGGAAATCGATCTGAAATAGAGAAGAGAAGATGAAATTGTAGACGAGTTCGATTGCAGTTGGTGATTTAAGTGTCAAACTTGGGTGAAACAGAAATTAGGGTTTGTCTATGAGAAGAACTGAATCTCGGTGAATAGAATGAACAGGGATGAACTCAGGGAAGCAACAGGTGCAGTGTGTGTCGATGAGTGAGTTGAACTGTCGTTGATGATGCTGCTGTGTGTGTTGGCTGAAGATAGTGGCAATGAATCTGATGTTGCTGTGAAGTTGTTCATGGGTATTAGTTGATGGTGGTCTGTGTTGTTAGGATGTTTGCAATGCAGAGTTGGTCTTGAAACTGATGTTGTCCATTAGTGGTGCAAGGCAGAATTGCAAATGAATTGAGGATGGCGGTTTTGTCAATAGCTAAGTTCACTGAGGATGGAGAATTAAAGGGCTTTGGTGGCATTTAGAAGAGTTTGTGAGATGGATTGATGTTACAGTGGCAGATGGCCTAACTGAGCTAGAGGAAATGGAGCTGTACTACTAATTTGTGGGATTGGAGCTTGCAGGGAATTGCAGGGATTGAAGAAGTACAAGGATGAGAATGGGTCGAGGTTGAGCTGGTGCTGGCCTGGGATTGTGATGCAGATGAGATGGCCTGGATCTGTGCATTGTAGTATTGCAGTCGTCTTTGCAGTTGGAGGAATCGAGATGTTAAAGTTTGCCAATGATTGAAATGACTTGGTTGGCTTTCGAGATGCGGTGAGCGACGAGTTATGGAGAATGGCTCAGGTGATGTTTTGTGCTAAGAAAGGAGGAGCAGTAAGGGGGTTAAACTGAATTGATGAATGTGGGATTGCAGTTAGCTTTGTTTATGTTGCTGCTGGTGCATCTGGGTTGAGTTGCAGCTGAGCAGCTGTTGCTGCAATTAAGTCTTAAACAACACAGACACTGCAGTTTTAATGTTTCGGTCCAAGGGTGATGGGACTGGCAAACTAATGGAAGTTCAGTTGCTATAGCTAATGGGAAATATGTTGGCTTGATTCTGGAATTTCTACTATAGCCTTGAGATGCATAGATTGGAGAATTTAGCTAGGTCTGAAGCTACAGAGTTGTTTTGCAGTAGTTCTTGAACCTGAGTTGGAGATTGAGTTGTTGTTGGTTCAGCTGGTGAATGATGAAGGCCAAGAAAAAGCAGTGGCAGTTGCAGCTGCTGTTATGATGGGATTGAAGTTGAAAAGGAAACAGGATTGAGTTTCAGGTGGTATTGATTTTGTCTTGAGGCTATAGTTGTTGCCATTAAGGGATGAATTGCAGAGCTAAATGACAATGCAGCTGCTGAGATAAGGGAGTTAGTGTGTGTTTTGCTGAGGCAGGGAAGAATTGAAGTTGATTCAGTTGGCTGGGATTGAATTGCGGCTAAAAGAGAAGAAGTTGATGTTGAATTGGAATGGAAGAGCCAAGATGGCTGCAAAGTTATGCACAGCCAAGATGGCTGGCTAAGGAGATGGTGAAGCACAATCTTGGTGCAACACAGCTTAGGCCAGTGCAATGGCCTTGGCAACTCAGCCCATCCAGCTGAGTAAGATGCTGACCCGGACTGACTCATACTCTGACTCGGTGCTTGACCGAGTTGACCCGGCCGAGTTGGATCGCTGACCCGAGTTGACCCGTTGACCGGTGACCGGGCGGACTTTGCCGGTCACCGGAACTGTTTTCCGGTGACTCCTCCGGTCGATTTCCGACCATAATACCAGTTTTCCGGTAACGTATTTTTGGACATATTTTCTACATGGGTTTCTCTCTCTTATGGGCTTGGTGGATTTTCATCTAATGGACTTTGAAGGCTAGACCTAATTTTGGAACAAGAGGAGCTATAAAAGAGAAATCCTACAAATTTTGGAAGACACGTTTTATTCTTGGGAACTTGGAGAGCCGCTTTTGTTTACGCAACTAGGGTTTGCTTTTGTTCATCTTCTTCTTTTATTCAATTGATATTTTTGTGATGAAATCCATAGCTATGAGTAGCTAATTTTATATTATTGGTTAAGGATGTAGTCCTATTTCTAAAACTTGTGTTTGCTTTATGTATTAGTTTTCTCTCTTGATTATCGTTCACATCTCTACTGCTTTAAGAATCACATGATTGATGTATTGTGATAGGATTATGATGTTTGATTAGTTAAGTGTCCAATTAATTGAACTTGCATCCTAGTCCATAGCTATTTTAGGGTTTTTCATCGAGCGATAACCACGAATACGAGTAGCATGATATGTTTACGGTTTGTAGTGATACACTCTCGTAATCATATGTAGAGTTTGACCATTGTCCGAATTGTTATGCGCAACGCATGACAATTGCATTGATTAGCCTATTTCTGAAACTTAATGCTCTAGGAATTGAACTTAATTAGCGCAAGGCGTTAGGTTATTCTTTAAGGTAGAATTCACATACGCAGACTCTAATGTGTGTGTTGATGAACTTAGGAAATTAATAGATTATCTTGATCTCTTGATTCTCTAGGCTTTTGATAATATAAGAGATTAAATCGTAATTCTAATCATATATGCAAGCACATGTCTAAGATTGAAGATGAATTCCTTGACCAATATCTTTCTCTATTGATTACTTTCTACAATTTACTTTGCTTTTAATTTGCTTTTATTGCTTACATAAAAATCAGAAAACCCCCCAATTGGTTACTTTAAGAAATTGAATACATAATAACTACAATCGCCTCTCTGTGAAACGAACTCTTTCTTATCATATACTTTAGGAAAGTGAAATTATTTTTGACGATGTCTGACAGCGATCAAATTTTGCGCCGTTGCCGGGGAGGCATACGGCTAGTTATTAAGTTTTTAGTTTCTTATTTTTATTTTTGCTTTTATCTTTGCTTCTTGTTTTCTTGTCTTGTTTCTCACTTGTTTGCGAGAATTGTTTTCAGGTACCTAATCCCTGGCTTCTAAAGATTGGAATTATCCACGGTGCGGGATAGCTACTCGAAGAGGCACAATACTCAACCAAGTAAAGATACAACGAAAGAACAAGAGTTGGAAACGGAAGAAGAGACTTTCCAACAAGGAGAAGCAGTTTTAGAACAAGAGGTTAGGGTGAACAAGGACTACCTTTTTAAGAAAAAGAAGAAGCAATGGGTGATGCAAATCGTTCACTCAAGGAGTTAGCTTCTCATAAGCTTGATACACAACAGGGGTGTATTCAAACAAACTCTACTTTTGAGATAAAGCCGGGATTGCTTAGAGAATTACCAAAATTCCATGGCATGGTGAATGAAGATCCAAACAAACATCTTATGGACTTCCACACCATTGTCACGGCCATGCTTCCGGCGGATGTTGCGGCGGATGGTGCAATGTTGAAAGTTTTCCGTTTCTCTTTGATGGATAGTGATAAGGATTGGTTGTATTATTTACCTCCGGAAGTGTCACAACATGGAATGGGCTGAAGAAACTCTTTTTAGAGAGATATTTTCCTGCATCAAAGGCTACTCAAATTCGCAAGGAGATTTGTAGGATGAAGCAAAATGTGGGAGAATCCTTATATGAATGTTGGGAACGCAACAAGAGATTGGTGGCAAGCTGCCCTCACCACCAATTCAGTGACGCTATGATCATCCAATACTTATATGAAGGACTCCAATCAAGTGATAGGAATCTCCTCGACGCTGCGGGTGGTGATGCACTAGTGAACAAGACGGTGGCACAAGCTAGAGAGTTGATTGAAAACATGGCAGCGAACTCACAACAATTCTTGAGTCGTGGTTCGGATGTGATTCTAAGAAGGGTGAATGAGGTGAGCGAGGTTGAGGAACCGTCAACAAATGGGTAACATGAACGCAATGCTTGACAAGTTGCAGCCGCGGTGATACCAAGTTCCTCTCAAGCTTATGAAGACGAGCAAGCTAATGCGATCTTTCCAAATCAACAAAGACGGTATGATCCCTACTCCAACACTTACAATCCGGGATGGAGAGATCACCCCAATTTTAGCTATGCCAATAAGCAATGAGCGATTCAACAACCTAATTTCAACAACCCGAGTGGATTTCAACCTAAACAACAATAATTCGAACCGAGACAACAATTTCAACAACAACAACAACCTCAAAATATGGGGTCCAATATGGAAGAGTTGCTGAAATCTTTTATGCAAAGAACGGAGAGTACGGTTAAGGATTTGCAAACTCAAGTTGGTTCTATGGCTATTGAGTTGAATCAATTGAAGGCACAAAATGGTGGGAAACTCCTTCTCAACCTATCAACCCAAAAAGAGAGTGTCAATGCAATTACGTTGAGAAGTGGTACACAACTTGTGCAACCCGAAGTCATTGATTCGGGCGCGGTGGAAACACCAAAGGAACCTGTTTTGGAGGAGAAAATCGAGGATTCTCCCCAAACTTCTGAGGTACCTATTTCTAACTCTAAAACTCCGGTTTCTTCTTATGTTCCTCCTTTACCTTTCCCTCGCAGATTTGCAAATTCCAAGAAGGCGGAACTAGAAAAGGAGATTTTAGACATTCTCAAGAAGATCCATGTGAACATACCACTCATAGATGCAATCAAGCAAGTTCCAAAGTATGCAAAGGTGTTGAAGGACTTGTGTACCAATAAACAAAGGCTCAAAGGTAATGAAGTGCTTAGTGTGGGGGAGAATGCTTCGGCAATCCTACAACACAAACTCCCACTTAAGTGCAAGGATCCTGGTAGCTTTGACATTCCCGTCACAATTGGTAACACCACATTTAATAAAGCTATGTTGGACTTAGGTGCATCCGTTAATGTTATGCCTGCGTCTATGTATAATTCACTTGATCTTGGTCCTCTTAAAAAATCTGGAATTGTGTTGCAATTAGCCGATCGTTCTAATGTCTACCCAATGGGTATTGTTGAGGATGTTCTTGTGCGGGTTAATCAACTTGTATTTCAGTGACTTTTGCGTGTTAGAGATGGATGAAGGTTCATAGGACTCGTCTCTTCCATTGCTACTTGGGCGTCCCTTCATGAAAACGGCGAAAACCATTATTGATGTGGACAAGGGAACGCTAACTATGGAGTTCGATGGAGAAATAATACGTTTCAACATTTTCGAGACGATGAGATATCCTAGTGATGTCCACTCTTGTTTCTCCCTTGATGTGATGGACACATTGGCGCAACAAATGTTTGAGTTGAATGGTGGTGATACTTTGGAAACCGTGCTCACTACACCTATTGACGATGGTTATGAGTATGGTGATGAGATTAAAGAAACCATTGGTTCTCTTGACTCATTACCGGAAAAATCAGCAATTAAGAATCTTTCATATGCTTCTTAACTTGCAATAATGAAAAACTTGTGCCATCTATTGTTAAATCTCCAAGTTTAGAATTGAAACCTCTTCCAAGTCACTTAAAGTACTTGTACTTGGGTAACAATGAAGACTTACCCGTGATTGTTTCTAACGAGCTTAATGAATTACAGGAGCAAAAACTTCTAAGGGTGCTAAGGACGTACAAGACGGCCATAAGATGGACAATCGCCGATATCAAGGGTATAAGCCTGCCGTTTGTATGCACAAGATCCGTGTGGAGGATGATACAAAGTCTACAAGGGAAGCGCAACGTCGTTTGAATCCTCCCATGATGGAAGTTGTGAAAAAGGAGATACTCAAGCTTTTGGATGTGGGTGTTATCTACCCCATATCCGATAGCAAGTGGGTGAGCCCGGTACAAGTAGTACCAAAGAAATCAGGTGTGATGGTGGTGGAGAATGATAAGAATGAACTTGTCCCAACTCGTGTGCAAACCGATTGGAGGGTTTGTATTGATTATAGAAAATTGAATGCCACTACTAGAAAGGATCACTTTCCATTGCCTTTTATTGATCAAATGCTTGAACGTTTAGCTGGACACTCTTATTATTGCTTCCTTGATGGCTATTCGAGTTATAATCAGTTGTGATAGCACAGGAGGACCAAGAGAAAACCACTTTCACTTGTCCTTCGGTACTTTTGCTTATAGAAGGATGCCTTTTGGCTTATGCAATGCTCCGGCTACCTTTCAAAGGTGTATGGTAAGTATCTTTTCGGAATATGTTGAAAACATAATCGAAGTGTTCATGGACGATTTTAGTGTCTTTGGTGATTCATTTGACCTTTGCTTGAATAATTTGTCTCTAATCCTTGAACGATGTGTTGAAACAAATCTTGTGCTAAATTGGGAGAAGTGCCATTTCATGGTAACTCATGGCATAGTTTTAGGCCATATAATATCTTCTAAAGGCTTGGAAGTCGATAAATCTAAGATAGACCTTATTCGTGCTCTAACCCCTCCCACTACGGTGAGGGAGATACGCTCTTTTCTTGGTCATGCAGGTTTTTATCGTAGATTCATAAAAGACTTTTCCAAGATAGCATCACCACTTTGTAACTTATTGCAAAAAGATGTGGTTTTTAACTTTGATGAGAAGTGTGTGGCGGCATTCAATCGTTTGAAAGAACTTTTGATTTAAGCCCCTATCATTAAACCACCGGATTGGAGCAAGCCTTTTGAGCTCATGTGTGATGCTAGTGATTATGCGGTTGGTGCGGTGCTTGGGCCGCGTGTGGGGAAGATACCTCATGCCATTTATTATGCCTCTAGAACGTTAAATGAGGCCCAACAAAACTACACAACCACTGAAAAAGTATTATTAGCTATTATTTTTGCTTTGGAAAAGTTTCGCTCTTATCTAATTGGTACAAAAGTTGTTGTTTTTTCTGATCATGCAGCACTTAGATACTTGCTTACAAAGAAAGAGGCGAAACCGAGGCTCATACGGTGGATTTTACTCTTGCAAGAGTTTGATATTGAGATCAAAGACAAGAAAGGAATTGAGAACACCGTTGCGGATCACTTGAGCCGTCTCGCTGTGGACAAGGAGACTATCCCGTTGCGTGAAAGTTTCCCGGATGAGAAACTATTCTCAATTGCCTTTGGAGAACCATGGTACGCTGATATTGTTAATTACTTAATGTCTAAACAAATCCCAAAGAACTTGTCTCGTGCTGAGAGGGACAAACTTAAGAAGTTAGGAAACCAATACATATGAGATGATCCATACTTATGGAAACATTGTAGTGACCAAGTAATACGTAGGTGTGTTCCAGAAATTGAATTTAATTCTATCTTGTCTTTTTGCCACTCATATGCTTGTGGAGGACACTTTGGGAGTAAGAGAACCGCTCTCAAGGTACTAGAATTTGGTTTCTTTTGGCCAACTTTGTTTAAGGATGCACATGCATTTTGTATCACATGTGATAGGTGCCAAAGAACAGGCAATCTAGGTGCTCGAAATCAAATGCCACAAACTATTATTCAATTTGTTGAGGTTTTTGATGTATGGGAATTGATTTTATGGGCCCTTTTGTCAATTCTAGTGGGAATTGTTATATTTTGCTTCTTTGTGGATTATGTCTCGAAATGGGTGGAAGCTAAGGCCACCCCAACTAATGATTCTAAAGTTGTTTCAGATTTTGTGCAAGCTAATATATTTGCAAGGTTAGGCATTCCAAGGGCTATAATTAGCGATGGAGGTTCACACTTCAAACAGGTTCTTGCAAAACTTGTTAAGGAAGTACAATGTGTCGCATAGGATTGCAACACCTTACCATCCGCAAACAAATGGACAAGCCGAGGTTTCCAACCGAGAGGTGAAGTCCATTCTAGAGAAGACGGTTAATCCAACAAGGAAGGATTGGAGTATGCGACTTAATGATGCTTTGTGGGCGTATAGAACCGCATATAAAACACTTATTGGGATGTCTCCCTTTAGGCTTGTTTATGGTAAACCTTGTCACTTACCCGTGGAAATTGAGCATAAGGCGTTTTGGGCTATTAAGCAATGCAATATGGAGTTGGATGGTGCTGGAAGGCAAAGAAAGTTACAACTTCAAGAGTTAGAGGAGATTCGTAATGATGCATTTGAAAGCTCACGGATTTACAAGGAAAAGACGAAGGCATTTCATGATAATATGATTACAAAGAAACAATTTTGCATTGGGCAGAAAGTGCTTTTGTTTAATTCTCGCTTGCAATTATTTAGGGTAAATTAAGGTCACGTTGGATTGGACCTTTTATTGTGACTAATGTGTTTTCTCATGGTGCAGTGGAAATTCGTAGTTTAGCTACAGGAAATGAACTTAAAGTGAATGGGCACCGGTTGAAACCATATTATGAGAACTTCTCGTCGGATGTCGTGGAAGGAGTTAATCTTGTGGAAGTACTCCCTCTGGAGGATTCGTAGAAAACAAGGAGATAGTCGGGCTGACGACTTTAAACCAAGCGGTAAATGGGAGGCAACCCATCGGTTTTGTATCTCTTATCTTTTATTTTCTTTTCTTGTCATGTTTTTTTTCTTCCTTTTTTTGATTTTTTGTCACTTTTCTGTTAGGATTTCCCACCTTGACTTTCTTTGGAAGATTCAATTACATTGAGGACAATGTAAAGTTTAAGTGTGGGGGAGTGGTTTGCATTGTAAATTTTTCAAATTTTCAACTTTTGTGTCAATAGTGAATAAGACAACTCCAACTTGTAGTTAGTTTAGAGTCACATAGTATACATGTCGCTAAGATTACATCGAGAATCTCATAAGAGTGACTGAACTTAGAGATGACAGAGAACATGATCGGGTTTCTTAATTGTATGAGAGTTAAAGTTGGATTTAACCATGCCAGTGGCAAATAAGGTGCAGACTGAATTCGGTATTAGAGTAGTGATCCCCTATAGTGGAGACTACCCATGTTACATAATGTGAGGCACCGACCTTCAATTCTTTGTACCTGTCTAAATTTGTGCTTTTAGAGTGTGTGTCACCGTACGTAAATTCCGGGCAGAATGGTGAGCTGTCCAACCTCCCACCATAGAAGCACTATTTTGATCTCTTGAGTGCTATTTTTATCAACCATGTTGGTGACATCGAATTGCTAACTTACATACCACTTGTAATCTTGTTCGCAGTTAGCACCATCCGCCTTATCTCTCTCTACACCAACAGGTCCATAGAAACACTATCATCATCAACAAGAGGAGCATCACAAATTTGAAGGAAAGTTGAAAACGTTCAAGGTTTACAAGCAACGATACAGAATTGAGCAGATTTCAGATTCAAGTAAAGCAACAAGACAAGGAGCAGAATTTTTACAAGTTGAAGACTATTGTACAAGAGCGAAGTTTATAAAGATGAGAGTTCGAGAATTTTATGATATCAAGACATACAAGTTGTGAAGAACCAAGCGGTAAAGTACTTATACCATGACCTTTGTATTTTATTTTGTATTCTATTTTTCTCTTGTCTTAAAAAAAAAAAAAAAAAAAAAAAAAAAAAGACAAGAGAAAATCTTTAGGTTCATTACTTGTTTTATTGTTTTATTTCGTTTTTATTTTGTATTTGTTTAATTTCTTATTATTAAAAATAAAAAAAAAAAAAATTGAAAAAAAAAAAAAAAAGAAAAAAAAAAAAAAAAAAAAAACAAAAAAAGAAAAAAAAATGAAAAAAAAAAAAAATTGGGTTTGTATAGTTCGTTTTTAGTTTTGTATTCTTTCAATAAAGCCAATGGAAAGAAGAAATATCTATAAGGAAGTTTCAAGCAACAAGGAATTTGAGGGAAAGAATCATATTGTCGAGATTCTACGAAGTTCAAGAGTTATCATCAAGAGTTGAAGACCGAAGACGAAGATGAAGACACCGATTGAAGACCGAAGACGTTTCTTTGGATGCTGTGAGAGTGGTGCTAGTTGCACGCCGAACGGATACGAGGTAAGTAAGCATATTCCCACCTTCGTTAAATGGTTGATTTCCTTTCTTAGAGATCATCAGAAAAATGGGTTTTCAAAAATGTTAAAAGATGTGGGTTTTTTTTAAAATACTTCGGAGGGTTTGCCTTCCGACCATTCAACGTGTCGCAGGATTCTCTCTTCATTCCTACCTGGACACATGTGTGACCCATAAAAAGATGTTTATTATTGAGAGCAATATCATAAAACCCTTTCTTGTGAGGCAGAGTCGAGACTTTTGATCACTCCGAACCCGAATTTTTGTCGAGAAGGGATGGTTATTTCTCTCTCAACTTTTAAGAATGAGATTGTGTTCATTTATGTGTCTAACTTCTTATGACTAGTGTGCAGAATCTCTATGTCTTCTTAGCGCGTTGGATGCTATCATTACGGAGAACTAGTAAGTTGGAAAAAGTAGGTTTTGTGGGTATATCTCTAGTAAACCCTCACGAGACTATAACTCGTTCACTAGGGACACCTAGTGGTTCAAAGGCTTGTTATTTATGCTAAAAGTGACCGTAGCCTCGACGACACGGAGTTGTATGTATCTTTTAGAATTTGTTTTGTTTGATTTGCTCGAGGACTAGCAAAGTCTAAGTGTGGGGGAATCTGATAGGTGTTGTAAACACCGTGATATTTATCTATTGTTTATGCTTTCTTTGCGGGTTTTCTTGTAAATTATGTATCTTATGATTACTTTTGAGCTAATCAGGTACAATGGAGTCATTATGGGCAAAAGAAGGAGAAATTGTTCATTTGGAGCGTAAAGGGCTAGAAGGTCAATTCATAGGCGAGCGATTCTTGGAGCCAGCGAAAGTTATGCGCATCAAGGAAGTGAATAGGCAGTCGGTTCCGCAAAACTAACAAGCCAAGTATCATTATGGTGGCCCTTATCTTAAATGTTGTGCGAATAGCAATTTCCATCATTACCTTATACTAAAAATTCAGAGAAGAAAATCATTAGCTTTTATTTCTTCTTGAGGGCGGCCGTTGTTTGTCTGAGAATTAGAGAAATTATTCAGAGATTGAGGGAAGAAATCGACGATGAAGATGAATGGGAAACATGAGAGATAGAGGTGCTTCTGATAAACTAGGATTTGAGGTTGATTCAAGGGTGGAGATATAGAGATTCACAGATGAAATGGGAGTGTGAAAATCAAGCTTTTGCTGTGAGAAGATTGATGGCCAGAATCTGTGAAGTAAAGAATAAATCAGATCGAGAAGAGAATGGGTTTCCTGGTGCTGCTGTTGAGTGCAAGAAGAAAAGATTTGACATGGGTTTAATGGCTGCTGGTGGAGATGGAATTTGAGATGGGTTGATTCTCTGGTGAAATCGAGATTCAGATGAAATTGATGATGAAAATCGATCTGAAATAGAGAAGAGAAGATGAAATTGTAG
Source organism: Papaver armeniacum (assembly GCA_023531295.1). Lineage (NCBI taxonomy): Eukaryota > Viridiplantae > Streptophyta > Magnoliopsida > Ranunculales > Papaveraceae > Papaver > Papaver armeniacum. The sequence goes on from JAJJWW010012596.1 coordinate 530,784, forward strand.
ACGAGTTCGATTGCAGTTGGTGATTTAAGTGTCAAACTTGGGTGAAGCAGAAATTATGGTTTGTCTATGAGAAGAATGAATGGGTGAATAGAATGAGCAGGGGATGAACTCGGGGAAGCAACAGTGCGGTGTGTGTCGATGAGTGAGTTGAAGCTATCAATTGATGATGATGTTGTGTGTGTTGGTGAAGATAGTGGCAATGAATCGATGTTCTTTGTGAAGTTGTTCATGGGTATTAGTTGATGGTGGTACGTGTTGTTAGGATGTTTGCAATACGAGTTGGTCTTGAACCGATGTTGTCCATTGGTGGTGCAAGCGAATTGCAAATGAATTGAGGATGGCGGTTTTGTCAATAGCTAAGTTCACTGAGGATGGAGAATTAAAGGGCTTTGGTGGCATTTAGAAGAGTTTGTGAGATGGATTGATGTTACAGTTGCAGATGGCCTAACTGAGCTAGAGGAAATGGAGCTGTACTACTAATTTGTGGGATTGGAGCTTGCAGGGAATTGCAGGGATTGAAGAAGTACAAGGATGAGAATGGGTCGAGGTTGAGCTGGTGCTGGCCTGGGATTGTGATGCAGATGAGATGGCCTGGATCTGTGCATTGTAGTATTGCATCGTCTTCTTTGGAGGAATCGAGATGTTGAAGCCGCCAATGATTGAAATGACTTGGTTGGCTTTGAGATGCGGTGAGCAAGAAGTTATGGAGAATGGCTCGGGTGATGTTTTGTGCTAAGAAAGGAGGAGCGATAAGGGGTTAAATGAATTGATGAATGTGGGATTGCGGTTAGCTTTGTTTATGTTCTTGCTTTGGTGCATCCTGGGTTGAGTTACTGGCATTTATTCTTCGCAATTAAGTCTTAAACAACACAGACACTGCAGTTTTAATGTTTCAGTCCAAGGGTGATGGGACTGGAAAACTAATGGAAGTTCAGTTGCTATAGCTAATGGGCAATATGTTGGCTTGATTCTGGAATTGCTACTATAGCCTTGAGATGCATAGATTGGAGAATTTAGCTAGGTCTGAAGCTACAGAGTTGTTTTGCAGTAGTTCTTGAACCCGAGTTGGAGATTGAGATTCTTTGTTGGTTGGTTGGTGAATGATGAAGGCCACGAAAAAGCGATGGCGATTCTGTTCTTTTATGATGGGATTGAAGTTGAAAGGAAATAGGATTGAGTTTCGTGTGGTATTGATTTTGTCTTAAGGCTATAGTTCGCCATTAAGGGATGAATTGCAGAGCTAAATGACAATGCAGCTGCTGAGATAAGGGAGTTAGTGTGTGTTTTGCTGAGGCATGGAAGAATTGAAGTTGATTTAGTTGGCTGGGATTGAATTGCGGCTAAAAGAGAAGAAGCCGATGTTGAATTGGAATGGAAGAGTCAAGATGGCTGCAAAGTTATGCACTGACCAAGATGGTCAGCTAAGGAGATGGTGAAGCACAATCTTGGTGCAACACGGCTTAGGCGGTGCTGTAATGGCCTTGTAACTCAGCCCATCCAGGTTGAGTAAGATCTTGACCGGACCGACTCATACTCGACTCGGTGCTTGACCGAGTTGACCCGCAAAGTTGGATCGCTGACCCGGAGTTGACCGGTTGGACCGTGTGGCCAAAGGCGGACTTTCACGGCCACACCGAATGTTTTCAGTGATTTGCTCCGCCGATTTAGGTCATAATACCAGTTTTCCGACAACGTATTTTTGGACATATTTTCTACATGGGTTTATCTCTCTTATGGGCTTGGTGGATTTTCATCTAATGGACTTTGAAGGCTAGACCTAATTTTGGAACAAGAGGAGCTATAAAAGAGAAATCCTACAACTTTTGGAAGACACGTTTTATTCTTGGGAACTTGGAGAGCCGCTTTTGTTTACGCAACTAGGGTTTGCTTTTGTTCATCTTCTTCTTTTATTCAATTGATATTTTTGTAATGAAATCCATAGCTATGAGTAGCTAATTTTATATTATTGGTTAAGGATGTAGTCCTATTTCTAAAACTTGTGTTTGCTTTATGTATTAGTTTTCTCTCTTGATTATCGTTCACATCTCTACTGCTTTAAGAATCACATGATTGATGTATTGTGATAGGATTATGATGTTTGATTAGTTAAGTGGCCAATTAATTGAACTTGCATCCTAGTCCATAGATATTTTAGGGTTTTTCATCGAGCGATAACCCTGAATACGAGTAGCATGATATGTTTACGGTTTGTAGTGATACACTCTCGTAATCATATGTAGAGTTTGACCATTGTCCGAATTGTCATGCATTGCGCATGACAATTGCATTGATTAGCCTATTTATGAAAATTAATGCTCCTAGGAATTGAACTTAATTAGCGCAAGGAGTTAGGTTATTCTTTAGGTAGAATTCACATATGTGAGCTCTAATGTGTGTGTTGATGAACTTAGGAAATTAATAGATTATCTTGCTCTCTTGATTCTCTAGGCTTTTGATAATATAAGAGATTAAATCGTAATTCTAATCATATATGCAAGCACATGTCTAAGATTGAAGATGAATTCCTTGACCAGTATCTTTCTCTATTGATTACTTTCTACAATTTACTTTGCTTTTAATTTGCTTTTATTGCTTACATAAAATCAGAAATCCCCCCAATTGGTTACTTTAAGAAATTGAATACATAATAACTACAATCGCCTCTCTGTGGAAACGAACTCTTTCTTATCATATACTTTAGGAAAGTGAAATTATTTTTGACGCATATGACAGCGATCAACCGAGAGTTGCTCAATCGGGCTAGTATAACACACCGAGAGTTGCAGTCTGTACGGGTATTTCGTACATGCTTTAATTATAATGCTTGGAGGTTCGTGTTGCTGTGGAGAGCAACACTCAGTCGTCATCCATGACGATAATGAGTACGGGAAATACAAGGCTGCTCACGCATTAATTAATAATGCTATAAATTCACAGGGTATATGGGATTGTTGCTACATGCTCCAACCTGGATGAATTTCGTGTATTTAATTCACAGAATGGGATTGTTGCCACATGCTCCATTCTAGGTGAATTAGTAAAGTGATGAAGTATTCAATCACTTATTAATGGCTTTATCTTTTACAAGATGTTAGCGCATAATTTTCCGGTTTTTACAATTTTAACCTTAAATGAAAATCAACCATCAATGTGAGTATACTCAATCAAGGAGGTGACGCTGGCCCCTATAGATACAGGAGCAAAAGCTATTGAACTACTTTTTGATGCGATCATAACCCATATTGGCCGCAATAACAACAAACTGGCCTCAAAGCTGCAATTCGAAGGCTCGGAAAAAACTTTGACCGTAAGGAGGCGGACTGTGGCGTCAACATGGCTCTCACAATCTAAAGATGATGAACCGACGACTGGAGAACTCCAATTGTTCAAGAGCTAAACAGTTCGCTCTCCCAAGGAAAGGTCAGTTTCAAAACCCTGCAAAGCTTTTTCATGCTTCATGGAGTGTTATACCACCGGAATCCAGATGGGTCTTTGTTAAGGTGTCTTGGAGACGAAGAAGCACAACTACAACTTAACCGTATTCACAACGAGATCTGCGGACAAACATTGGTAGTAACACTTTATCGACGTCTTCAACGCCTTGGCTACTACTGGCCGGATATGGAAACTCAATCCCGATCGCTCCAAGGTTCTTGCTCTAGTTGTCAGTCGCCACCACATCAATTGGAGGTTTTTAATGTTAGATATGCTGGGGACTGGCGAGAACCATACATCAACTATCTTCGCGATGGTGTGCTGCCTGCCAACAAAAGGGATGCAGCCAAGTTGAAACAGAAATCCAAAAGATTCGTGTTTCATGAAGAAATTCTATACCGCAAAAGTTTTGGAGGCAATGTACTACGATGTTTGGCAAAATCTGAAATCCCAATTATATTAAGGGAAACACACGAAGGCGAACACCAAGGAAAGAAGAAGTTGTTCCTCCAAGTACATGAAAGGTATTACTGGACAACTATGGAGGTTGATGCGGCGGCGTTTGTCCAGAAATGCCGCGAATGTCAGACTCACGGAAATCTTATACACGTGCCTTGCACCCCGCTTCACTCAGTAAGTAGTCCATGGCCTTTCTACAGCTGGGGACTTGATATTATTGGGAAAATCAATCCAGCATCTTCAAAACAGCATGAGTATATCATAAATGCGACGGAATACTTTACCAAATGGGTTGAAGCCATTCCTCTTCGAGGAACCACTGGAGCAACAATTGCAACATTTATTAAGGAATACATCATTTTCCGGTTTGGCGTACCTAAGAACATCATTACTGATAATGGTACCCCCTTCGCCAACAAGCAAGTACAAGAGCTGCTTGAAGAATATGGAGTTAAACAAATTTTCTCTACTCCTTACTACCCTCAAGGGAATGGACAAGCCGAAATCACTAACAAGACTCTGATCCGAATTCTCAGTCGAATGGTGCACGATAATCCTAGGACATGGCACGAACAACTGCCAATGGCGCTGTGGGCGTATCGAGCGGCGCCTAGGAGCTCTACAGGCGTCTCTCCTTATTCACTAGTCTATGGCGCGGACGCCATCCTCCCAGCAGAGATCAAAATCCTGTCATCTAGAATTGTAGAAGCGAGTGGAGTTCAATGAAATGAGGTCGAAGCATCGAGTTCCAGAATTGCGGAATTGGATACTTTAGACTCCGGGAGAGTTAAAGCGAAGAACATGCTCGAGCATACGGGGAGCGGGGATCTCGAGAGCCTACGATAAAGGCAGTAAAGCTACGAGTTTTTAAGGTAGGAGATCTGGTGTTGAAGATTTCTAAACACATTCATCAAGACATGTCCGCACCAAAGTTTTCTTCAAAATGGGAAGGTCCATACGTGATCACCAAGACTTATAACAGTGGCTACTACAAGATTGTCAAAGAGGATGAAGGTAAATTGGAAGCAGTCATCAACGGAAAATGGCTCAAGGCATACTACGCCTGATCATCGTTCTATCTCTCGCGGCCTCACGATGCAACAATTAGGCATTTTTATTCTTCTCATATCTTAGTTATCAAATTCTCCATTAATAAAAGCATAATAATGAAAACTTCAGTCGCTTAACAAAATCCAATGCAAATCATTTTCCAAAGCAAGGTTCAAAACTCCAAAAAAAAGGAGAGAAGATCAAAACGTCATGGTGCCTACTTAAAACAATAAGTACGGCTCAGAAAAGGCCATCCAACAAGTTGTAGTTCCTTGAAAGCATCATTTTCAGTCTCTCATGATACCTTTTAGTCATACTCTTCAAATTTTGGATCGCCTATTCCACATTCTCAGATTCCGCAGCCATGGCCTTCTCCTCTTCCAAGATAGCTTTCGAAAGCGAGAGAACGACATTGGCGATGATACCAGCTCAATCAACTTTGATAATATCAAGGTGCTGCCGCAACTAGCCCACGTTGAACTCCATGAATTCACAGGTATATATCATATCTTCCCACTTTTCAATAGTTGACTCAGCAACATCACGAATGGATGTGCCTTCCATCTCGGCAATCATGGGTAGGAGACGAGTTCAGAAGTGGTAACTAAAGCAGACGAGCAGTGCCGCACCACGTTCCTAGTTGCAATATGGCCGTACCTTCTTCATATTTTTTGCATACAGAGGCATGAATTCCTTCCTCACTAGAAAACCGCCAACAGCCCGGTAACTAGAACATAAGAATCTCATGTGAATATCGAAACGCAAGCCCGCATTGGGGTACTCGTAGGAGGAGATACCCAAATCAGCGTCTTCAGTGTCGACAGTAGTGAGTTTGAGCTTGAAGGGGGATGAGTGGTTATATCATCATCGTCAACCACTGTTACACATGTTCCAGAAGGGTACCTCTGCAAAAAAGAAGGAGAAGATCTCGTCACCTACCGGCCATGACAGACAAATACATATTCACCAGTGGAAAATATACCGGTATGATCTTCTTGACTCGAAGGATTCAAACATGAGAATCATCACAAGGCTCAGGGATTCAGCCGCTCTAAAAGAAAAGGATGATTAGACGTCAAAGAAATAAGAATTAACACTTCAAAATCAGAAAATATTTAAAATCATACTCGGGATACAAGCGCTTGCGTTTTAGCGAAGAAGAATCAGCTAAGTCGAAGAAGATGATCCACTTCTATTTAGCATGATGAAAGCGAGAGTTTCGAAGAAGAGAATCTTTATCTCGGCACGCGATAAGGGTGTCCCTGTATATATATGTACACGTGAGAAACCTAAAACGAGACTGAATGGCTGTAACAAGATTCATCCGATAAACGAGGATTCAACTCCAACCAAGTCATGCTTCTTGTTGAAACCCTAATTAAGAACCGGGAAGGGACCGTTGGATGACCAAAGAAAGAATGCGTCCAAACCAACTCCGAGTCCTAGTCGGCATATGCGGGGATGCGAGGTCGTTGTTCCAAATTTAAAGCAACAACCACTTCCATGCTATAACAATGGGGGATATCAACACGGTGCATCACCGCTGTAAGCAAATACACGGGCGGACGAGCAAATAATAAAGAGGAAGGACGACCCCCTTTTATACACACGGCTTTTTGGAGTTCGAGTGTAAAGGGTTTCCTTTTGTACCATGCACGGAGGAAGGCAGCTGCCCGTGAGCGCCAACGCTCCATGGCCGGACTAACAGTGCACCAGTGATGCTCGTACTTATTACAAAAGTCGATCAAGTGTTTCCTGGTAATCCTTCCATGCCTTGTATTTTCAATTTGTTCTTGTCTGTCACCATCTATTGCTTACCCCGCAACAATGTCATTGTTACGTGCTAAGCAGGGGACTTAATGTTGATGGTGGTTTTCATTCGGGTTAGAATCGTAAAACCCATATTTAGTGTTGTCATCCTGCAAAGGAATAAAGAACGTTTAAAAGTAATGAGTGCATAAACCTCTTTACTCACATATGTCTTGAGCAATTCAACAAATTTATGAAATTTATCCAGAATGGTGCATAAAGCAGCAATCCCAAATATTCTGTGAATTTGATCTTCCACCGGGATTATTCGCTAATGCATTGCCCGCCTGGTATTTTCCCATGCTATATTCCCAGCTGAACTCTCAATATTGACATGAAATGACGATTAATTGTTCACTCTCGGCAAAGTAGCATGAGTCTCCCGAAGTGTTAGTATTGAGATCTGCATGGAAGTACCCACATGGGATGCATCATTCTCTGACAAAGAGAATATTATATCGACGCACTTTTAAGTTAGCTTGATCACTTAAAGGAAAATCTAAATTGTTAATATCAGTTTCGGAAACGATCACAACCACACAATTTGGCCGCACGATCCAACAAGCATAGCCTACTCTTAGCAGAACTAGGAAATCACCGTAGTGACCACCGGCGGGCCCACCAATGCCCTGGTCGATCGAGTCCTATTTAATTAACTTCCAAACGCTCCGAACGTCAAACCTAAAATGGGTGTTCGCCCTATTTGAAAGAAATCTCAAACAAGCTAAGACCGTCAAAAAGGTCTTAAATACATCATGACCGTCCAACTTTGCCAGCCTTGTTGGACAACTGAGATCTTCCCTGGAATGATCGAAGAGGCGCCAACATGTACATTGGCGGCCCAACTTTCCCCTTACCTGATCGACCTGCCCACGGCAAGATTGTACAGCAACAAATCGTTTGCCCAAACTAAGGCAAGCACGCTATTTTCAAAACCTTAATTTGGGTCACAAAGTATAAAAGCGTCGCGAATCGATCGTGTCCATCCAACTTAGCTAGCCTAATTGGACGACTTAGATCGCGTTTGGACGATCAAGGGGTGTCGTGAGTTCCACAGCCCAATTTTATCCCCACACGATCGACTTGCCCAAGGAAGTCAATGGCACGCCAAACCGCTTGATCGAACTAGGGTGAATGTGGCCGTCTCTAAACCCTCATTGGCGTTTTTGGCAACCCACTACTGTCGCAAATCGATCACAACCATCCATCTTTGCCGGCCTAATTAAGAGGTTTAGATCTAATTTCAGGCGACCCCGAAGATGTCAACGTGATCACCGTCGACCCACCTTTACATGTGACCGACCGTACAGCTCGAGCTAGCGCTCGATGCCTTGAATCGCTTGCCCAAAAGGGTTTTGCCGCACGAGCCCCTAAACCCTAAAGTTGCGTCAACGACAACATGCGATTGCTGCAAATCACTCGTCCATCCAACTTCTCCAGCCAAGTTGGATGGTGTAGATTTATTTTTAGAAAAACTAGCAAAGTAGCATTGTGAATACCGGCCATCCCTCCTCCACGGGGAGCGATCGACCAAGTGACAGCTTGACCATAGGGTCCTCAAATGATTACCCAAAGATGGTAGGTCAAAAACGGTGATGCTTTTAACACATCGATTATTTTAAGTTGCTTATTCGAAAGCGATGCTTTACATACATCGATTATAAGCAATGCTTTATAAATATCGGTTTTACAAATAATTTTTTATTTAACCCAAAAGCACTATGTGCTGATTTTAGCGGCAAGTCACGTGACTTGACCCATTCACTCGAGACATCAAACATGTCACAAGGCGGGGATGCTCTTGGGGTATTGGTGCAGGGTTTTTGCAGGTGCGGCGTGCAACACGCCCATTATGAGAAAGTGTCGGGGAAAGACGGACGGTTAATGAGAGTAGTGGGTGAACGTGTGATTAGTCTTCCTCGTAAACAAAAACACGATGATCACCACCTTCCGCACAAACCCACTTCTCCACTACTTAACTTCCTTCATTTCCTATGAGATCAGGGTGCGCTCAATGACTTGTATAACTAGGTTTTAATCTATTTCGACGGATAGAGGAACACAAGTGTTATCAACACAGGTAGCCAGAAACCATTTTTATGATACGAGTCATAAAATAGCCACACCTTCATAATTCAACATCCACGATCTCAAACACCTTCTCTGCTTCCCTCTAAGATCAACCCTTCTCCTTCACCTTGTGACCGAATTGAATCAGTGGGAATCGACCATTTCTTGGTTTGGGCCGCAGTCTTGATTGATCTCTCAAACTCAAAAAGTACTCCTATACGAGTACATTTGTTTAGCATTTGAAATTCGTTTCTCATCAACACACCCAAATTTACCAAAATCTGCAGAATCAGTTTTACCCCAAAAGCATTGATATGCAAAGGGTGAGCATGGTAGGATCGTACCCGATTATAGCCTCATTCTCATTAATCTAATATATGACTGATTTCTAGTTTGACATCCAATCTAATCCAAAGATCCAATGGATGAACGGATGGAGCCAGTTAGATGCAAATGATCCAAACAGATTCTTCATAACACTTCATCTAAACATGACATCACCCTCACTTTCAAACCTAGAAATGCTAATAGAAATCATTTGTAAATCACATTATGTCATGATGGAGCATCTTCTTTGGAGTTTTTGCAACGAGTTGGTATGGTAAATTCTAGTACATGTTTACTATGTAATGCGAACAGAAACCCAAAGTCATTTATTCTTACATTGCTCGAAACAAGAAAGGTATGGCACTATTTCCTTGATAGCTTTGGAGTTAAATGAGTGTTTTCAAAACGTTAAATCCAATTTGTGGGAATGGAAGACTAAGAGGAATAGAAGTATGATAAAGAAAATATGGAGCATGTTACCCTTTGCAATATGGTGGACGACTGGAGAGAGCGGAATTCTTGGGTTTATAACAACAAGAAGAGATGTTGAACGGTTGATTGGGATTATCAAATATACTATGTTTAATTGGTCTTTGATACTAAATTTTTTGAAGGCTACTCTTTGAGTACGCTCATTTGTAATCGGAGTTTGGGTGGCAACAAGCTGATATTTTGTTTTCTCCGTACTTTCCTAACATTCATTGTCTTAATTCCCATCAAAAATAAATCCCATAAGAGTCCAATATTTTACGAAAATTTCGTACGCATCTTCAATGTAAATTGTGAATGTCTAACGGGTTTTTAGAATAGGATCCACATCTTAGATCCAAAAATTATATCCACATTCAATCTATTAATGTACGGTTCAGTCATCTATTAACAAAAAACGGATGAGACGATTCGGATCCGCAGATTCGACCCCAAAAATGCTCACCCCATGAGAGCTAATTTAGGATGGCAACCACGGTCCCAAATAAGTGTCTCCTTAAATGAAGTTAAAATTCTATCCCGGTTAAATCTAAAAATTTTGAGTACATTGTGGTTGGATCGTAGTTTTATGAGCATTTACAAAGAAATCTGCTTGAAAGTTTTTACAAAGAAATCTAGAGATGCACATTAAATTTATGCGCTAATACATTTCGGTCCTCCAACTACAACACGCATTACCTCATCCCCAGTTCTTATTGCCAATCATTACTGCATCCCTGATTCTTCTTCCTCCAATCATTACCACGAAGAAAGAAGTGATCATCCTAAACAAACACAAACCAGTAAGAAATTGGTTGGTTGTTAGCTTAAATAAATAAATTAAAAACGGCTCATTGCCT